>CM062816.1:462974049-463574049 GCA_031772625.1 Pinus tabuliformis | reverse complement strand
GTCATATCTCCTAAAATATAGCGCATAAATGTCTGAAATTTTTATCACAACATAAGTGGGATTTCCTCTCATTATGGAAAAAATTTCAGCTCTTGAGAGTGCCCACAATAAAAGTTATAACAAAAATGTCAACGTGACCTATTTGAGACCTTATTTTAGGAGCATTCAGAAGGCTCGACTCCCTCTACTCATATCTCCTAAAATATTGCGACCCAATATCTGAAATTTCTACCACATAATCATTGTTATTTCCCCTCAATGTGGATGATTTTTCATCTTCTGAAAGCCTACAGAAGAAAAGTTATTTCAGAAATGCCAATGTGACTTGTTTAAAGGTGCATTCAGGAAGGTCATCTTCCTTAGATCATAATTCCTAAAGTATTGTGAACCAATATCTAAAATTTTTACCACATTATCAGTGGGATTTACCTTTAGTATGGACAAATTTTCGACTTCTAATATTCCACAGAAGAAAATTTATAACAGATATGACAGAAAGGTCTAAAAATTAACCTTTGTTCTTCATTTTACCTATGATAGAGCCCATCCAGTCCAAGTGTTTGAACCATGCTCTAATACCACTCTGTAACACCCTCCAGGGTAAATGTGCATATAAACAACATCATAGGAATAGAAATACAATAAAAATATCAGCCATCAAAATCCATATATACATCAGTACATTTTCACATGAAAATCAAGGGAATGAATTTTTCATTAATAAATGCAATAAACCAACCAGTGATGGGACTACCACTTTCAACCCAACCATAGATTGGCTGAGCCAAGTCTCCCTTTAGCCAATCACCCCCGTGCCATATTCCAAGCATTAATGTGGGATCTCATAGAACACATCAATCAAAACTCATCCAGGGCTTCCAGAGGCCACCCACCTCAACCCATCAAACAGTGATTCCACCTCACAGTCAGACATCACCAAAAACCATCATCAGATTGGTCTCCATCCAAGCCTTCCAGTGCTTCCAGAGTGTTTTTCCAACCAAGGCTTCTAGAACTAGTAACTCAACCCACAACTTATACAGGGCTTCCAGAGCGTTTGTCCAACCAAGGCTTCCAGGACTAGTAACTCAACCCGCCAAGGGCTTCCAAAGCATTTGTCCAACCAGGGCTTCTAGGTTTAGTAACTCAACCCAAGTTGTTACAAGGTTTCCAGAGCATTTGTTCAACTAGGGCTTCCAGGACTAGTAACTCAACCCAAGCTATGGAAAAATGAGAACCAACTAAAACAAAGCAATGAAAGTAAACCCACAATCACCATGGCTATCCAAGAAATGGCAAGGCTAGGAAATCCACTGTCGATCCAGGCAATCCTCCATGCCAAAGATAGATCACAACTAATAAACCACATGCATGTGTCATGCATGACAAAACTAGTGAAAAAAACATACATGCAACTTCGTCCCTGCAAGAAAATCTGATGTAGCTACTGATGTCGATGCCTTCTTGTGCTTTCCAGCTCTTCCTTTGCCTTCTTGCTCCAAGAATCCAGGTATGCCACACCCTCCAAGAGTGCTCCAAGAAAACTCTAAGTAACCAAGAGTATGAGAGAGAGAGAGAGAATAATGAGAGAGCTCCAAAACTGAACTGATAAAAGATTTCACTATTGATCCTCAGAAGCCTTTTTGTTAATGAGGCCTCTATTTTCTTCATTTTCCATTATTTTCCTTCAATTTCCTCCTCACATGCAAAATGTGACCTTTCACCTTCCTTTTCTCCTAATTTCCATTATTTTCATAAATAAATGTGCCAATATACCTTCTTGCCTCTTTAATGCCTTATCCATTGCCTTTGCCAATTTCCTTAGCCATAAACAACCAAATGAACACCCACTAGGATGTCTTGCCCACCATTCATCTTGGAATACGTGTCCCATCATCCGTGGTATTTGTATATTTTTACATGGAATTTTCACTAGGGTTGTTACAGTAGTAAAGTAATGCCTTGACTGAGGTAGCGTGCAGAGGTAAGTGTGATAACTTTGTTTGACGCAAGTGTGTGACCTTGCAGCGAGTCAAGTGAGATGCATGGGGGTTCTAACATACAGAGGGGAAAAGGAAGTGTGTCCCTTAGAAGCCTATAATAGTACGCAACCTGAAAGAAACACATGAGTGGAATGACATCACAAGCTGGAAAGCAGAATAGTCCAAAAACCAAAGTGACAGGTTAAACCAACAACACGTCTTCAATAAGGTTCACACAATTGCATACAAAATAGTTCATACACAAATGTGTAAGTTAAATGGCATACATTGCTAAAGCAACTAGAATAATCCAACTATAATAAGAACATATGCATGGAAATGTGTTGGCTCTGTTATATATTATTAAGTGAAATTTCCATCCGTAAATACACCATTGATAGCCACTAGCCCCAATAGTGGAACATTACAATCAACACCGCCTGCTCCTCTAAAGAGATGTACTCGCTCTACGTTGTGGAGAAGCCAAGGATTGTCACAATACTCTCCAAGCCTTCTCTAAGAAATTCCTAGCCAAAAGCTTGGCTCCCAAAAGCCTATACTATGAGTTAGGAGGTTCTATATATAGCAAAGGGTGGGGTGATCCTTGACATTCCCCTTTGACTCTTGGACTACCCTCATGACTCTTCACATTACATAGTAATTGTTCACATTCAACTAGTGACACTTGGAATTTCACTTACAACATATTTACAATAATATAATTTCCACATATACCCATGTGGGACAAAATAAGCTTTAGTCAGACTAACAAGAAAAACAACATCACTTAGGGTCTTGGGGAAATACCAACTCGGCAACCTCCTCGAGGTGGTCTTCGGTGACGAACTGATACCAAGCTTGGTACTGCACTATTGTATCCTCGTACTGTTTGGTGATGTCTTTATCGAAGCGGGCCTTGCCTCCATAGCTTCCAGGTATATGGTACTAAAACCTCTGCCTAGTTCATCCTGGAGCATGCACAACATTGTCCTGAGTGTGGCTGGACCACCAATGTATTTTTGCATATGTTCTACACTCAACTACAAGTCATCACTGGTGGCTTTGCGCATCAACTGCTCTATGTACCTGTTGACCTCCAACATGACTTGGTTCTTCCTCATGGCTTGAGTGAGGGTTATGATTGAAGGGATCTTGTGTGTCCTCACTATGACATCCATACTCCTGAACAACCATGCATAGGAATCCTCAATGCTGGTGATGAGCGGAGGGAGTTTCTCATAGTTCTGGATAAACATTTGAATCCGTGCTTTTTCTAGCTCTGCTTGCGGCTTCATCATCTTGTGGATGTCTTCGAGAGTTTGGGCTGTCTTCGCACACTATTGTTGAAAACCGTATAGATGGATAATCGCCTTATGCATGGTGACAAATCTGCTATACGGTGTCTGCATGGTGGTATTTAGAGTTGATATTTCAGAAAGTATTTATTTCTTCATTTCTTCCATAGCGGAGCCTGCAGACTGCTCTGTTCTCTATCTGGCCTCTTGCAAGTCCTTTTCCATCCGATCATTCTCTAATATCAAGAACTTGAACATTGACCTTGTGGCTTCTGCATAAGCCTTAGAAGCTTTGTCCGTGGTAGTCAGATTTCTTCTAACATCAAATACAATCACACTTTCCTCTATGTGCACAGGTGATGTGTGATCATCCGGGAGCTGCTTTCTTCGTGCCTATACAATCCTTTGTTGTGACTCATCAAATGAAATATTGTGCATGTCCATCACTAGATCATCATCAAGGATAAAACCTCTCCTTTCTTGCTCGAGACTGGTTTTGATTCTAGAGGTGGCGCATTCTATGGTGCGACCTCGAATGCTCTCGGCATGATATTGGTGTCTTGATCCTGTGGCTCTTGTTCTGTCTCCATGTATGTTGCTTCAACCATCTGCTCAACTTGTTGAGTGAGTTCCCGAACTTGCACCTGCTCACCCTCTTCCTCATTTACTGGATACTCTGATTCTTCAACCCATATAAGTACAGTTTTCTCTATTAGTGTGCCTTTCCTTTCCTCCTGTTCCCATTTTTGCTTCTCTTCCCTTTCTCTCCTCCTGAGCTCTTACTCTGCTTTCAACTTCTTTTCTATTTCCTGCAACTTCTTCTTTGTAACTTCTAACCTTTTCTTCTCTCTCTTCCTCTGTTATACTCTCCTTTCGTGCTATCACCTCTTCGCCTCTATCTCCAAAGCTACTTTCTCAATAAGAGGATTTTCTTTGAGCTTGTAGCTTTGCTCGGGCTTTGCACTCTTGGTGATATTCCTCTTGCCTTTGTCTTCCACTGGTTTGCTACTCACTACTGTTGTTATTGTTGCTACCAATGGTTTTGATGCCTACAGTGTTGTTTTCCATTCTACAACTATGCTTACCGATTCATTGAGCCTAGAGGAGTTGTAGCAATACCTCCAAGGATCTTCCTCTCACCAATGACATGCCCCATGGATCCATGGGTAATACTCCTTTGCAAAATGGTTCTTGCATATGACTTGGGGGTCGTATAGATTGAAACTCTTGGTGCCGAACCCAAACTTCTTCAATTCCTCAGCCTCGACATCCACATCCTTCAAAGTACGGATCTCGTACAATCCAATCCACAAAGAAAGAGTAGGCCATGGTGTCTTCTTCCTCTTGTGCAGTCCTGCTGATAGCCTTGTGGGGATGTGGTATGCAACCTCTTACGTGACTAGCTTGTTTGTGGCAAACCTTAGTAGCTCGTGTGGAGGCTTCTCTCCACCAAACATGCTCATGAAGGTGCCACCGAGTGAGGCATACCAATCTGCAATGTTAAGCAATTCCTACATTGCTTCTTTGGATGTGCAAGGTGGATCCTGTTCGAAGATCATCTTGTAAACCAGGGTGATGAAATGGTCAAATAACTTCACCATGACTCCTTGGTAGCTACACTCATAGAGAAACTCACAAGAGATGTTCACAACATCCTTTGATGGTGTCCATGTCCAACCCATGCCAGGGAACTATTGTTGGGCACAGATTGCATCAAGAAGGTACGCAAACATATAGAATCTTTCTTGATCATCCTTTAGAATATTTTGGGCACTCGAAACATGCAATTTCAGTTGAATCACCTACCTTCATTTTCCAATTGATCCAACTTAACCGTCCAACTCCGCAGAAATGTCTCTGTGCTCTCTTGACCATACAAGCGACATGCAAAGATGACCAAGAGTTGGTAGGCCTTCCTGAGTGACTTCGTCTTGTAGACTTGGTTGGGTGTCACTCTGAACTTCAATGGCTCTCTTACTCATTGCTTCATGATGTCTGTAGTGTTCACATTTCTATTGGAAGTGTAGAATAATGAATCCATGTGGTTCACCGGCTCTGGAAACTGATACATCTGATGGTAGTTTTCTGACCTAAAGGTGGAAATTTGTCTTCCACTGGTGCTGCTTAGTGTCATCATCTCAAGATCAATATGTGAGACTATCTAGTGAATTATATCCGTGCACGAGAAGGCAAGGTACCTGCATGCAACCCTGTACAATCCTTACTTGTGAATGTTGACATAGACCTATCGATATTCCAGATATTCGTTGAAGCTACATGTAAATATGTCCTTTATTTCTTGCCATGTAATCTTCATTTCATTTTCTATGAATAGTTGCGTGTTTGCATAGATGGGAAAGTTCATTAAAACTAGTTCAACCACATCTATAGTGTTGCTCTCTAAAGTATCCTTTGATCCAAGTCTCTTGAAAACCATGTTGCCTGTACTGTTGAGAAGCTGCTCAACAACTGATGTACCTGGAGATAGATCAGACATTCACGGAAAATGTCAGCTTAAAAACAAAATCACTTCAAGGTCCGATCATGCAACAAACTGGGTAACTTCTGGGTAATATTCGTAGTTGTTATTCTTAGAGGTGAGGGACTGTTAGCTGGATTTGTGCATTGCGCAGTCCTAGCTGTTAGTGAGAGGTACTAATGACTGGAACTATGCAAAGCACAGTCTAGTGTGGCTTGTTGAGGACTGGAACTGCACAATGCACAATTTAGTCTGGCTTGATGCTGGTTTGGACAGCGCATTACACAATCCCAGTGGGCAAGACTCTGGGACTGGCTCCTAGAACTTCGTAGAGCACAGCTGGAGCAAGTGACTAGAAGCCTCTGCGCAGTTCCTAGAACCAAGGCAGAGCCTTGAGTTTCAGAAATGTGCAGTGCATGCCGGGAAGAGGTAGATCCGAGCCAAGGCAACGTAGATCTTCCCAAGGCAACTTGAAAATGAGTAGATCTAAATGCATGAGTGAAGGATGGTGTATATCTGAGTGAATGGTCATGCATGCAATCAACAAGGTTATGCATGCAACGCTTAAGAAATGCAATGAAAAACTTGGAACAACACTTCTACAAGTTAAAAATAACTAAAATTCCAGTGCTCATTCAATAAAACATGAAAAACAACACTCACACAAGCCAAGGAAACAACTAGCGACATAAAAAGCAGCAAAGGACTTGAAAAGAAAAAATTACCCGGAAAATCTTTGCCGATAGTGTCGAAGGTTCCTAGATGCTTCAGGAATGCCAGAGCTCTAAGATTGAATGTGAAAATGAGCTTTAGCGGTGTCCATTAAATAGATTTAATCAATTTAGGGTTATGACGCACATGCCAAAAATATAGGAAAAAGCGACAAGTGGCGGAAGTTTCTAATATTGACTCAAGTGTAACTCCCAGTGCTAAAAATAGATCCCTAATTTTTAGTGATGATTTTTTATTTTTTCCTTTTCAGGAAAGGCTGGCATGCATGCATGGAGAAATTACGTAGTTCTGGAGGGAATCAGGCAACCAACTAGCACATCCATTGGGAAGCAATGGAGGGAATGCTTCTGTGCAATTCTTGGGATGAGTGGCTCTAGATGACTCTCATGCTTTGCGTAGTTTCCCAGTTGAAGATAAGCTTTCAGTTGGGTCTAGGCAGTTCTAGAGGTTGATCTGCACAATGCTTGAGAGCAAGGCTCATTGCTAGGTTGCACTATGCAATTCCTGAGAGAAAAACTGGATGACCTCTATGATTGCGTAGTTTTCCAAGGCAGTGCAATAATCAGATGCAACCAAGTCATGAGGGGTCAGCTTGTGGTTAGACAACAAAGAAAATAAGCAACATAAGATGTAAAGAAAAAGATAAATTCAAATGAAAACATGAGTATCTAGGCAGTGCAAGACAAGAAGCAGAGATTTAAGGATGGAGGCTCCAAAACGAAGTGAAGGAAGAATTTCGGAGGGTGGTTGTATCCACTACAACATTGGCGACATACTGGTAGAACTCATCTCTTTATATGGACCTTGTCTTATGTAAAGTGATTCTAACTCCTTCGAAAGTATGGTTCGATTCTTTGATCGTCATGGCTTCCTCACTAGCCTGAACTAAAGATATAGTCCCTTCCATTCTCTTGATCGATTAGCGCACATACCAAGCCAAGTCAACTGATTTGTTTCGATTGGGGATGAGGGGTATATTGATGTGCAAGTAATATAGAATTTCATACTTTTAGTTCCATCTCTGGTGTTGCTCTGTTGCCAGTAGGCCTGGACAGTACCCTGACAAAGTCATGTTAGGAACACAAGCATCGCTCCGCTGCAAACGAGCCTAGACAATACCCCGATAGAGTTACTTGCTTCACCTCTATGCGTAGGAAGCCTTTCTCTTCTTTCACCTTATTTTATTTTATTTTTATTTTTTATTTTATTATTTTATTATTTTTCAGAGCACTGTGCATAGGCACTTATTTATTCCATGAGGTGGAAGAGGGATCCTGACTTATTGAGAGCTAAAGAGGTTGTCCCTTTAGAGAAGTATGTTATATATACCTTTGACATACTTTTTAAGGTTCCCCCCTCACCTTACTCTACTTGACTGAGTTGACAAGGGTTAACCAAATATATAAAAATAGATTAGAGTAGGCGATACTAGTTAAAAGGGCAAGCATTGTGTTTTCACCAAGACTCACTCTGAATAGAATGTATTGTCCATTAGGGTATCGTCGACTGAAGAACGTGTTGAAATATGGTAACAAGAATATTCCAATTTAATTTTTCCTTGAATTAAATTAAAATCAAATTTAGTCTTAACAACGACTTGAAAATAATTAATTAATTTATTTTAAATTAATTAGTTGGAGAAATTCAAGTTAGAAGTCTTTTTGAAGTCATGCAAGAGTTATCCCTTAAATTAAGGAGATAAGATTGAGTTATATTTGAGTTATAATTAGTTAACTCAGTTTATTGAGTTAAGTATAGTTCAATTAGTTCCAGACTATTTGAGGAACTAATAGTGAGTTAACAATTAGTTGATGCATTAATGCACTCAACTAGTGCTACTCCAGTTAACTAAAGATTCCCTCGTCAGAAACTCATGCATGTCTATTTTGAGAAAGACCCAGTTGAGTTAAATGTCAAGGACAATGTACTATCAGTTGCATGTGTTTTCTCATGGAGAAAACTCATGCATTCATTCAAGGATTTAATCCTTGAGGGTTGTGCAGTTTTGGAGAAAGGTTTTCCACTTGGTAATAGGTGAATCATCCACAAGGAACAACGCAAGGAAATAGGATCTTGGAGGGTAGAGAGGAAGGCTGGAGAGAAGCCAAGATTGCATGTGAGCATCTATGAGGATTGTACTGAGAGCTGGCTAGCTGTGAGAGCTAAGGCTTTGTATAATTCCTATGTATTTCCACCATGTATGATAATACAATAGTTTGGGGTTTTTAGCTGAGGCTTTCCCCAAAGTATTTTCATGTGTATTGTGCATTGATTCTTCTTCTTTTGGTTATATTGTTCATCTCGATATTTAAGCTTCTGCAAATTGATAGTAGAAGTAGGTTATAGTATTCTGCTTTGATTTATATTGCATTATTGGGTTGACCTACACAGATTTTCTACATGGTATCACAACTGGATTTGTAGAAATTATCTACATGGTATCGGAGTTGTGAATAGTATACTGAGAAGAGAATTCAAATTTTGAAGTTCAGGGTTGCAGGTGCATATCGAATTCATATCATACTTCAAGGTTGGTCAATGGCGTTCTATGGCTTGAGACTTGAGTATGCCTTGGAAGGTAACTCGAGTTACATAGCATGGAAAGATAGAATGGAGGATGTATTAGAAGACAATGGTTGAAGGAATTCATTGATCAAGAAATCCCAAAGCCAGCTTCAACTAATGCACAAGAGTTGGCTGAGTGGAAGAAGTGTGTGGCAAAGACGAGACAGATCATCCTTGAGGGAGTTCGAGACCATATTGTCTCGAGTCTCCATGGAAGGATACTCCATTTTCAATGTGGAAGACATTGAAGGACCTCTACCAAAACAGTAGCGACCAGAGGACATTGGCACTCAAGGATAAGCTTTGAAGAATCAAGATGGAGAAGGGCGATACTATTTCCACATATCTGAACAAGCTCACCACCTGTAGAGATGAGCTTGGTAGTGTGGGAATAACTACTATTGATGATGATATGGTGAGCCTTGCTCTCCATGGCCTTCCAAAGAGTTGGAATAGCTACCAGGACTCTGTGAATAAAAGGGAGAAACTGGCAGATTGGGAACGACTGTGGTCGGATCTTATGCAGGAGGAGATCAGGAGGAGCACACGAGATGGTTCTTCATCCAAGAATTATGATGAAGAAAATTTGGCCCTAGCAAGTAAGGCAAGGAAAGGGAAGGGGAAGGCTTCCCATTTCAAATCGAATTCTTCTCATGGAGCGAAGAAGGGTGACATGTTTAAAGTAAGATGCTTTAATTGTCACAAGATGGGACATTATTCAGCTAATTCCCCATCGAAGAAGTCTAAGAAGGGATCCTCTGAAGGATTGGAAGGTGAGGCATTAGCCTCTCAGTTTGAAATGGACTTTACCCTCATCGTATGCATGGTGTCATCGATGATGGGTTGTGTTTGGTATCTTGACAGTGGAGCCTCATTCCACATGACCGGTGATAAAAATTTATTCAGTGCCTTGGAGGAGAAAGACCTCAAGATGCACATAAAGATGGGTGACGACGGGAGGTATGGTGTTTCAAGAGTGGGCACGGTTGCTTTTCAAAGGGAGCATGGAGCTCCTATCAACTTGACAGATGTGATGTATGTGCCTGGACTGAAGAAGAACTTGGTATCGGTCGCGATGTTGGAGAACAAAGGCTACGATGTTGTCTTCAGTAAAGGAAAGGCGTTCCTAAGACACATAGCCAGGGGTCAGACCAAGAGGATAGGGATTCGGGTGAAGAATCTCTATAAACTAGAGGTAGATTATTGTGCAACATTGAATACGAAAATAGAATTGGTGCAAAGCCAAGACATTGGCGAGTTGTGGCACAGCCAGTTGGGCCATTTACATCATGGGGCTTTGAAGATAATGTAGCAGATATCTACAGGACTTCCTAAAGGTAAACTTGAGCAAGTTGACACATGCAAAGATTGTACCTTGGGAAAGTACACCAAGTCTTCCTTTCATGATCGAGACAGTCGAGCAGAGGCTATCTTAGAGAGAGTTCATACTGATTTGTGTGGACCATTCTCGACGACATCCACAACGAAGAAAAGGTATTATGTGATTTTCATTGATGACTATTCTCGTAAATGCTAGATTTATTTAATGCAGAAGAAGGACCAAACTTTCAAAAAGTTTTGTGAGTTCAAAGCTTTGGTTGAGAAAGAGTCAGGGAAGAAGATTAAGGCCTTGAGAAGTGACAACAGTGGAGAATATGTCTCTCAAGAGTTTAAGGACTTCTGTGCAGTGGAAGGAATTAAACGAGAGTTGACGGCACCTCATAACCCACTGAATGTGGTGGCCAAGAGGAAGAACAGAACTATTGTAGGGGCAGCACGGGTAATGTTGCATGACCAAGGCCTACCACTTCACTTGTGGGTTGAGGCATGCAACACAGTGGTCTATTTGCAGAATAGAAGCCTGCATCGCATACTTGGGTTGAAGACATCAAAGGAAGATTTCTTCGATAAGAGACCAGATGTGGGTCACTTCAGGATCTTTGGCTCATCGATATATTGCCATGTGACAAAGGATGCACAGAAGAAGCTTGAGCTGACAATAGAGTTGGGGATATTTGTGGGGTACACTAATACACCTCACAAATATTGGGTGTACTTGCCTACCAGTCGAAGGACAGTGGTTCGCAGAGATCTCAAGTTTGATGAGCAGAAGGCCATGTGAGTTTCCCTTGAGAGGGAGTTCCAACTACAGGCTATGGAGGAACTGTTGGTTCATAAGGAGGAGGAGCCTTAGATTGATGCGGAGCAGCCGCATGTAGAGGTTCTAGGAGTGGAGACATCCACTCAAGAAGAGTTCCAGAGATGGACGGAAGTGCACAAGAGAAGCTGACAGATTGTTGGAGGATGCAAGAGAGAATGTGGGAGCACCATCTTCTCAGCACAGACAGAGGAGGTCACCTGAGAGGTACACTGGATACATGGCCCTTGCTGGGGAATGTGTTGATATTGAGCCATCTTCCTTTGAGGAAGCAGTGCAACAGTTGATTTGGGTTGATGCTATGGTGGAGGAGTATGACTCCATAGTTCGTAACAGTGTTTGGGACGTGGTTCTGAGACCGGAGAACAAGTCAGTTGTGAGTTCCTGTTGGCTTTACAAGGTAAAGCAAGCTGTTGATGGTAGTGTGGAGAAGCATAAGACAAGATTTGTTGCCCATGGCTCTTCACAGGATGAGAGGATCATGTTGTTGTAGTATATTTCGACAGAGGAGCAAGATGCTGACATTTTGACAAAGGCATTGTCAAAGTGTAAATTCAAGTTCCATAGAGACAGGATCGGGGTGGTAGATAATCCCTTTCTTGTTGAGAGGGAGTGTTGAAATATGGCAACAAGAATATTCCAATTTAATTTGTCCTTGAATTAAATTGTGAATTAAAATTGACTTTAGTCTTAACCGCTACTTGAAAATAATTAATTAATTTATTTTAAATTAATTAGTTGGAGAAATTCAAGTTAGAAGTCTTTCTGAAGTCATGCAAGAGTTATCCCTTAAATTAAGGAGATAAGATTGAGTTATATTTGAGTTGTAATTAGTTAACTCAGTTTACTAAGTTAAGTCCAATTCAATTAGTTCCAAACTGTTTGAGGAACTAATAGTGAGTTAACAATTAGTTATGCATTAATGCACTCAACTAGTGCTACTCCAGTTAACTGAAGATTCCCTCATCAGAAACTCATGCATTTCTATTTTGAGAAAGACCCAGTTGAGTTAAATGTCAAGGACAGTGTACTATCAGCTGCATGTGTTTTCTCATGGAGAAAACTCATGCATGCAGTCAAGGATTTAATCCTTGAGGATTACAGTTTTGGAGAAAGGTTTTCCACTTTGTAATAGGTGAATCATCCACAAGGAACAACACAAGGAAATAGGAGCTTGGAGGGCAGAGAGGAAGGTTGGAGAGAAGCCAAGATTGCCTGTGAGCATCTGTGAGGATTGTACTGAGAGCTGGCTAGCTGTGAGAGCTAAGGCTTTGTATAGTTCCTATGTATTTCCACCATGTATGATAATACAATAGTGTGGGGTTTTTAGCTGAGACTTTCCCCAAAGTATTTTCATGTGTATTGTGCATTGATTCTTCTTCTTCTTCTTCTAGTTATATTGTTCAACTCGATCTTTAATCTTCCGCAAATTGATAGTAGAAGTAGGTTATAGTATTCTGCTCTGATTTATATTTCATTATCAGGTTAACCTACACAGATTTTCTACAGAACACAAACTCTTCAAAAAGAGAGGGGATAACAGATAGCCAAATGTTGATAGTTGTAAAAATCCTCTTGTACTTCACCCTACTTGTCTCAGAATCCAAACACGCTTTCATGTGAAGCTAATCCTACGGGTGCGTAATAAAAGAAAAACAAGCAAGAAAAGGACAAAAGTAAAAGGAAAACAGGGTGAGTAAGAAAAATGAATAATAAAGAAGAGCAAACAAAAATCAAAGCACACACTACTACTCCTAAGCTAAAAAATGCATGGACCTACTAACATGAAGTGATACTTCCAATGTAGCCACCAACACATTGGTTGACCCATGTTGGTGAAGGCATGGTTGACAAGAAAGATATTCAAGTAGACCAGCAAGCAAGAAAGATAAAACAATGAAAACCAACACTTTCAAAGTTTAAATACGTCCACAGAAAAGAACATAGTAAAAGTGCAAGAGAAACACTCCGCGGACGTACCATGGTGAACCATTGCACTGTGTGCAAATGAAAAACATGCACACTCTTTTGATCTGGAGAAATGAGAAAACATGCAGAAAGAAGAAAATTTTCACTTAGCAACATGACTTGTTACGTATGACTCCTCTAATGCATGAGCGATGGGATCATGTGATTCTGGTGGAGGATGTGAGATCTGTGGATCAGACTGGTCTTCAATGAACATTAGAGTGATGAAGAGATTGGGGTGTTTGAACAATTTTCTCATTAGAAGTGGAAATATCCTCAAGGAAGCGAGGACCTACCAACCATCATCTCGGGCTAAAGTGCCTCGACAACTTGAAGGGTCTCCACTTCATTAGTAGATATTTCATCAAAGAACGTTGGCCTAGAAAGATCAACAACAAGTGAATCAACATCGTGATCGAATGAGTGAGTGAAGAGATCACGATAGCCATGATCAAAAAATTCAAGATGAGCATCGGAATCCTCATGATCTGATGAATCATACAGAGGGGATGATAAAACAAAAATTTTCACCCTCTGATTCCAGAAAGAAAAGATGACAAATTGGGTGGATTCGGAAAGAAAGATGTGTCCTCTCTGCAATCAAATGGCAAACTGACATCCTATGTGTTTTGTGAATGATTGGAAGTAGAAACATCCGGGGATGAGTTTTCACAAGAAAAACCAGAAATGGCAGAATCACAAAAGATGTCAGGAAAAATCGGATGAGGTGCGGATGGAAGGAGGTCATCCTTCACTGCAGGTTCTTCTTAATATTCCCATAGATACTCATAAAAAATGACAGCACAGGTTGGCTACTCAACACCAAATCCGTCGACAACTTGATCCTCATGAACAACAGAGGTGGAGTCTGGAATGGGTGAACACAACATAGTACAATCTAGAGGATCAAAGGAACCAAAGGATGGAGGTTGAGAAGACAAGACCTCGTGACAACCATCAAGGTTGTTGTCCAAATCTGCGAAGATGTTCAGAGCAAGTGGGGTGGGAGGATGTGACAGTTCAACAGACGGGTTTGCAACTTCTCCCACCTCGTCCTGTAGAGCTAGACATGTTTAATGAGAAGAGGATGGAGGGTCACTTGTGACAACAACCTTGTTTGTCTTAGATTTGGGAGCTCTAACACCGAGGTATGATGGGACAGGTTCGAATGATTCCAACTCATGTGTATTTTCAGATATGTGAAGAAGATACTAAAATATTTCTTTGATAAATTTCCAATCAATTTCAACTTTAGGGATTTGAAAAGAAATATTACAGAAGCGATCCCAAAACTATGTAATAGATTCATCGGGTGCTTTCCGTAATTCCATAATTTTTTTTATTGAGTGAATTGTGGTAATAATGATAGAAAGAATAGATTAAATCTCTGATCATGTGATCATAAGAGTGAATAGAGGTCGCGGGCAATGTGTGACACCATAGGTAAACATGCCCATCAAACGTGTAAGCGAATAGACCACAGAAAATATCATCTGGAGGGACTTCATTCCTTTCATAGAAGCCTAAGAAGGAAAATTCATGTCTTAACAAGGCTACTCCACCTTCACCATCATACTTAATACGTGACAAGTCATCTATGACATCCTCTAACACTTCAAAGTCATGTGCATGAGAAAAACATGCCTGAGTTGAGATTGTATTTTAAGTCATGGATGGTGTGTAGAGATTCAAAACAGACTTTGAGGGCTCAACTTGTCATCTTCCCTCCTTCCAGCACCAGAAATGTTGACGGTGTTTGACTCGCCAACATGTTAGGGGACATCCCCTGTACGAAGTCCCAAATAGATCTTAGACCGTTTGGTGTAGGAGTCCCAACAGTGGGTTGTAAAGTAATGCCTTGACTGTGGTAGCGCATAGAGGTAAGTGTGATAACTTTGTCGGAAGAAAGTGTGTAACCTTGCAACAAGTCAAGTGATATGCATGGGGGTTCTAACACACAGTGGGGAAAAGGAGGTGTGTCCCTTAGAAGCCAATAATAGTACGCAACCTGAAAGGAACACACGAGTGGAATGACATCACAAGTTGGAAAGCGAAATAGTGCACAAAACAAAGTGACGGGTTAAACCAATAGCATGTCTGCAACAAGATTCATACAATTGCATACAAAATAGTTCATATACAAATGCGTAAGTTAAATAACATACATTGCTAAAGTAACCAGAACATTCCAACTGCAATAACAACATATGCATGAAAATGTGTTGGATATGTTATATATTATTAAGTGAAAGTTCCATCCATACATACACCATTAACAGCCACTAGCCCCAATAGTGGAAAATTACAGTCAACACCACCTTCTCCTCCAAAGAGATGTACTTGCTCTACGCCATGGAGAAGCCAATGATCGTCACAATACTTTCCAAGTCTTCTCCAAGCAATGCCTATCCAAAAGCTTGGATCCCAAAAGCTTTTACTATGAGTTATGAGGTTCTATATATAGCAAAGGGTGGGGTGACCCTTAACATTCCCCTTGGACTCTTGGACTACCCTCATGACTCTTCACATTACACAATGATTGTTCACATTCCACTAGTGACACTTGGAATTTCACTTAAAACATATCTACAATAATACAATTTTCACATAAACCCATGTGGGACGAAATAGGCTTGAGTCAGCCTAACAAGAAAAACAACATCACTCAGGGTCTTGGGAAAAGACTATCTCGGTAACCTCCTCATGGTGGTCTTTTGTGATGAACTGATACCAAGCTTGGTACTACGCTATTGTGTCCCCATACTGTATGGTGATGTCTTTATCGAAGTAGGCTCTTGCCTCCATAACTTTTGGGTATGTGGTTCTGAAACCTCTGTCCATCTCATCTTGAAGTATGCACAACACGGTCCTGAGTGTGGCTAGACCAACGATGTACTTTTGCATGTTTTCTTCACTTAGCTGCAAGTCATCACTGGTGGCTTCGCGCATCAACTTCTCTATGTACTCGTCGACCTCCAACATGACTTGGTTCTTCCTCATGGCTTGAGTGAGGGTTCTGATTGAAGGGATCATGTGTGTCCTCACTATGACATCCAGACTCCTGAACAACCATGCATAGGAAGCCTCAATGCTAGTGATAAGTGGAGGGAGTTTCTCATAGTTCCAGATCAACATCTGAATCTGTGCTTTGTCTAGCTCTGCCTGTGGCTTCATCATCTTGTGCAAGTAAAGTGGGGCCCCCTTGTACCTCATTGTCCATTCCTATACATGCACAATAGAAGCATGGATGTATTTGATAGTTTGGGTTGTCTTCACACACTGCTGCTAAAAACCATACAGATGGACAACCGCCTTGTGCACGGTGACAAATATGCTATGCAATGTCTGCATGGTGGTCTCTAGAGTTTATATTTGAGCAAGTATTTTTTTCTTCATTTCTATCATAGTGGAGCCTGCAAACTACTCTATTCTCTGCCTGGCCTCTTGCAAGTCATTTTCCATCTGATCATTCTCTGTTATCAAGAACTTGAGCGTTGAGCTCATGGCTTCTGTATAATCCTTAAAAACTTCGACCATGGCAGTTGGATGTCTTCTAACATCTGATACAATCACCCTTTCCTCTATGTGCACAGGTGATACATGATCATCCTAGAGCTACTTTCTTCATGCATGTACAATCCTTTGATGTGACTCATCAAATGACAGATTTTACACGTCCATCACTGGATCATCATCAAGGAGGACAACCTCCTCGTGCTCTCTCGAGACTGGTTGTGATTCTTCAGGTGGTGGAGACTATGGTGAGACCTTGAATGCTCTTGGCATGAGATTGTTGTCTTGGTTCTATGGCTCTTGTTCCATTTCCATGTCTGTTTCTTCAACCATATACTCAACCTACTGAGCGAGTTTCTGAACCTGCACCTACTCACCCTCTTCCTCATATGTTGTTTGTTCTGATTCTTCAACCTTTATAGGTGCATTTTTCTTTGTTAGTGCACCTTGCCTTTCCTCCTATTCCTATTTCTGCTTCTCTTCCCTTTCTCTCCTCCTGAGCTCTTGCTCTACTTTCAACTTCTTTTTTGTTTCCTGCAACTTCCTCTCTGTATCTTCCAACCTTTGCTTCTCTCTCTTCCTCTGTTCTACTCTCCTTTCGCACTATCACCTCTTCGCCTCTATCTCCAAAGATACTTTCTCAACAAGAGTATCTTCTCTAAATACATTGACAATATTCCTCCTTCCTTTGTCTTGCGTCGATTTACTGCTCACTGCTACTATTTTTCTTTCTTCCTGTTGTGTTGCTTTCCATTGTACAGTTATGCTAACTAGTTCATTGAGCCTAGACGATTTGTAGCAATACCTCCAAGGATCTTTCTCTAGCCAATGACATGCCCCATGGATCCATGGGTTATACACCTTCACATAGTGGTTCTTTCATATGCAGTGGGGTTCGTACGGATTGAAACTATTGGTGCTGAACCTAAACTTCTTCAGGTCCTTAGCTTCAGCATCTGCATCCTTCAAGCTATGGATCTCATACAATCCAATCCACAAAGGAAGAGTAGGCCATGGTGCCTTCTTCCTCCTGTGCAGTCCTACTGATAACCCTGTGGAGATGTGGTATGCAACCTCTTACATGACCAACTTGTTTGTGGAAAACCTTAGTAGCTGATGCAAAGGCTTCTCTCCATCAAACATCTTGATGAAGGTTCCACCAGTTGAGGCGTACCAATTCGAAATGTTAAGCAATGCCTACATCGCTTCTTGGGACATGCAAGGTGGATCTTGTTTGAAGATCATCTTGTAAACCACGGTGATGAAGTGGTTAGACAGCTTCACCATGAATCCTCGGTAGCTGCATTCAAAGAGCAACTTGCAATAGATGTTCACAACATCATATGATGGTGTCCATGTCCAGCCCATGAGAGGGAAATGCTGCTGGGTATAGATTGCATCAAGCAGATACAAGGACATATAGAATCTTGCTTTCTCATCCTTCAAAAGCTTCTATGCACTAGACACATGCACTTTCAGCTGAAGAGCCAAATGTTAGACTAGTTGAATGGCCTTCCTTCATTTTCCAACTAATCCAACATAACCACACAATCTGCGGAAAGGTCTCCATGCTCTCTTGACCATACAAACGGTATGCAAAGATGACCAAGAGCTGGTAGGCCTTCCTGAGGGACTTTGTCTTGTATACTTGGTTGGGTGTCTCTCTGAAATTTGATGGATTTTTACCTAATGCTTCATGATGCCTCTAGTGTTCACATTGTTGTTGGGAGTGTAGACCAGTGCATCCATGTGGTTCACTGACTATAGAAAGTTATACATATGATGGTATTTTTCTGATTTGAAGGTGGAAAGTTGTGTTCCACTGTTACTGCTCAGGGTCATCGTCTCGGGTTCGATATGTAAGACAATCCAGTGAATGGTATCCACGCACGAGAAGGCGGGGTACCTGCATGCAACCCTGTACAAGCCTGAATTATGAATGTTGACATAGACCTGTCAATCTTCTAGATCTCCTTGAAGCTACCTGCAAATATGTCCTTTATTTCTTTCCATGTAATCTTCATGTCCTTTTCTATGAACAATTACGTGTTTGCATAGGTGGGAAAGTTCATTGGCACATGTTAAACCACATCTCTAGCACTGCTCTCTACAGTATCCTTTGATCCAACTCTCTTGGAAACCTTGTTTCCTGTACTACTTAGAAGTTGCTCAGAAACTGATGTACTTGGATACGGAGCAGACACTCACGACAAGCAAATGTCAGCTTAAAAACAAAAGCACTTCAAGGACCGATCATGCAAAAATAGGGTAACTGCTTGGCAAGATTGTGCAATTGTGACTCTTAGAGGTGAGGGATTTCTAGTTGGTTTTGCGCATTGCACAGTCCCAGCTGTCAGTGAGAGGTACTGATGACTGGAACTGCGCAAAGCGCAATCCAGTGTGGCTTGCTAAGGACTAGAACTATGCAATGTGTAGTTCAGTATGGCTTGATGCTGGCTGGGACTGTGCATTGCGCAATTCTAGTGGGAAAGAATCCTGAATTGGCTTCTAGAACTACATAGAGCATAGCTAGATCCAGTGATGGGCAACATTTGTGAAATTCTTGGAGCCAAGGTAGAGCCTTGAGTTCCAGAGATGCGCAGTGCATGCCGAGAAGAGATAGATCTAAGCCAAGGCATCTCAGATCTACCAAAGCAAAACTCGAAAACAAGTAGATCTAAATTCATATGTGAAAGATAGTGCATATCTGAGTGAATGGTAATGCATGTAATCAAAGCAAGTGTAGAAATCAATCAAACAGACGAACAATGAAGCTTGTGGAGAGAGTCTCCGCAATGATGACCGTTAGTGAAAAAATGGGGCTATGCATGCAACACTTAAGAAAGGTAATGCAAAACATGGAACAAGACCTCTACAAGTTGAAAAAAACTAAAACGCTAGTGGTTGTTCAATAAAACATGCAAAAAAATACTCACAAAAGCCAAGGAAACAAAAGTGATAGAAAAAGAAGCAAAAGACTTGGAAAGAAAAACTTACCCAAAAACATTGTGTCGATCATGCTGAAGGTTCCTAGATGCTTCGGGAACACCAGAGATCCAAGACCGAATGTGCACATGAGCTTTGGTGGTGTCCATTAAATAGATTTGATCGATTTAGGGTTTATGACGCACATGCGAAAAATCTAGGAAAAAGTGACAAGTGGCGGCAGCTTCTAAGATTGACTCAAGTGTAACTCCCAGTGCTAAAAATAGATCCCTATTTTTTAGGGATGCTTTTTTCTTTTTCTTTTTTGAGAAAGGTTGTCATGCATGCATGGAGAAATTTCACAGTTCTAGAGGGAACCGAGCAACCTGCCAGCACATGCATCAGACAACAACAGAGGGAATGCTTCTGCAGAATTCCTGAGATGAGTGGTTCTAGCTGCCTCTCATGCTCTCCACAATTTCCCAGCTAAAGACAAGTTGTCATATGGGTCTTCGTAGTTCTGGAGCCGAAGCTCATTACTGGGATGATCTATGCAATTCTTGAGAGAAAGGATCACTACTGGGCTGCACTGCGCAATTCCTGAGAGCAAGGCTGGATGCCCTCTAGGATAGCGCATTTTCCAATTAAGTGCAAGAACTGGACACAACCAAGTCACGAGGGGTCATCTTGTGGTTAGACAACAAAGAAAGTAAGCAACAAAACCTATAAAGCGAAAGATAAATTCAAATGAAAACACAAGTACCTGGGCAGTGAAAGACAAGCTACTAAGATTTAAGGAGGGAGGCTCCAAAACGAAGCGAAGGAAAAAATTTGGAGGGTGGTTGTAGCCGCTACAAAGTGTGGCATAGAAAAGTGAGTCCATGTACTCTAGTGGCTTAGGAAAGTGATACATGCACTGATAGTCTCCTGCCTTGAAGGTGGCAATATTTTGTCTGCTAGCACTGCTCAATGTCATGGTATTCTCATCAATGTGTGAGACAATCCAGCCGATGACATCTGCATATGGGAAGGATGGATACCTACATGTAACCTTGTATAATCCTAACTGTCAAATGTTGAGATACACTTGCCGGTCCTCTAAGTCTACTTCAAAGTCCTTTGCAAAATAATCTTTAACTTGTTGTCATGTCAGTGATGATCCCTTTTCTATAAACAACTGAGTATCTGCATATACTGCAAAATATACTAAATTTTGCTCAACTTCTTCCCCAGTACTACTCTTGGTGGTTTCCTTTGAAGAATATCTCTTAGGTGCCATGGTAATAGTGACTGCTGGAGAGGTATTAAACAACTGTTGTACCTGTGGGATAGAAAAGACACTCATGGAAAGAAAATATTACTCTTAAGCAAATATACTTACAAGGTAAGTTAAGGCAACAAACCAGGCATCATATGGGGAGGATTGTGCAGTTTTCATTGGCAAGATGGAGTGGCTGCCTATGGGAACTACACACTACACTGTCCCAACAACCAAGGTCAAAGCTTGTAGCTTTAAATTGCGTAATGCGCAGTTCATCCTGGAAAGAGGCCCGAGGGAGATTGTGCATTTCATAGTATTAGTGGCCAAGATGACAAGATGGCTCCTGGAACTACATAGTGTGCAGTTGGATCCATCTTGGATTGCGTATTGCACAATTCCTGAGGCCAATCTTGGGGCTTAAGCCTTAATATTGGGCAATTCCTATTGCGCAAAGTGAAAAATGGCCAAGGGAAATGCAAATCTGCCCAAGGGAAGTGTGTAAAATGAGCATATATGAGAGATAGTGTGAATCTGAGTGAAACTATGACTAAGTGTGAGTAAATACATGTGGATGAAGTGCAAAAATTAATCAGACAAAAGGAAAACAAAGTATGTGAGAAGAGTCGTTGCAATGACGATCATTGGTGCAAAAATAGGAGAAATAATGCGACACTTGTGAAAGGAAATCTAAAACTTAAAACAACACTTCTACAAGTTAAAATGCCAGTAAACATGGAGTTAAATAAGTGAAACAACACTCACACAAGACAAACAAAAAAAAGCGACAAAAAAAGTGGAAAAAGACGATAAAAGCAAAACTCACCCAGAAAATTGATGACGATCACACCGAAGGTTCCTTGATCTCCTCGAGAATGCTAAAGCTCCAATATCGAATTTGAAAATGAGCTCTATAAGCATCAATTAAATAGATTTGGGTGAATTAAGGTTTATGACGTGCATGCCTAAAATCAAGGAAAAAGTGACACTTGGCAGAAGTTTCTAAAAATAATGCAAGTTCCTCCTTCGGGATACTAAAATAGATCCCTACGTTTTAGGGATTCTTATTTTTTTTTTTTTACTTTTTTGTAGGAAACTTTCCATGCACACTGCTGGGAAGGACTACATAGTTATGGGGAACTAGGTAACTTTCTGACTCAATGCACTGTTGGGTCACTATAATACTAGTGATTACCCCATTACTATTGTAGTTATACCCCTTATTAATATTGTTGTGCCCCTATTGCCCCCATATTGTTATTACTGTGCCCCATAGAATCCCTCTATTGTTATTTTTGTGGCTTTATATTATTATTGTTAGGTCGGCTGGATTATATTGTGACTCCTTAGACTCCTATATATAGAAAGGAGGTTTTGTCATTTGAATCATCCAAGAATTGTTCATTTATGTAATGTAAAGGAGGTTTCCCCCTCGAAGAGGCTGAATTTTAAGGCGTTGATCTATCTTTTCTATCTTTTCTTGAGCTGGTTTCATAACATTTGGCATCAGAGGTTTGGATTCTAGGGTTTCGCTGCTCCAAACAGGTCATCGTGGAAATTTCGCTATAACTTTTTTTCTACGACATTTCAGAAGTTGCAAAAACAACCCATTTGAGAAGAAATCACTCTGAACCTTGGCTCCAAATTTCAGAGCTTTTTGCGCTATATTTGCGGAGATATGATCTGAGGAAGTTGGTCTTTTTGCAGACTCCTAAATTACATTCCAAACAGGTGACCTGGAGAAAATCGTCATAACTTTCTCTCTGGGGATCAGATTGAAATTTCATAAGAAGATACAGAAAGAGAACGAACTCTAGTTTCTTGTATGCATTTTTCAGATCCAAAGGTCGAAACAGTGACTCGTGCCATGTCGTACAAGTTCGCTCTACTGAACTAGTCTATAATCAAGTCACTGTGGGAGATTTCGCATAACTCTTCCGTGGAGAATCCAATTTGGGTCAGACTTGTGGCATTGGAAAGAGGACACAGAGGGCTACTGCAGGTCACAAATTCAGAACTAGATGATCGAAAAGTACAGAGATACATCAGAGGCAATATCGAGCTCCTACAAAGTGAAAAAAGGTGTGTAGATTTTCTTAAATTTTTGCTTAAGATCGGTTTGAAAATTATTTTGAAGGAATTATTATTGGTAACTGATGCCCCGAGGAAAGAAAATGCAAACACCTAGTAAGGAACCTGAAATCTCTAGCATGACTCATGAAGAAGAGGAAGAAATGCTACATGATATATCAAAATTACAAGAACAAGTGCAACAAATGTCACGCTCACAAAAGCTAACAGAAGCTAAGATAAATGGCATGGAATCTAAGATAAATGACGTGGAAGCTAAGATGGATGATTGGAAGACAGATTTGAAGATAGACATGGAAGAATTGAAGATAGATTTGAACACAAATTTGAAGACAGGCATGACAGATATGAAGACATATTTGACAAATTTTCTACAAGAAATACTTACTAATGGTGAAAAGGTAGTAAAGGAAACTCATGATGCGAACAAAAGAAATGTTAATCATGATATCATAAACTCTAATGTTGGATCAAAGACTCACCATATTCCAAAAATCGATATGAGGAAGTCTGATGGCAAGGATCCCGCCACATGGATATTACAGATGGAGCAGTTCTTCGATCTCAATAATGTGCAAAACACACAAAAGGTACGTATGGCAACTTTATATTTGGAACCAAATCAGTTTGTATGGTATCAATGGCTTTGCTCTCATAAACAATTTATCACTTGGGCAATTTTTACGAAAGAATTGATAGCACATTATGAGGATACAAAAAGAAACACTTTTTTTAGCTAATTGATAAGTCTCAAACAAAAGGGTTCAATAATGGAGCACATTGAGGAGTTCCAAAAATTGAACATAAGGGTAAAAGATATTCTAGAGGAGCATAGGATTGATTTGTTCATAGGGTCTTTAAAGGATAATATCCAACATGATGTTCGCCTTTGGGAACCTGATTCATTAGAGAAGGCATTCAGGTTAGCAAGAAAAATGGAAAGCAAAATTATGGCAACCAGGAAGCATACCACTCACAACTATAAAGACGGAAGCGTTGTTGCCCCTAGTCTTCCACAACCTATAAAGTTGACACCACAACAATTGGAATAAAAAAGAGCAAAAGGGATTTGTTACAGTTGTGATAGCAAATACACTAAAGGTCATAAGTGTGCTGAGAAGAAAGTATTCTACATAGATTGTGATGAGGAAGAAGAAAAGGAGCAAGAAAGGTCAAAAGAAGAGGATATAATCCAGGAACAAAGCCTAGATGAAGAACAAATAAATCCGACCATATCTTGTAATGCATTGGTGGGAATTACCACTCCTCAAACCATCAAGATAGAAGGACAAATCAAGAAGAAAAAGGTAATAGTGTTGATTGATTCAGGAAGCACCCACAGTTTTATTCATTGTAGGGTAGCAAAAGAATTGAATTGCTTTTTATATCCAGCACCAGAGTGTCAAGTGATGATTGCAAATGGAGGAATAATAAATTGCTCTAGAAAGTGCCATAATATCAAGCTATCCATGGGAGAATATGTATTGACTAGCCCAATGCTTTCCATTCCAATGGGAGGTGCTGATGTTGTACTAGGAGTCCAATGGCTACAATCCTTGGGTACAATAGCTTTTAATTTTCAAGAACTTTTCATTAAATTTTCTACGGAAGGAAAGGAAGTTGAATTAAGGGGTATTGCAGGGAAACCAGGAAAGATAATCAGCTCTAATGGTATGACAAAGCTTCTAAAAAAGGAGCAAAGAGGTGTAATTGCACAATTATGTTCGCTAGATGTTTCCACATTGGAATCATCTATTTCTCCAGATCTCCAAAAAGTCCTGGACAATCATTCCAAGGTACTTGAGACTCCCAAAGGTCTCCCACCTATGCGTGATCATGATCATGCTATTCATCTGATTCCAGGAAGTGTTCCTCCAAACATTAGGCCGTACAGATATCCCTATGTCCAAAAGAGTGAAATTGAACGTATGGTTGCAGAAATGCTAGAGGCTGGTATAATTCAACCAAGTCAAAGTTCTTTCTCTGCTCTAGTAGTATTGGTGCACAAGAAGGATGGATCATGGCGCATGTGTCCGGATTATAGGGAGCTCAACAAGCTCACTATTAAAGATAAGTTCCCCATTCCTGTCATTGATGAATTACTGGATGAATTGCATGGATCAATTTACTTCACCAAGTTGGATCTTCGTTCAGGATATCATCAAATCAGAATGAAGATTGAAGACATTCCGAAAACAACATTTAGAACTCATGAGGGTCATTATGAATTTTTGGTCATGCCTTTTGGCCTTACCAATGCACCTTCAACATTTCAAGGTTTGATGAATTCAATTTTCAAACCATTCCTTAGAAAATTTGTGTTAGTATTTTTTGATGATATACTAATCTACAGCAAGTCTTGGAAGGATCATGTTGAACATGTTGATAGGGTGCTACAACTATTGGAGGAGAAACAATTATATGCAAAAAGATCCAAATGTTTCTTTGGAGTCCAGGAGGTGGAATACTTGGGTCATATTGTATCTCATGAAGGAGTTAAGGTAGACCCTAGCAAAATGAAAGCCATTAAGGAATGGAAAATCCCCACATCCATAAAGCATCTGCGAGGATTTCTTGGGTTGACAAGGTATTATCGCAAGTTTGTTAAGAATTATGGGAGAATAGCAGCACCGCTAACAACATTATTGAAGAAAGATGCATTTTCATGGACTCCGGAAGCAACAAAGGCCTTTGAACATATTAAAGAGGCAATGTGCCAAGCACCGGTCTTAGCTACACCAGACTTTACAAAAACCTTTATTGTGGAATGTGATGCTTCAGGAAATGGAATTGGTGCTGTTCTAATGCAAGATGAAAGACCCATTGCTTTTGAAAGTCGTCCAATCAAGGGAAAGTTTTTAAGCAAAGCTATTTATGAGAAGGAAATGTTGGCAATACTCCATGCACTTAAGAAATGGCGACCCTACCTAATGGGAAGACACTTCAAGGTAAAAGCAGATCATGATAGCCTTAAATACTTTTTAGAAAAAAGATTATCCTCTGAAGAGCAACAAAAGTGGGTCACAAAGATGTTGGGTTATGACTTTGAAATCATCTACAAAAAAGGGAAGCAAAATGTGGTGGCAGATGCACTCTCAAGAAAGGATGAGGATGTGGAAACATTGTTGTGCGCCATTTCTATTATCCAACTGTTTAGTCAATTTAGTGTTGTCTAAATTGCTATCATAAATTGTCAACCCGGGGCTCGTAAGCTGATGAAGTGAAGGTGTACAGTATATACTTAAGTAACCTCTTAGATCTTTTTGTCGTTTGGGGGTGTTGTGGTCAATTTAACTTCCTAAGATGGAGTGATGATTTTATAAACAAATGAGTGATTTGTGTGTGTATGGTGGTTTCTAAATGAGTGAGTGTGTGTAACTGGTGGTTTCCTAACTACCTTCTAAACTTGCAAAGAAAGAGCTTGAAAGAAATAACTTGAAATGAAACTGAAAGCAAAGCATAAAAACCACTTTCTAATGGCACTAGTCACTACTCATGCTACTGCAATAAAAAGGTAAGAAAAACCACTTTAAAGACCAATTATAATGTTCATCTCTTCCTAACACTCTGCTTCCAACATATAGTACTATGTGAAACACGATTAAGAAGTAGTTAGATATAAGTCTAAAAAGTAATCAAGCTCTAAGATGACAAATTATAACACCACTTTGCCTCTCTCCAACATTCTGCTTCCAACATACATTGTAATGTGTAACAAGTGAAGAAAGAGTTAGTGATATAAGTCAAAAACTACTCAAAGCAAGCTGTGATTTATTAGTATTCTGATCTCTTAAAGATGAACAACTTATGATAAGGAGACCATCAATATGTTAGCATACAACTTGAGAAACTAAACTAGAAATCAAGCTAGAAAAACAGAATAAAGGCAACAACTATGAATATGACAACTGAAAATACCATTAGAGATAAAGCAAATACAACAAAGACACACAATCCCGGGCTAACACCTGCAGAAAACAATCCTGATCAGTTAAAGTAAATGCTGGAAATGAGATGACAGTGAAAGTAAATCAAAACTGTACATGTATTAAAGAAAAGGAAAATTGCTGAATTCAAAAGAAGGAAATGGCAAGAACATAAAGGTAAATTTACTGTACAAAGGCTGTTATGAATGGGGGCCCTCCATCCACAAAACCCAAGGAAAGATCAGCTACTTGAAGGAGGCAAAACAGCACAGTCTTCTATTAACTCATATGCAGAAATTACAGTAAAAAGTGCTGAAACAGCAGCTTCAAAACAGAGTTTCTGTACACACTAAAATTATAGCAATTACATAAACAAAGCAACTAAAAACTAATCCTTAAGCGTGCGCAGACGCTGGATTTTATAGGCGTATGAACAACTGCCTACTGCGTAAAACATGAAACTAGAAATTAACTGACAGTCATGCTAATTAAATGGTACAGCAACACGTAAACAGGTCCGTGTGTTATCTGGAGGGTACGGTCGTCATGGAGGTTGAATCCAAGGTTGGATCCTGTCTCCCATAACCTGCATAGCGTGGAGGAATCGCCATCTGGAGTGACGTGACCTATCAGCTTACGCAGCACCGTTTGAGCTGGCTTTGTTGACCGAAGTTTGATCCACGTTGACCGGAGGTGTGCGTGGCGTTGCTGACCGAACCAATAGCATAGGAACCTTTAACACCTTCATTCCCACGTGCCCATGTGATTTGTTTTTCAAAATGACACGTGGAACATAGAGATCAATGAAAAGGCTGCGGAATGACTAGATAGCTGCGGAATTGCTGAATGGCTGCGGAATTGCCAGACAGCTGCGGAATCTCTGTGCATATGTCAAAAATCTAGACAAACAGTCAAACATTAGCAAAGTTAACCAATCATGCTTAAAGACATCAAATGTAATGATCTGGATAGGTTTATGAGGAAAATAGGGCAAAAGAGAGGGACAAGTGAGGAAAAGCTGTAGGTAATGATAGATAATTAGGTGCAAGTTAGAGGCTCTACATACCCCCACTACGAGGGTGTTGCATGTCCTCATGCAACGAAAACATTGTTTAATCCACCTGCTGAGATGCCTCTGCTAGGACATCTAGTCTTCTCCTCTTCCTCTGTGTAGCCACATTGACTCTTGGTTTCCTCACCAAGCATCTGAATTTTAAATTGACCAAAGCTCTGCTTAGCTTCCTGCATTTTTTTCTTTAGCTTTCTGTTTTTCCTTTGCCAAAGGCCCAGATGAAGCATGGTATTATTGTGGACCATTTTGTCCACTTTACCTTGTTTCTTTAATGCTTCATTCTCTTGTGTGATGTGGCGGTTTAAAACTTCAAGCTCAAAAATTTCTTGTTTAAGTGAGTGAACTTGCTGTTCAAGAGGTAGAACAGTGCTTGGACCAGCATCAGCTTGTTCTAATGTCTCCAAGTAGTTATATACTCTCTGCTGATCTGGGTCAATCTCTGGTGACCTCTTTGGACTAGGCTCACGCTCAAATTCGATTTTATGCTCCTGTTGAAAAGGGCTTTCCTCTCGTGGAGGAGTAACCTCAACATGTGGTGGGCTTGCCTCAAAGTCAAGTCTTGTAGCAACCTTTTCAGGTGTGCTCGAGTCAATAAAGAGTGACTCTTTGTTCTTTGTGGCCCCCACTTTTCTTTGTAGCCTGCTGCTCCTCCTCACGGTGGTGATGCTCTGTTTTTCTTTTTGTTGCTTCTGCTTTTGTTTTTGCATCTTCTTGGAAAGGGCAGCCTCATGAAATTGGGCCAATCTATGTGCCAATGGCTGAGTGTCCTCTTCACTGGAATTTTCAGGAGTAAGGTAGGTTTTTTGGGCTATAGCTTTTCCTTTATCCTTCTTTTGTCTCTTCCTACTCTCTTTTTTCTTTTGAGCAGCCTCTTGTACAATTTCTTGCAGGGTTTCTGTAATGATTTCTTGGGCTATTTGGTCAATATCTACAGCAAGCTCAGGGTCAATTTCTTCCTTAGAGTTATGGGCAACAGTTTCTTCTTCAACAAGGTCTTGGACAGTTTCTTCTTGGACAGCAATTTCTGGGGTAACCTCTTCTCTTCTTCTTCTTCTACTCTTTCTGGGCACTTTAGGTGAACTACCAGAGGCTTCTCCTGCCTCTTGGAAGTGGTTCCTCACAAGAAATCTTTCCCATGTATCCCTTTTGGCCTTTAACTGTTCTTCAATTAGTATTTTGACAAGCCCGTGATGGTATAAATGTGGCTCAATATTATTTATGTTTCTTTGGACTGTTGAGCACATTTTTCTAAGGCTAGATAGTAGAAAATAAGGAAGATTAATGTCATGCTCACCCATGAAATGCATCATAATTTTAGCATGGTAAACATACAAAATTCCGAATCTTCCTTCACATGTAAAGAATTTCTGTACTAACAGAAGCAAAGCTGTCCATTCTTCTTTGACAAGACTAACAGGGATTCCCTTTGTAAAAATACTAGTGTTCATACTTGGATTTTTCAATAATTGCTTCCATTCCTGGTCTTTCACTGATCGATTCTTGAACCACCTTTCCCCAGTTTGAGGTAATGAAGTTGCTTGTACTAAACTGCCTTCTGTAACTGTAAATTTCAGATCTCCAATCTCCACTTTGTTGTCTTTGAAAGAACGAGCAAAAGCCTTTGTGACTTCCTTATGGTATCCCTTGAATTTTTGAATGAACTGGAGCCATTTGGCCTTTTGCAAAGTGTATTTAGTTTGGGGATAGCCTTCTAAAAATTTAGAGCCCTCAATAGCTTACCCATCAGCTCTCTGGCTGCCTTAACAGCACTGTTTTAACACTTGGTGAAAGAGTTATACGGGAGAAAAGTGTTTGGACAGTGGGTTTACGGCTACAGCAAAATAGCCGTGATGCACTTACAACAGTGGTCAAGGTTTTAGTGGAGAAATGAGAAGAGAATGAAACAGAGAGTGCTTACGGTGGACAGAATAGTGAATAAGACAGAGCAGTGAAGAACAATGGAAATGAGGGAGTGAATCAACAGCGGGAATGGAATTATGTATGCGTAGGAGGGTTACGAGTAATGGGTGAAAACGGTTAAATCCCATAGACATCGGTCATTGGTGTACATCTGGCTGCGGAATTATAACTCAGAGTGCCGTAGTACAGTTGTATACGTCACTCTGGTACGAGAGTTTTAATGAAAGAGCAGCCGTGTTTGGGTTTGAAACTGTAATGAGTAGGGACCGTTAAGGCTGAGAGATACGTGGATTTCCGGTCAAGTAATAGAAAGGATTGGTAATCATTACATTAAATGGCTAAAAACACAATCCGGAAACCATGCAAAATGTTATAACCGTAGGTTTAGAAATTAGATCATACCTTATGTATCCGCGCTTTGATTCCTTTTGCTCATATGACACTAACCTTTCATTGTTTATTGCTGCTACATGACCTTTTTTCAATTATTGCTGATGACTTTTGGACTGCAGATTCCTTCTTAAAACAGACTGTGTTTTTTTTTATGCAGGTGCAGAAAGTGTATCGGCTGCGGAATTGGGATGTTGGCTGCGGAATTGCTCCTCAGCTGCGGAAACTGCAGTGATACCCTCTGTCTGCACAAAACAACTTTAGCTGTGTGAAATAAATCTGACAATGAATTTATTGGTGAGATAGAATGTAATGGATGGATGGACGGAAAGAAATGAGGTGGAGTGAGAGTGATTGGATGAATGAGATGGTGAATGAAGTGGGCGAAATGAGATGGAACAAGGAGGAGAGAGAGATTTTTTTTTTTTTTTGGAAAATGTGAGGTGTCAGGTGACCCTGATTTTCACCTCAGATTTTCTGCATAGGACTGCCAATCAGAGACTGGTTTTCAGGCCTATACATTTGTATTTTTTTTTTTTTTTTTTCAAAAACCAAAGATTAGGCTGATGGAGGAGAAAAATCCTTCTCCACCAACCTGATTGCAAAATCTTCTTTAAACAACTTGACAAATTCCTCTTTTGAGAGTGGCTTCTGGTAGATCTTCAAGCGATGGCCATTCACAATAAGAGGAGTATGAAATTCATCAATAGTTTTCACTCGAACTGCTCCATTGCTAAAGACTTCATCAATCTCATATGGCCCAAGCCAATGAGTTTGAAATTTTCCTTTGAAGTCTTTAAACTTTGAATCAAACAATAGAGCCCAATCTCCTTTCTGAAACTTCTTCTCCTTGATGTATCTATCATGCCATTTTGTTCTTTGATGCTGAACTAGATCGGTTCTTAAAATGGCATCTTGTCTTATCTCATCTAGTTCATTTAACTGCTCCATTCTGTGCTTCTGAAAGATTCATCCCCAACTGGACTGCCATCTTGAAAGTTTTGACTTGGAACTCAATGGGGAGCAGGACTTCTTTCCCATAAACAAGTTCATAGGGAGAATATCCTGTGGTACTCCTCCATGTAGTTCTATAGGCCCATAAAGCTTCAGGTAGCCTTTCAGCCCAATCTCTTCTATGCAGATGAACAGTCTTGGTGATGATATTCTCAAGGACTTTATTTGTAGATTCCACTTGACCATTTGCTTGCGGATGGTAAGGAGTAGATGTTCTATGCTTGATCTTGTATTCCTCCATCAGCTTCTCCATCAGATTAGATGTAAATTGGCTTCCTTGATTTGTTACAATTTCTCTTGGGACACCAAAACGAGTGAAAATATCCTCAAAAAGAAATTGAACAACTGAATTTTCAGTGGCAGAAGGCAAAGCTTTTGCTTCTACCCACTTAGTAACATAGTCAGTACAAACCAATATATACTTCTTTTGTTTATATGGCGGATTAATGGGTCCAACGAAATCTAAAGCCCATTTTTCAAAAGGTTCGATGAGTACCTGTGGCTGCAATGGCATCTCACTTGAAAGAATTGGTCTCCCAATTCTTTGGCAGCTGTCACACCTTCTGACATATTGCTTTGCATCTTTGAAAAGAGTAGGCCAATAATATCCCAAAGAAAGGATTTTATAGGCTGTTCTCTTGTCAGCGAAGTGTCCACCGCATGGCTCGTCATGGCATGCCTTAAGGATGTCAGGCATCTCATCTTCCCGAACACATCTTCTAATCACACAGTCTAGCCCTGTTTTGAACAATTCATTAGAAATCCATGAATAACTTGAACTCTGCTGAATAATCTTTCTCCTTTCATTAGGAAAAAGATGTGGAGGTAGTTTCCCTGTGACCAAATAATTAGCAATATCTGCATACCAAGGGGTTTTAGTAGTTATTGCAAACAAATACTCATCAGGAAACTTATCCTCTACAGGAGAATCTTCGTTAGCATTTTGGATTCTAGACAAGAAATCAGCTACTGTATTTTGTTTTCCTGGTCTATCTAACACAGTAATATTGAATTCTTGTAAAAGTAAGAGCCATCTGGTGACTCTGCCATTAGTAACAGGTTTGTTCATTAAATATCTTATGGCAGAATGATCAGTATGAACAAAAGTTTCATAGCCGGTTATGTAGTGTCTAAACTTATTGATCGCATGTACCACAGCTAAGAATTCTTTTTCTGTTACAGTATAATTTAACTCAGTGGGAGTCAAATTTTTACTGGTGTAATAAATGGCATAAGGGATCAAATCCTTTTGTCCCAAAACAGCTCCTAGAGCTGTATCTGAAGCATCTGTAGAAATATGGAAAGGAAGTTTCCAATTTGGCCCTCTTAGAATGGGTGCTTCAGATATTCTCGTTTTTAAAGCTTCAAATGCAGATTGGCATTCAGGATCCCATTTGAATTGACAGTCCTTTGTAAGTAATTTGAAGAGAGGAGATGCTATCTTGGTGAAGTTTTCAATAAATCTTCTATAATATCCAGTAAACCCAAGAAAACTTCTAACATCTTTCTGGCAATTTGGAATCGGTAACTTAGAGATGACTTCAACTTTGGATCTATCAACCTTAATCCCATCTCCTGAAATATGATGTCCTAAAACAATCCCTTCAGTAAACATCATAAAACACTTTTCATGACTTAAAGAAAGATTTGTTTCCTTACATCTTATCAGTACTTTTTCCAAATTTTCCAAAGCTTCTTCAAATGTATTACCGTAAACTGTAAAATCATCCATATAGACCTCTACACAATCATGGATTAGATCTGAAAAGATACCTAATACAGCCCTTTGAAAAGTAGCAGGTGCATTGCATAATCCAAAAGGGAGTACTCGGTAGGCAAAAGTTCCCCATGGACAGGTGAATGTGGTCTTATCTTGATCTTCAGGTGCCACCTGAATTTGATTATACCCACTAAAACCATCCAAAAATGAGAAATACTTTTTACCTGCTAAAGTGTCTAGTACCTGATCAATAAAAGGTAGAGGGAAATGATCCTTTAAGGTTGCCTTGTTCAATTCTCGATAATCAATGCAAACTCTCCATTTACCATTCTTTTTGGGCACTATAACCAAGGGAGAAACCCATTAGCTATCTGAAATGGGGTAAATGAAGTTTACCTTGAGTAATTTCTGGAGTTCTTCTTTCACGATTTCCCTAAGGTTTGGATTCATCCTTCTCTGCGGTTGCCTAATAGGTCTGCTGTTTTCTTCAATATAGATGTGATGAATACAAGTCTTAGGATCGATTCCTTTCATGTCAGTGTATTCCCATGCAAATGCAGTAGAATGTTTTTGCAAAAGTTTGGTTAATTTTTCTTGTTGTGGTCTTTCCAAGTTTCTATTAATGTTCAATGTTTTTCCTGGAAGGATTTCAACTGTAGAACTACCAAACTCTTCCATTGAGAAGAGAGACATCTGTCTGGAGGAGAGATATTCAATGTCCGCATCTAACTGAAACTGTGTAGAGTCATATTCTAAAGATATTTCAAAATTTTCTAATGTGTTTAGGATTTGACTGTCTTCACTAATCTCAGAGATGGTTAGAACAGATTGTATAGTATCCTCATCATCGACCCACTCATCTTCTCCTATTTCTGTTATTGCCTTTGCTGGAGGATACAAGTTGAATTTCTTGGTGGAATTACCATCTGATATATACATGTCCCCAGACCTACAACTGATAAAAGCATCAGCTGTTGCTAGCCAAGGTCTTCCTAAGATAAGAGGATGTCCTCCTAGATTGTTCTTGGGAGTTAAAATCATAAAATCAACTGGATATTCCCAAGAGTCTAGGGAGACTGGAATGTCTTCTAATACACCATCAGGTTTAATGATTGATCGATCTGCAAGTTGCAGTAAAGTAGGTGTAAAGAGAAGGTTAGGAAGCTTTAAATGATCCATGGTCTGTCTACTCATGATGTTGATAGCGGCTCCTAAGTCAATCAAGGTATTTGGGATTTCAACCCCATTAATATGAGTTTTGACAATAGGGCTACCGGGATCCACATATTTTTGCATGGTAATCTTACCCATCATAATGTTTGCAATTTTTCCAACCAGATGGATCCTTTTGGTATCTCTGGTTTTCTTTCCTGTTTTCTTCAAACTCAACTCCTTTATTGTCTTTGCTAGAATGGGAATTTCCTTAATGGCTTGTAACAAGGGGATCTTGATACAGACATTCTTCAATTCATCTAGGAAATTATAGTCAGGCAACCAAATTTGCTTTTCCACTCCTTTGTCAATTTGTAATCTTTCAGGAAAAGGAGGTGTAGCTAAAGATGTAGGTTGCTCAACTATGGGAGTTGTGGAGGTTGATTCTTTTTCTTTTTGGATATTTTGGTTTTGAAGTGATGCTTCAGAACCCTTATTGACTTTAAGAGATTCTTCCTCATAAATGCTTGGCTGTTGAACATTTATAGAAGGTTGATCTAGGATTCTACCTGATCTGAGTTGTACTTCATTGAGAGGAACAATCATATAGGTAGGAAATGGTTGACCTTCCATCATGTAAGCATTTTGAGGGTTCCTATTATTGGGATTTGGTCATGGCTAAGAGGGAAGTTGATTTGACTTCTGTTGGGATTGAAGCAAGAGTTGAGAATTTTGATTTTGTGGAGGAGGTTGTTGTTGTTGAGGGTATGGCAATGATAGTTGTTGACCTTGATTTGGAAGTTGTGGAGCTTGCTGGTTCTGAAAAGATGGAGGATATTGATAGAATTGAGCAAATCTCCCATAAGGATTTTGCATGCTTTGCATCCATGATTGAAAAGGATTTTGAGGTTGAGACCAGGGTTGTTGCCAAGGATTCCAATTTGGTTGGGGTTGAAAATTCATAGAGCTGTTAAACCCTTGATTCTGTTGCCCTTGCCAAGGTCTCCTTGCAACAAAACAGAGAGATTCAAGTGTATTTGGATCTTCTTGAAAGACTGCTTTGAGGCCAGGAATTGAAGGACAATCCTTGGTCTCATGAGTTTCTGAGCAAATTACGCATGTTTCTACAACGTGTGCATCCAAGGGACATTCCCTTAAAGCATGTTTCTTTCTACATTTCGGGCAAAAAATGGCCAAAGCCTCAGCTTCTGCTTTTTGTTTATTGTGAATCTTAAGGGTATCTAATTGTTCACTAAGACTCCCTAAGATGTCAGTTTTGAATTCATCAAGCATATTGCCGATTTCAGCCCTACTTACTTATCCCGTTGCAGATTTATTTGCTCTAAGGAGAGAAGGATCTCTAGGCCCTTTTTGAGTTTTTGATTTGCCCCTTGAGAGATGGATACATAGTTCTGCTATATCACTGAGTGAAAGTTGAGATATATCCCCTTTCCCCATCATATTCAAGATATCTATCCATTCATCTCTAATGGCTTTTAATAGGAGGGCTTTTAAGGTCTCTTCATCCAAGTTACTCATTTTTGCTCTTTTCAGGTTATATTGAAATCTTTCAAGTAAATCTTCTAAGCTCTCATCTTCTCTTTGTATCATTTTAAATACCTCGTCCTTGTGATTAGTAGGCATACAATAGTCCAGATACCTATCCAAAAATGTTTGTTTCATTTCATCCCAAGACCTAATGGATTGAGTGAGTAACCCCATGAACCATTTCAAAGCTTGATCTTTTAATGTTGAAGGGAACAATTTGAGTTTCTGAGAGTCATCCAGATAGTCATAAGTTCGACACACAACTTCAAACTCAAATAAAAATGTTTCAGGGTCCTCAGTTCTTAACCCATGGAAATTTGGGAGGACAGATGGCGATATGTTTTTCATAGTAGCCCGGGAATCCTCATTAACAATAGGAAACCCAAATGAGTTATCCCCATCTCTATTTCCTCCTCCAAGGGGACCTCTACCTCCTCCATTGTTGTTTCCTCCTCCTCCTCTACCTCTACCTCTACCACCTCCTTCTTCCTCTGCCATGATGGTTCCCTTAGGGATTTCAAGATCTTCTGGTTCTTCTACAAAGGGTGAATGAGAAGAGATTTCTCCTTCTTCTTCAGATGATTCTACTTCCTCAATTACAATTGGTCTTTCTGTAGGAGAAAGAGAAGGGTCTCTTCCTGGTTCAAATTCAATAGAAGGTGTGGGAGAGTCAATTCTTGGCTCTTGAATTCCAGGAATTCTAGGGCTAGGAGTGTCGGTTGGAGATGAGGGAGGTGTCTCTTGTCTATTCCTTGAAGCAGATGGACTTGTAAAAATTGAACTTCGAGCTCTAGCTAAAAACCTTCCCCTAGAATCTCTAGCTCTATGCATGTTATTTTTTTTTTATTATTTTTCTTCAAGTCAAGTTAATAGTTCTTTTTCTGATCTTCCAGGTCACTCTAGGTGCAAGAAGAGAGCATACTCAAGAAACTACTAAATCAATAACTTTCTCTTTTCTGATCCTCCAGATCACTTTGAAGTGCAAGAGGAGAGCATACTTTGATAGGTTATCAACTTCTTTTCTTGAAATTTTATGTTTTTTTTTTCTAAGAATATGGCTACTTAATTTCACTTCCCCGACAACGGCGCCAAAATGTTTAGTCAATTTAGTGTTGTCTAAATTGCTATCATAAATTGTCAACCCGGGGCTCGTAAGCTGATGAAGTGAAGGTGTACAGTATATACTTAAGTAACCTCTTAGATCTTTTTGTCGTTTGGGGGTGTTGTGGTCAATTTAACTTCCTAAGATGGAGTGATGATTTTATAAACAAATGAGTGATTTGTGTGTGTATGGTGGTTTCTAAATGAGTGAGTGTGTGTAACTGGTGGTTTCCTAACTACCTTCTAAACTTGCAAAGAAAGAGCTTGAAAGAAATAACTTGAAATGAAACTGAAAGCAAAGCATAAAAACCACTTTCTAATGGCACTAGTCACTACTCATGCTGCTGCAATAAAAAGGTAAGAAAAACCACTTTAAAGACCAATTATAATGTTCATCTCTTCCTAACACTCTGCTTCCAACATATAGTACTATGTGAAACACGATTAAGAAGTAGTTAGATATAAGTCTAAAAAGTAATCAAGCTCTAAGATGACAAATTATAACACCACTTTGCCTCTCTCCAACATTCTGCTTCCAACATACATTGTAATGTGTAACAAGTGAAGAAAGAGTTAGTGATATAAGTCAAAAACTACTCAAAGCAAGCTGTGATTTATTAGTATTCTGATCTCTTAAAGATGAACAACTTATGATAAGGAGACCATCAATATGTTAGCATACAACTTGAGAAACTAAACTAGAAATCAAGCTAGAAAAACAGAATAAAGGCAGCAACTATGAATATGACAACTGAAAATACCATTAGAGATAAAGCAAATACAACAAAGACACACAATCCCGGGCTAACACCTGCAGAAAACAATCCTGATCAATTAAAGTAAATGCTGGAAATGAGATGACAGTGAAAGTAAATCAAAACTGTACATGTATTAAAGAAAAGGAAAATTGCTGAATTCAAAAGAAGGAAATGGCAAGAACATAAAGGTAAATTTATTGTACAAAGGCTGTTATGAATGGGGGCCCTCCATCCACAAAACCCAAGGAAAGATCAGCTACTTGAAGGAGGCAAAACAACACAGTCTTCTATTAACTCATATGCAGAAATTACAGTAAAAAGTGCTGAAACAGCAGCTTCAAAACAGAGTTTCTGTACACACTAAAATTGTAGCAATTACATAAACAAAGAAACTAAAAACTAATCCTTAAGCGTGCGCAGACGCTGGATTTTATAGGCGTATGAACAACTGCCTACTGCGTAAAACATGAAACTAGAAATTAACTGACAGTCATGCTAATTAAATGGTACAGCAACACGTAAACAGGTCCGTGTGTTATCTGGAGGGTACGGTCGTCATGGAGGTTGAATCCAAGGTTGGATCCTGTCTCCCATAACCTGCATAGCGTGGAGGAATCGCCATCTGGAGTGACGTGACCTATCAGCTTACGCAGCACCGTTTGAGCTGGCTTTGTTGACCGAAGTTTGATCCACGTTGACCGGAGGTGTGCGTGGCGTTGCTGACCGAACCAATAGCATAGGAACCTTTAACACCTTCATTCCCACGTGCCCATGTGATTCGTTTTTCAAAATGACACGTGGAACATAGAGATCAATGAAAAGGCTGCGGAATGACTAGATAGCTGCGGAATTGCTGAATGGCTGCAGAATTGCCAGACAGCTGCGGAATCTCTGTGCATATGTCAAAAATCTAGACAAACAGTCAAACATTAGCAAAGTTAACCAATCATGCTTAAAGACATCAAATGTAATGATCTGGATAGGTTTATGAGGAAAATAGGGCAAAAGAGAGGGATAAGTGAGGAAAAGCTGTAGGTAATGATAGATAATTAGGTGCAAGTTAGAGGCTCTACACCAACCAGATTGGATAAATGAAGCAAGGGAGGAATGGAAGAATGACGAAGAAGTGTGGGCACTTATTCGAAAGCTACAACAAGATTCCAGTACGTCTGATACATTTAGCTGGCAAAATGATTCGTTATGGTACAAAGATCGCTTATACCTCTGTAAGAATTCCCAGCTAAAACAAAAGATTCTTATGGAATTGCACACTTCTCCCTTAGGAGGGCACTCATGATTTCTAAAAACTTACCACAGGGTTAAGAAGGATTTTTTTTGGGATGGCCTTAAATCAGATATTCAAAAGTTTGTGGCAGAATGTTTGGTTTGCCAACAAAATAAAGTTGAAACAATTAAGACACCAGGTCTATTACAACCTTTATCCATTCCAAGCCAACGTTGGGAGGAGGTTTCAATGGATTTTATCACAGGTTTACCCAAGTCTGAGGGAAAGAGTGTCATCATGGTGGTAGTTGACAGACTTACCAAGTATGCACACTTTTGTGCATTATCACATCCATTTAAAGCCAGTACAGTTTCTACTGCATTTATGGAAACAATTCAAAAGCTACATGGAAACCCAAAGATTATTGTAAGTGACAGAGATCCCATTTTCACTGGAAATTTTTGGACAGAATTATTTTCTTGTCTTGGTACTCAGTTAGCTCATAGCTCATCTTATCATCCTCAATCTGATGGGAAAACTGAGATAGTAAACAAATGTTTGGAAGGATATCTTCGTTGCTTTGTATCTGATAAACAAACACAATGGGTCAAATGGTTGCCTCTGGCTGAATGGTGGTATAACACTTCCTTCCATACAGCAACAAAAATGACCCCATTTATGGCACTTTATGGGTATCGACCACCATCCATCACATCATATTTAAGAGAAAATTCTAAGGTTTAGGCAGTGGAACATCACATCGAACATCAACAACAAGTCGTCCAACTCTTAAAGGATAACCTCGTGTTGGCACAGAATAGAATGAAACAACAGGCAGATCAACATCGCAGTGAAAGAAGTTTTGATGTAGGTGATTGGGTATTCCTACGGCTACAACCATATAAGCAAATGTCCCTCAAGCAAGCTAAGAAGGATAATAAATTATCACTAAGGTATTATGGTTCGTACAAGGTGTTGCAAAAGATTGGTACTATGGCATACAAATTGGAGCTTCCTGCAACTTCTCGATTGCACCCAGTTTTCCATGTTTCATGTTTAAAGAAGGTTATAGGCGACAAGCTCCCAGTTCAAACAATATTGCCAGAACTTGACGAGGAAGGAAAAATTATATTGGAACCGGAAGCAGTCATAGAAACAAGAATTCGACAGCTACGAAATTGATCAATTTCAGAGTATCTTATCAAGTGGAAGAACTTATCCGTTGAATATTCCACATGGGAGGATGAGAATTTTATGCAGAAGTATCCAGAACTACTCAAGCGTTGAGGACAACACTTTTTTGAAGGCGAGGGGCATGTTGGGTCCCTATAATACTAGTGATTACCCCATTACTATTGTAGTTATACCCCTTATTAATATTGGTGTGCCCCTATTGCCCCCATATTGTTATTACTTTGCCCCATAGAATCCCTCTATTGTTATTTTTGTGGCTTTATATTATTATTGTTAGGTCGGATGGATTATATTGTGACTCCTTAGACTCCTATATATAGAAAGGAGGTTTTGTCATTTGAATCATCCAGGAATTGTTCATTTATGTAATGTAAAGGAGGTTGCCCCCTTGAAGAGGCTGAATTCTAAGGCGTTGATCTATCTTTTCTATCTTTTCTTGAGCTGGTTTCATAACATGCACTATGTAGTTTTTGAGCTTAGTGAGGGTCGCATAGTTCCTGGGCTCAGTGTTGGGATGCCTTCCATGACTGCACAGTTTCTGAGCTCAGTTCTGTCTGTAGGTCACGACTGTGCAATTGCTATCATTTTGGTTGCTTGCCCTCAAGGATTGCGCAATTTCAGGAGGCAAGCCCAAAACTACTATGAGACCAAGTTGGGAGATCATCTTGTGACTTAGAATAATTATCTAAGTGAGAAAACACAAGCAAAAATGAAAAGATAAGTCTCAATCGAAGCATGAATACCTGGATTAGTGCAATATGAGCTCCTGTGTATAAGAAGGGAGGCTCCAAAATCAAAGCATAGGCAAAATTTAGAGGGTGGTTGTAGTTGCTATAACACTGGTGACACACTGGTAGAACTCCAGTGCTTTGTATAAATCTTGTCTCTTTCAAAGTAGGTCTAACTCTTCTGGAAGTATTGTTCATTTATTTGATTATCATAGCTTCTTCAATTAGATTGCATTAAAAATATAGTCGCTACCATTCTCTTCATTGGCGACACACATACCAAGCCAAGTGAGACTGAGTTGTTTCGATTGGGGATGAGGAGTATATAGATGCATAAGTAAAAGAGACTGTCAGATTCTTAGTTTTCATCTCTGGTGTTGCTCCATTGCCAGTAGGCATGGACAGTACCCTGACAAAGTCACTTCAGGAAGACAAACATTGGTCTGATGCCAGCGAGCCTGGACAATAACCTAACAAAGTTACTTGCTTCACCTCTCTGCGCAGGAAGCCTTTCTCTTATTTCACCCTTTATTTCATTTTTCATTTTATTTATTTATTATTTGTTCAAAGAACTATGCATAGGCACTTATTTATTTCATGGGGCAGAAGAGGGATCCTGACTTATTGAGAGCAGAAGAGGTTGTCCCTTTAGATAAGGATATTTGTATACATCTAGCATACTTGTTAAGGTTTTCCTCTCCTTCTTACTCTACTCAACTTAGTTGACAAGGATTAACCGAAAATAGAAGACCGATTAGAGTCGGCGGTATTAGTTGAAAGTGCAAGCATCTTGATTTTACTATGACTCTCTTTGAAAGGAACATATTTTCCATTGAATTATCATTAACTATAATAAATGCAATATTCTCATAAACAGAGGGAATAGAGAGATAACCAAGCATTGATAGCAGTACAACTTCCTCTTGGATTTCACCGAGCTTGTCCGAGAATCCAAATACGATCTCATGTGGAAACTAACCTATAACTAAAAATAAAACAAACGAAAGGAATGAAGCGGAGTAAAAGAGAAACAAAGTAAATCAAGTCAAAGGAAACAACCACGAAAAGAAAAACTACTCCTACTCCTCACCTAAATAGAGCATAGGACAAACTTAAGTAAAGTGATACTTCTAATGCAACCACCAGTGCATCGGCTGGCCTATGTAGGCGAGGGAGTGCATGTTAAGAAAGATATACAAGCATACCAACAAACAAGAAAGATAAACCAATAAAAACCAAAATGTTCGAAGTTTGAATGAACTCGCAAAAAAGAAAAAATTAAAAGCGCATGAAAGGCACTCTGCAGATGTACCATGGTATTCAAACAAATTGCGAGTCAAAGACATATAGGCAGAAACTTTTGAACTTGAAAAATGAAAAAACATGAAGAAAGAAGAAATTTTTCATTTTTCAAGAGTGCTTCCTATGTACGACTCCTCCAATGACTGAGCGATAGGGTCGTGTGATACAGATGGAGGATGTGAAAATTGTAAAATATATTGGTTTTCAACATGTACAACATAGTGATGAGGAGCTTGTAAAGATTCAACATATTTCTGATTGGAAGTGGAACTGACCTCAAGACTACAAGAGCCTGACATAACCATCAGCTCAGGCTGAAGTGCCTTGATAGCTTGGGGAGGTTCTAACTTCTAATTCATCACAAGATGGATCATTGAAGACAGGTGGCTTAGAAAGATCAACAATGGAAGAATCAGAATCAAGATCAAGTGAATCAATAAAAATTTCACAACAACCATGATTAGACAGTTCAAGATCACAAATAGAGGCATCCTCATGATTTGACGAAGTATAAATATGGGATAATGGAGAACGAGAAATTTCACCCTTTATGTTCCTGGAAAGATAAGATGAAATATTGGGAGGATTAAGCATAAAAATTTTATCCTTTTCTCTTTCAAATGAACAACTGGAATTCCACGATTTCAACGAATGATTGAAAGTAGTAGCATCAGAAATTGAATTTATACTAGATTTAACAGAGGTGAAAAAATCGTGGAAAATATCAGGATAATGTGAAGGCAGTGCAAACGGAAGGAGGTCATCCTTCACCGCAGATTCTTGTTCAGATTCCCACACATACTCATTGAAAATGATACCACATGTTTGTTGTTCAACACCGACCCCATATAGAACATGATCCTCGTATACATGAAAAGGGATATATGAAACAAGTGAACAAAACACATCCAAATATGGAGGACCAGAAGGACCAAAGGATGGAGGATGAGGAGATAACACTTCATCACAACCATCAGACTCACAGTCCAAACATGTGCTGAAATTATGAGTATGTGAGGTGGGAAAAGATGGTGGTAGATCAACAAATGGATTTTCAACTTATCCCACCTCAACCTGCAGAACTAGAGTTGTTTGATGAGGAGGTGATGGAGGGTCACCTGGAACAACAACCTTGCTCGTCATGAGTTTAGAATCTCTAACACCGAGGCATGTCGTGAGTGGTTCAAAAGATTCTAACTCGTGTGGATTTTCTGAAATATGAATAAGATATAGAAATCTATCTTCTGAGAAAACCTTGGACAGATTCATCAGGAGCTTTTCGTAATTTTTAAATTTTCTTATTAAGATCTTTACGATCATGGAAATCAAAACTATGGCATGAATCTCTTAAAAGGTGTTCAAAAGAGTGAATGGAAGCTTCAGCAAATGTGTAACACCATTTCTTCACACACCCTTTCAAACGTGAGAATGAACAACCTAAAGACAACATCCTCAGAGTGGATGTTGTGCTTTGTGCATAAATCAAGAAAGTGAGTAGTGTGCTCAAACAAGGTTGTTTCACCCTCGCCATTAAATTTTAGATTGGAAAATTCATCAATAATTCTCGCCAGCACTTTCATATTTTCAAGTTTATAAAAACATGTCAGGGTTCGGATTTGGGGAGAAGTCATTAAATGAGTGCAGAAATTCAAAACAAACTTCAAGATCTCAACTTGTAATCTAGCCCTGCTTCTAGCTACATAAATATTGACGATGTTGGACCCACCAACATTCAGGGGATCTCCCCGATATGAAGTCCCATCTAGACCTCACACCTTTTGGAGTAGGATTCCCAACAGTGGGTGGTAATGTTATGCATTTACTACGAAAACACATAGAGGGAAGTAAGGTAAATTTGGGTGAGATATAGTGTGTGACCTTGTGGAGAGTGAATTGTGATGCATGAAAGTTCCAACACACGAAAGGAGAAGGAAGTGCACCCCTTGGAAGCTTGTAATAGTATGCAACTTGAAAGGAACACACGAGCGAAATGACATCACAAGCTAAGATGCGGAATAGTCCACAAGTTAAAGTGATGAGTTAATACAACAACACGCATTCAACAAAATTCATACAAATGAAAACGAAATAGTTCATAATCATAAGTGTAAGTTAAATAACATACATTAAAAATACAACAAGAATAGTCATACTGTATTCACAACATATGCATGAAAGTGCCGGATCTTATTTTATTATTATAAGTGAAAGTTGCATTCATACATACCCATTGACAACGACTAGCCCCATTAGTGGAACATTACAGTTAAGAACACCTGCTCCTCCAAAGAAGTATACTTAATCTATGCTACGGAGAAGCCAAGGCTCTTTGCAATACTCCTAAGCTCTTTCTAAGCCTAAGCCTAGCCAAAATATTGGCTCCCAAACTCTCTGTATCCTCTGCTTCCTTTTTGCTTCTCCTGCTAAAGATGCTTTCATGAGAATAAGGTTTGCCTTCATCTTGCAACTTTGTTCTCCCTCTGGACTATCAAAAAGCTTCCTCTTTCCCGTGTCCTGCATGGGATTTATTTCTTCTGTTGCTGTTGCTTCCGAAGCTTTCATCATATGTGGAGCAGCTTGTGAAGTCCCTGCTAAACTAACTAGATCATGGAGTTTGGAGGCATTGTAGCAGTGCCTCCATGGATCCTCCTCTAGCCAATGGAATGCCATACCAATCCAAAAAAGTAAACTCTTGCACAATGGTCTTTACAAATACCATGGGGATCATACGGATTAAGGTCTCGAGTGCTAAATTCAAAACTCACTATCTCCTTTCCCTCGACATCCACAACTTTCAAGTTCTTCATCTTGTATATTCCATTCTGCAAGCGAAGAGGGGGCCATGGTGCTCTCTTCTTCCTATGCAGTTCTACTGATAACCCTATGGCGAGATGATATGATACTTCTTGAATGACAAGTTTTTCAGTGGCATACCTTGGTAAAACATGCGGAGGCCTCTCTCTGCCAAACACTCTAATGAAGATGCCACTTGGTGAGGCATACCAATCTATGATGTCTGTTATCGCCTCTATTGCTTCTTGTGACATGCAAGGTGGATCTTCTTAAAAAATGAGTTTGTACAACGGGATGATGAAGTGGTCAGTTAGTCATGCCATTACTCCTCAATAACTGCATTCCAACAGAAACTTGTAATAGATGTGCATGACAGTTTCTCATGGTGTCACTATCCAGTTTATTCCAGGAAACTATTGTTGTGCATAAATTGCATCTTGTAAGTATGCAGACATATAGAACCTTGATCGCTCACCCTTGGGAGGACACCGAGCCTGTGAAACATGGGCCTTCAGCTATCAATCCAACAGATCTGACTAGTTGAATGAATTCCCATCGTTAACTACTTGGTCCAATAAGACTGCCCACCCTTCAGGAAAGGTTTATGTGCTCTCCTGACCATGGATCCTACAAGAAAATATAACCAAGAGATGGTAGGACTTCCTGAGGGACTTTTTCTTGTACACATGAGTGGGCTACTATGGAAACTTTGATGGCTCTTTCACCCAGCCTTTGACAATGTCTCTTGTGTTCACATAGCTATGGGTGGAATATACAAGTGAGTCCATGTGCTCTACTGGCTCGGGAAAGTGATACATGCGATAATAGTCTCCTTCCTGGAAGGTGGCAAGCTTATGTCCGTTGGAACTACTCAATTTCATGGTCTTCTCATAAATGTGTGAGACAATCCAGTTGATTACATCTGCACAGGGGAAGGCTGGATATATGCATGCAACCTTGTATAATATTGACTGTCTGTTATGTGGAATTTTGCATCTATGGATAAATACAATTTCCCTAGGTGGGTAGCTACACCTAGAACAACAGAATTAAAGCGCTTAACCTTTTTCTATAGAAGATAAATAAGACAAGGGACCTACTTGTTATCTTTCGCTTTCCCTTTGTCTCCTTTGTATGGCTCCTGTCGCTCCTTCTCAAACTTAATCCACTCGACAAGTACCTGCAATCATAGACAGAGGACAAAAACCAATCAGAGCAAGAGATCTATCTACTATAAGCAAATGGAATTGAAAGCATTTACACATATAATCATCATAAATAAAGACAAGAATGTGGGAAAAGGTGTAAACAACTTTATTAAGTAGAAGGAAGAGTTACAACCATGAAGTCTGATCCAATGTCACTCCTCCAGCTTAGGTTCCAACCAACATCACATCAAAAGCACAACACTCTGGCAGCATAACAATACTTTCTTATAATCTCAAACCTCACACCAACAGTATCTCCTTACAAATTCTCAAAGTCCAGCCCCTGATCACTATGATGAGTGCTCAATTTATAGGGAAATGGAGGTGATTTTATCATAAATGAGGGTATTGAATGGCCTTCCAAACTTAGAGTTAGTTTCCATGGAGGAAGGGATGAGAGGATAGGAGGTTACTTAACTCATTCCCTATCCAATTTCAAGCTCATAGGAGATGATAAGTGTGGGAATCTTCTAGAAGGCTCTAGAGGATGAGAATATTCCCATAACCCTATGAGAATTTCACTCAATCTCGCCCAGCGTAGGTCAAAGTGGGCCTAAGTGCTTTGAAATGCACCTTGACATGGGACTACCTGCACTGAAGCACAATTACCCCTGACCAAGGTTGCGCTGGTCCCTCAAGGAGTCATTTCTGGAGGGCTTCAGGCCAAGAAACTCTCAGGGGAGGAGGCATTCAAAGTGATGACTTGTCTAGGGCATGTAGCAACTGGATTAGGGTTTGATGAGCCCTAATAGTACTGATCTAAATTTTGGGAGCGATGTGCCCAAATGGATCTGTAACAGCTGCCCCCTAAAGCATGCAATCGAAAATGGTAATGTCAAGTGATATGCTTTATGATGTGATGAGGAGGTTCCAAAGCGGATGGTGACCTCAATCAATTACACTACATAATATCATGATATTTTGATTTTTTCTCATGAATTGCTAAGGGAAGGAATACCATGGTCATCATATAAAATTTCATTACAAGTACATAGATAGTCATCTACAGATATAGACCCATGATGGGATGACCATCAGTGTAAAGCCATTGTACGGATGATCTGGTACTTTCCTAAAATCGCATCCCGAATGGATGAAACTAGATCCGGGGTCTTCTATCTCATTCAATCATTCGCTCAAGTACAAGTCTAACCATGTGAATATTTGATCTTAAGTCGAACATGGGAAGACACCATTTGATTACTAGCCAATGATGTAAGCTGTTAACAGACGTGAGAGAAATCACCGATAATGATAATGATCCTCAAAGTACTACAGTACATTCTGCATGGTGTGAATAAATTTTTCGATGTCGAACACCATACAAAGTCTTTCGGTCGAAGGCCAATGATGTCAACCTATCGCCGGAAGTAAGAAACTTGCCATTGATGTATGCAAGCCCCAAGGTACTGAAAGGGTGTTTCTAAGTCAACTTCTTGGATAATGTGTTGATGTCGACAAGAAGAAACTCTTCATAGGAGGGCCTTTATGTATCCCACATCAATGACATGAAATGAGTGTAATGATTTTTGGAGATGAAATGTGACTGATGACACAAGGTTCAAGAATGGCGGTCATGAAAATGAAGGTTTATGAGTATTGCAAAGGATGAATTTTGACTGAGTGACTTCTCTTGAACATGTCAGCGACACTGAATGAATTGGCAGCATTGACCCAAAACCAAAGTAATGGATGGTATGATAGACCAAGGTATGATGACCATCAAGAAGATAACCCAACCCATGTAGTCATAGTGATGAAGTGAAAGTGTCATGTTCAAGAGCGACCTGCTGCCATAAAGTGGTTTACCCCTTTTCCCATTTTCCCCAGTCATTGCTGACCAATACCTCTTTATTTTTTATCAAGCTTGAGGAGGATAACATATGCTTGTTGTATAATTCCACCCTTTGGGTGAATCCATCGCTATGTGATGTTTTAACAAGTCTAGTGAAGGTGAAACTCAGTCTTGTCATGATGGAAAAGTTTGTCACTATTTGATGTTTTAATGAGTTTAACGACAATGATAACTTGGTCCTTTTCATGTTTAGAGAGTTTGAAAAGGGAAAAAAAGAAAACTCCACAAGTTCTTTTTCGTAAATTTGCCTCTTAAGTCCGAAAAAGCGTAAAATAATACGAGAGAGAACCTATTGACCATGTTCGATCAATGTACTCCTTTTTTGTAAACAATCTATCTGAGTTCAGAAAAGGGTTAAACTTATACTGAGTAGATGTTGTTTCCAATCCATTAATGACTTGAAAAGGACAAGCGCTCGGCAATATTTTCATGTTTCGAGAGTTTGAAAAGAGCTTAAAGAGGACTCCACTTTGAGGAACAAGTGGTGTCTAGGATAACAATTGGTTCCAGTGATGTTGGAACTTCTCAAAACATGTAATGTTCAAGAGGCTGGCTAATAAAACCACTCATTTCAACTGTTCCTCAAAAAGGGTAAAAGAACCAAGTGAAAGCGTATGATCATCCAAGTAGATAGTGACGATGGAAGGAGAAAAACCAAGGCTCATCTGATGGAAGAGGCTAATAGAATGGCAATCACGAGGGTTAAAATGGAGATGGGTTCATTTTTACACAAGCTTGAACCATAGGGAACTATGCTTGGATTCAGTTTCATGTTTACACAAGCTTGAAACGAAAAAATATGCTTGTATTCAGTTTCATTTTTACACAAGCTTGAAATGAAAAATTATGCTTGGATTCAGTTTACATGCCCCCAGTATGATGACTCGATTCTAGGTGCATGTCCCCCAAGCTTCATTGCATTCACCTAAGTAGACTATTCGTGGCTATCGGGTGGATGGAATGAAAGTTCATTTACGAGATCAAGTGAAAGACTCGACTGGGATTTTACAAGATCTAATCAAAGACTCGAATTGGAACTTTGCTCCAAGGGACCTTGTTTCTTTTTTTAATGAGCTTGACACAAGACAAGGAACTTTGCTCAGATTCCTTGTTTCATTTTTTAATGAGCTTGACACAAGACAAGGAACTATGCTCTGGGACCTGTTTTATTTTTTAATGAGGTTGACATAGTAAAAGAACTATCCTCATATTCCTTGTTTCATTTTTTAACGAGCTTGACACAAGACAAGGAACTATGCTCATATTCCTTATTTCATTTTTTAACGAGGTTGACACAAGAAAAGGAACTATCCTCATACCCTTTGTTTCATTTTTTAACGAGGTTGACACAAGACAAGGAACTGTCCTCATATTCCTTGTTTCATTTTTTAATGAGGTTGACACAAGACAAGGAACTATCCTCATGTTCCTTGTTTCATTTTTTAACAAGGTTGACACAAGACCAAGAACTATCCTCATATTCCTTGATCAGGACCCATAAGAGGTCATGACTTCCAAGAGGTTCTCATCAGACGGGAGAACAATGCTCTGGAATCCATTTGAGAGATCTGGTTCCAATGCCCCGAGTACATAATGCACAACATCACAAAATTGATCGTCAATTGATGTAGGCATGGAACGGTTTGCCACATAATTGACTTGTGGCAGGGAAGATACCATTGGGACAAGAGGACCATTTAGGGAAGATGGTTGACTAGAAGCAATATTTGGATCGGGAAATGAAAGCTGGTCAACGGTGACAATTCTGCCTTCATGCGGGAAACACATCACTCGAAAGAGTGTTGAAACAATAGCTCCCATGTCATAAATATAGTTGTGCCCAAGAATTAAATTGTAATCTAAAGGGCTTGGGACTATTGTCACATTGAAATAAAAAAATCTTCCCCCCCCCCCCCAAAAAAAAATAGACAACTGAGGATAGATCCCTAATGGTTGACTAATTCCTCTATTAAAAGCCAACAGATTCTAGGCAACAGGCACAAGTGGCGGTGAACCGAGCGCTTGCCAAGCAGTGGAGGAAAGGATACTCACAGATGCACCTTCATCTATGATGTCGGGTACAATCATATTACAAACCTATATTATGATCTAGAAAGGCACATAAGAAGGACGACGACATCCTACTAGTCAATTCCAATCAAAGGAAGTGATCAGACTACTTGGAGGGGGTACCGTAAGAATAGGAGAATTACCCCCTTGAGTTACGAGAACAAGAGGATTTTCCTCCTATCTTGATGGAATAGGAGGGTTGCCTCCAAGCTCATTGGAATATGAAGAAACGAAAATAACCTGAGTGGTATCATACTCACTCTCTACAAGAAAGAAACGATTAACTGAAGGTGAACTCATGTCCACTGTAACCTCGACCTGTGAAGGGTCAGGTATAGACTCATGGGATTCACATTCAGAGAGAGTGGGTTCGGCCGACGGTTGATTTAGGTAAGTCACTTTATCAACTAGTGAAGGATTAAGGGAGAGTCTCCTATAACTAGATGGAAGTTGCTGCGGAGAAGCAAGACGGTTATCCAACACTTTTTTGGCTTCATCCAGATAGGGAAAAAGGTGAATGGGGTGATTCCCTTCACATAACCTATAGGGAAACTTAACTTTACTCTTCTTTGCGTGAACTTTACTACCACTAGTTGATGGTGTGTCACCAGCCTGATTTCCAGAAGTTGATGACACAGGATGATGTGAATGAGAAGACCATTCTTCTAAGATCTAAGGAATACGAGAACAAATTCGAAGAAGATGGTCTCCTATACAAATTTTGCAAGGATATCGAACTTCATGAGGCTGATCGGACGGTTTCTCATTAGAAGTTGCATTCGAAGCAATGGTTGCTTGGTTGCCTCCGTGCTGAATTATATTCTTCATCTTCTTCTTCCCTTTCTTCTTCTTCTTAGCCACCTAGTTACTAGTGTCAATACTTTCACGAGGCGAAGAGGAAGAAGGGGAGGAAGAAACAACCGATGAAGAAGGCAAAGGGTCAACTTTAGGATCAACTGGAGGTTGATTTTGTCCAGTTGTAGGAATATTCGGTTGCGGGGCCAAGGAGGTTGAGAACAACCATATTGGAAAGCCGATGGTAAGTCCCATGAGGGACAATGTAGCCATATAAGGAGCATCAATATTTCTGAAAGGAGGAAAAGGACTAGGATTTCCATCAAAAGGAATTCCTTGATCGGTGGACTCTGGAGTTATTGCCATATGTCTCAACCTAAGATCAACAATGGAGTGACGTGGAGGATGTTATCCATGGTCAATTAATTTTATTTTAATCAAAATAACAAAACAAAACAAAAGAGGGATAATCTAGGCAAAAGGATTACCAAGCAACTGTGAACTGCAGAATACCTCCCGGCGAACCGAGAAGTACGGGCAGACAATCTCCCCGAATGTTGTGTTCGTTGTATCATAGAGTACAACGTGGCCGACTCGGTTACCTAAGGATGGATAGAAACCTAATGTAGTCCTCCCATATATACCCAAAAGTATGTGGAGGCCCAATCCGTGTTAGCGCTGTCTAATGTGAAACCGCACAGTGAGAGCATTCCTTTATACTTTACGTACTGTAACACTGTCTTATATACCCAAAGGTACGTGGATGAGCTATGATATACTTACGTACATGGAATTAGGTATCACACTCGGAATGTATCGCAGACAAGTTAGGACAGCTACTATGTTTAACGACGCCAGAACATGTCTCTAGCTTAGACCTCTAAATGTTATGCATTAAGATACAATGCTCCATTAGGTTAATTGAGATAACTTTTAAGTTGATCTTTTTAAGAATTTTCCTTTCAAGGTTCACCATGTGATGTATGTTTTCAATTCCTAGAATGCAACTAACATGAGAAACATTATTTCATTCAACAATGAAAACCGTAGCTAGTAAGGGATAACGCAATCAGATCTTTGACAAAGAGCAAAGAGCACACCTAATGCAATTTCCCTAGCTATTCCTATCAAGCACACACAAACTACAATATGCAAAATGCAAGTTTTTCTTTTCAGTCCCTTTAGTGTTGAGATGAACAAAAGGAAACTAATGCACATACAATTGATCAATCTTTTTGCAAGAATGAAGACTTTACAACAGTTCCTTTTTGAAAGAAATCAAGACTTTTACGACACTTTCTTTTGAGCAAAGATTAATCGACTATAAACTGACTTTGACAATGAATTGATAGTGATAAAGAAATAATTTAAGAAACACTAAACAATGAATGCCAAATTAGGGCTAGCAAAGGAAACACAAATTGATTTCATAAGTACAAAAATCAATGATCTTTCAACAAGCAGAAACAAAAGGAAATTTGGGAAAAATTAAGTCAAAGAAGGGATTTTTGACCTAAGGAGGATTAGTGCAGCCCTGAATGGGAGACATTGTGCTTCAGAGCACTGCCCTCAAGCCAAGGGTGCTCTGTAGTGCTCTGTCTCTTGACCAAACCTGCGTTGGTGCGAGAGAGGCCATCCTAGGGGCTTTAAACCACAATTTTTACCAAAAACACTTCAAAAAGGCTAAAACAAGATCAATGGAAGCAAGTAAAGTCTACTAGGGTGTACTAGGATGAAGGTAAACTACCCGGAATGATGATTGTTCCCTAGTAGAGTTGCCAATTTGTTATGTGGAATTTTGCATCTACGGATAAATACAATTTCCCTAGGTGGGTAGCTACAGCTAGAACAACATAATTAAAGCACTTAACCTTTTTCTATAGAAGATAAATAAGACAAGGGACCTACTTGTTATCTTTCGGTTTCCCTTTGTCTCCTTTGTATGGCTCCCGTCGCTCCTTCTCGAACTTAATCCGCTCGACAAGTACCTGCAATCATAAACAGAGGACAAAAACCAATCAAAGCAAGAGATCTATATACTATAAGCAAATGGAATTGAAAGAATTTACACATATAATCATCATACATAAAGACAAGAATATGGGAAAAGGTGTAAACAACTTTATTAAGTAGAAGGAAGAGTTACAACCATGAAGTCCAATCCAATGTCACTCCTCTAGCTTGGGTTCCAACCAACATCACATCAAAATCATAACACTCCGGCAACATAACAATACTTTCTTATAATCTCAAACCTCACACCAACAGTATCTCCTTACAAATTCTCAAAGTCCAGCCCCTGATCACTATGATGAGTGCTCAATTTATAGGGAAATGGAGGTGGTTTTGTCATAAACGAGGGTATTGAATGGCCTTCCAAACTTAGAGTTAGTTTCCATGGAGGAAGGGATGAGAGGATAGGAGGTTACTTAACTCATTCCCTATCCAATTTCGAGATCATAGGAGATGATAAGTGTGGGAATCTTCTAGAAGGCTCCAGAAGATAAGAATATTCCCAGAACCCTATGAGGATTTCGCTCAATCTCACCCAGTGCAAGTCAAAGTGGGCCTAAGTGCTCTGAAATGCACCCTGACATGGGCCTACCTGCACTGAAGCACACTTATCCCTAACCAAGTTTGTGCTGGTCCCTCAAGGAGGCATTTCTAAAGGGCTTCTGGCTAAGAAACTCTCAGGGAAGGAGGCATTCAAAGTGATGACTTGTTGAGGGCATGTAGCAACTGGATTAGGGTTTGATGAGCCCTAATAGTATTGATCTGAATGTTGGGAGTGATGTGCCCAAATGGATCTGTAACACTATCGGATGCGGAGATACACCTACCGATCCTCTAAATTTGCCTTTAAGTCCTTCGCAAAAGCACCTTTAACATGTTTCCATGTCAGTGATGATCCCTTTTATATAAACATATGCATATTTTCATATACTATCAAATCTACTGATGTTTTCTTAACTTCTTCCTTAGTACTGCTCTCAGTGGTTTCTTTTGAAGCAACTCTCTTAGGTGCCATGGTAATAATGACTACTGGAGAGTTACTCAACAACTATTGTACCTGTGGGACATAAAAGACACTCATGGCAAGAAAATATCAGTCTTAAGCAAATCTACTTACAAGGCAAGTTCAAGCAGCAAATCGAGCATTAGATAGGGAGGATTACATAGTTTTCATTGGCAAGAGGGATTGGCTACCTATGGGAACTATGCACTTCACAGTCCTAGCATCCAAGGTCGAAGCTTGTGGCTTGAAACTGCGCAATGTGTATTTCATTCTTGGTAGAGGTCTAGGAGAGACTATACATTGCACAATCTTAGTGGCCATGATGAAAGGTTGGCTCCTAGAACTGTGCAATGCATAGTTGGAGCTAGCTTGGACTGTGCACTACAAAATTCCAGGGGCTAAGCCTGTGGCTTGAGTCTTTGGATTGCACAGTACCAGCTGGGCAAAGTGAAAATTGGCTAAGGGAAATGCAGATATGCCTAAGGGAAGTATGGAAAATGAGTAGATATGAGAGATAGTTTGAATTTGAGTGCATATCTAACTAAGTGTGAGTAAATGCATGTGGATTATATGCAATAATTAATCAAACAAAAGGACAACCAGGTAAGTGAGAAGAGTCGCCGCAACGACAACCATTGGTGCAAAAACAGGAGAACTAATGCGACACTTGTGAAAGGCAATCTAAAACTTAAAACAACACTTATACAAGTTAAAATGCTAGCAACCATGAAGAAAAACAAGTGAAACAACACTCACACAAGTCAAACGACAAAAAGTGACAGATAAAGCGGCAAAAGATGACAAAAGAAAAACTCACCCAGAAATCCGACGATGATCGCACCGAAGGTTCCTTGATCTCCTCAGGAATGCTAGAGCTCTAAGATCGAATGTGAAAATGAAATCTAGAAGCATCGATTAAATAGATTTTGCCGAATTAGGGTTTATGACGTGCATTCCTAAACTTAAGGAAAAAGTGACACCTGGCAAAAGTTTCTAAAAAGAGTGCAAGTGCCTCCTTCGGGATACTAAAATAGATCCATACTTTTTAGGGATGTTTTTTTTTCTTTTTTTCTGGGGAAACTTGCCATACAAATTACCAGGAAAGACTACGCAGTTCTAGGGATCTAGGAAACTTTCCGGCTCAGTGCACTATGCAGTTTCTGATCTTAGTGAGAGTTGTGCAATTCCTGGGCTCAATGTTGGGTTGCCTTCCATGAATGCACAGTTTCTGAGCTCAGTGTTGGGCTTCCTTCCATGACTGCGCAATTTCTGATCTCTATGCTAACTTCCAGTCAGGACTACACAATTCGTATCATTTGGGCTGCTTTCCCTCAAGGATTGTGTAGTCTCTTGAGGCATGCCTAGAACCGTTGTGAGACTAAGTTGGGAGATCAACTTGTGACTTAGAAGAATCAACTAAGTGAGCAAACACAAGAAAAAATTAAACGATAAGTCTAAGCCAAAGCATGAATACCTGGATCGGTGCAAGATGAGCTCCTGCGTATAAGAAGGAAGGCTCCAAAATCAAAGCATAGGCAAAATTTGGGAGGGTGGTTGTAGCCGCTACAACAAGGTCCAAAGAAACAAAGGAGGAAATCTTTAGGATGACCCTAGGACCAGATGAATCCTTAGAGGGCTATGAGGAAAGATTCCAACTCAATTATAGGGGGGGTAGTTTTCATTAGGGGGATTTTGAGGTCTAAAATGGGCCTCATAAGGAAAATATAAAATAATAGTGGAAAGAATCAAATAAGATTAGATTACATCATCAAATTTTAGAGGGAAAAAGGAAAACAATATTTTTTCAACTCGTATTTTCAACTTATCTCCCTACGGGTTTACTCAAATTTCTAGCGGAAACACTCGTTGGATGCAGAATTTGATTCCTCATCCAAGGAGTAACCATGTTGCATAGTTTTGATGGAACTTACTACACAAAAAATGAGAAATACATGAAAAAGGTGATTGCAATCATGTTTTTTCATGTATTTCTCATTTTTCGTGTAGCTGGGTCCATCAAAAGTATGCAATATAGGTACTCCTTGGATGAGGAATTAAATTTTGCATCCAACGAGTACTCCCGCTTGAAATTTGAGTAAAACCTTAGGGAGATAAGTTGAAATACGAGTGGAAAAAGTAGTTTTATTAATTTATTATTTTTTAATATTTTTACTTTTTTACTCCAAAAATGGTGAATCATCCCCCATGGTTGACATCATCATCTTGAATCCTATTGGTTCTTATAAAGTTTATTTTGGTTGTACATTTTTCTTAGGAGGCCCATTTTAGACCTCAAAATTCCCCTAATGACCCTTGACCCTGAGTCACTCAAGCTAGTTCTTCTTCGAGGGATCAGGGAGGATGTAATGGAAACCCTCAACATGCTATCTAGAGGAGACATCTACCAATTTCCTTATGATGACATCAAAACAATATTCAAGAATCACTCTAGGGCTGTTAAGAAAAAGGGTAGGTATAACCAAGGCTTGGTTAGTTCATCTCCCTCTACATCAACCATCAAACATGAGATATGAAGTATGTTGGAGGATTTTAAGAGTGAAATTTTGCATACCTTTGCATACAAATGGATACTATTCAAATTAAAAGGAAGCAAGAGGAAGCATAAACAACACTAAGTATCTTCTTCCCTAGATGCGCTAAGAGACACCCTAGGAATGAGTGCCCACTAAATGTCATAGAAGTCTACTCTGTCTGTCAAGAAAACCATGCAACAAAAAAATGTCCCTCTTTGCAAAGTATGAAGGTTGTGTATTAAGGGGCAGAAGGTGGTTCAGAGAAACTCTGCTTCATTAACCAAAGAAGGCCTCAAGGCCCTCGGCCATATCAACAAGGCATGCAAGGTGCACACTATCCTCTTTACAATTGAAATCTGAATGCACCTTTCTAGCCTTGGTACCCTTCCACTCATCCATCATGGCCCACACATCCTCCTTGGCCTTATACTCCTCAATATCCTCTTAAACCTATTAACCCTCCTTTCCAGCCATATACACCTCAATCTTCCCAATGGGGAAACCTCTCACAAGGGTGGAGGCCTCAAACAACCCAACCTCCTACTTTAGTTCCTCCATCTCAACCTCAACAACAGCTCCCTCACCATACCCCACCTAAGCAACCTCAAATGCCTTCTCAACCCAATCCAAAATTGAACAATAAGAAGGCACAACAGGTTTATAGTGGGGAGACATCATAGCCTTCTTATGATGTGAAAATCCAAGAGATCAACCTTCGGTCTAGGAAGGTTCTCCTAGATAATCACCCACCTTCTCCACCTAGAGAGATTGAAGAAGAGAAGGAAGAGAGTGCCCCTTAAGGCAATGAACCTATTTAGCCTGAAAGGTTGGTCCACCCTAAACAAGACACCTTAGAAGAGGCTAAACTTCTGGGAGAATTGAAGAACTTGTGTGTCAAAATACTCAAAATACCCCTTCTTAAGGCCATCAAAGATGTCCCCATTTACAACAAGCTTATCAAGGAACAATGTTTCCAAAGGCATACGAGAAGAAGAAGAGATACCCCCACTATCAATGTTGTTGCACAGTTGTCTGACCTGATACTTGGGAGGGTAATCTCCCTAAAGTACTTGGATCCTGGTAGCCCAATAGTGGATGTGCACATTAATGGAATTATGTTCCCTAATACCTTGATTGACCTTGGGGGTTGCAATCAATGTGATGACCAAGAAAACCATGCTCAAGCTCAAGCTCCAAGGGGCCTTGAGGAAGACCACTACAGTATTGTAGCTTGTAGATAGATCCACAGTATCTCCTGAGGGATTTATTGAGGATGTAATGGTCTCCATTGACTCTTGGGAGTACCCCACTGATTTCATTTTCCTTCATCCCAAAACTAGTTATCCTCTCATCCTAAGAAGACCTTGGTTGGCCATTATTGATGCCTACATCAGTTGCAGGGTTGGGAACATGACCATCAAGAATGGGCATCTATCAAATCAACTTGTGTTGTATCCTCCTGCTCAACCTTCTGTTGAGCATGGCTTTCCCTTTTGGTTAGAGGATGAGGAAGAGGAATATTGTTTTTAGACATCCCTCTACCCAATATGCACACTAGACATTGTTATAGGCGACGAGGCCAGCTTAATGAAGATGACCTTATCGACCATATCTTATATAATCAACCTCCCACTACCATTCCAGTTGATGAAATGATAAAGGAGTCTGAGAATAATCCTTGGACTGATCTGTTCTCTACTGACTCTGGCCTAGAACATGCCAAGTTGATAGAGATTAGTCCATCTAGAAATCTAAATACATCCCCTCTCTCTCCATCGAGTAGGAAGAACAATTATGCAGTGTGTTGAGGCAACATTTGGATACTTTTTCTTGGGATTATAAGGAGATGAAGGGTATGCATCCCTCAGGTTGTACTCATCATATCTACATCAAAGAGGGATGCAAGCCTGTGTGCCAACCCTAAAGAAGGATGAACAGAGCTCTTAAGGACATTGTAATAGAGGAATTACAGAAGCTACTGGATGCAGGGTTCATATACCCCATTTCAGATAGTGAGTGGGTGTCCCCTCTCATTTTAGCCCACACGAAAAATGGGAAGTGGATGATCTATGTTGACTACCGAGATCTTAACAAGGCTACAAATAAGGACCACTTCCCTTTGCCCTTCATTGACCAAGTCATAATGGTCTTGAAGGAAGAGATTCTTCTCCTTCCTAGATGGATTTACTGGGTACAACCAAATATAGATCAACCCTAAAGACCAAGATAAGACCACATTCACATGTCCTTGGGGTACTTTTCCTATAGGGTCCTTCCATTCGGTCTGTGAAATGCCCCTACTACCTTCCAGAGGGAAGTTCTAAGTATCTTTGCTGACCTTGTTCATGACACTATTGAGATATACATGGATGACTTCACTCCTTATGGATGTGACTTCCAGGAAGCTCTTTCTAATTTGTGCAAAGTCTTAAAGAAATGCATTGAAATGAATCTTTCATTGAGTCTTGAGAAATGTGATTTTTTGATGAATGCAGGGACTGTCCTTGGCCATTCCATATCCAAGGAAGGGATACAGGTTGACCCCAATAAAATTTCCATCATTAAAAGGGTCCCTATCCCTCAAAATCAAAGAGATGTCAGGATCTTCCTTGGATTGGCTGGGTATTATAGAAGGTTCATTAAATACTTCAGTAAATTGGCTTCACACTTGTTTAGACTACTGGCTAAAGATTCAAACTTTTGTTGGAAAAGCAAGTGTCAAGAGGCCTTCAAAGTGCTAAAAGAAAAGCCGACCACTACACCCATACTTAGAGGTCCCAAATGAGCATTACTTTTCCATATACACATAGATGCATCTGATAAAGTTGTAGGGGAAACCTTAGGACAAGTGGAAGACAAATTATCTTATGCTATTTATTTCATTAGTAAGAAACATTTCTAAAGCCGAGCTAAATTATACAGTCACTGAAAAGGAACTCCTAGTTGTGGTACACTCTTTGAACAAGTTTAGGAATTACATCACTGGTTATCAAACTTTGTCCACACTGATCATGCAACTATTAAATATTTATTGAATAAACCTGATGCCAATGCTAGGATAATTAGATGGTTGTTATTATTGCAGCAATTTGATTTGACTATTATTAACAAACTAGGAAAAGAGAATGTGGTTGCTGATTTCTTGTCAAGACTAACCTTTCATGCAGAGAAGGAAGAAATGGTAGATGATTAGCTCCCAAATGAACACCTCTTTTCCATAACAGTGCTCTCTCCTTGGTTTGCTGATATAACCAACTACTTGGTCGCTGGGAGGTTCCCTCCTAATCTATCCTCCAAGGAGAAAAGCAAGATTGTTAGGAAAAGTGCCCCATTCACATGGATTGAGGAAAATATTTTCAAGTTGAGGTGAGATAAGATCTTATGGAGATGTGTGAGGGAAGAGGAGGTCTTTGACATCCTCTCAGCATGCCATGTTGGACCTTGTGCAGGCCATTTTTTTGCTAAGATAACAATCTTCAAGGTTCTATAAGGAGGTTACTACTGGCCCCATGTACATCAAGATGCAAGAAGATACGCCACTAGGTGTGATCGGTGCCAAAGAATTGGTAAGCCCAAACCTAAGGATGAAATTCCATTATAATCTCAAGTGAATCTAGAGCCATTTGAGAAATGGGGCATGGACTTCAATGGGCCCATTGATCCCACATCAGGACAAAAGAAGTATATCATTGTGTGCATTGATTACTTGACTAAATGGACTAAAACAAAGAAAGTTAAGGCAAAAAAGGAGCAAAAGGAGGTTGAGTTTCTGAGGGATAACATCTTCTAAAAGTTTGGTTTTCCAAGAGAGGTGGTCACTGATCAAGGGACACAATTCACCTCAAATCTGATTGAAGACCTCACGAAGCAGCACCACATCAAGCATAGGACACCCACTACCTATCACCCTCAAGAAATGGGCAAGTGGAGGTCTCAAACATGCCATTTTAGAGCATTCTAACCAATGTTGTTAGCAACAACAAAAAGGATTGGGTAGACAAACTTATAGAAGCCACTTGGCCCTACAACACCACTTGGAAGACCACCAGTGGATTTCCTCCATACAAACTAGTCTATGGGAAGAAGGTCCAGTTGTTCATTGACTTTTAATACAATACCTTAAGGATGGAGGCTTAGTTAGACTTGGACCTCACAACAACATAGCAAGAGAGACTACTCCAACTCAATGGTTTATATGAATTTAGGTTGCAAGCTCTCCTGCACACTGAGGTAATCTGGCTACAGAGGAAGATTTGGCATGACAAACACATTAGGGAGAAGAATTTTCAAGAAGTTGATTGGACCTTGTTGTATGATACCAGATTCAAGGATTTCAAAGGAAAATTAATGACAAGATGGTTGGTCCCATATCTGGTGAAAAAATTTCATGAGAATAGGTCTATTCAAATCAGAATAATTGATGAGGAAGGTATTCCCTTGCTTGTTAATGGTTACAGGTTGAAGTTGTACAAAAGAAATCTATCCAAAGAAGAGTTTATTAGTTCAATCAAAAGGAGTTGAATGTGATTGGAAGGCTCACACCCCCCAGTCCACCAAGCTTATGAAAAAAAAAAAACAACAACAACAAAAACAATAACAACAACAACAACAACAAAAAACAAAAAAAAAAAACAAACAAAAAACGAAACAAAAAGACAAAAAACAAAACAAAAAAAAAAACAAAAAACAAAACAAAAAAAAAAAAAAAAAAAAAAACAAAAAAAACAAAAAAACAAAAACAAACCTCCATGAGGCATATAAGGCCAACTTTAGGGTTAAAACTCTGTGAGGAAACCTAAGAGCAAAAAAATAAAATAAAAAAGAAAATGAAAAGATCCCTAGATGTAAATATCCTCTGAGGTGCCTAGGGCAGGAATGTAGGTTGAAAACCTCTCTAGAGGCAATTTGCATGTCTGCAAAAAAAAAAAAAAAAAAAAAAAAAAAAACACACACACAAGGAGGAGAACTTACATTAACTCTGCTAACATTTATTTTTTCATGACTCCTGACAGTTAAAGGGACATTGGTTACAAAACATAGTACACAACCCATTTCTCCATTTTTCCCAACCATTCATTGCATTCTCAACCTCATTCATCCACATCCCTACTTCTCTCCATCATCTAGCAAGCAACTGAACCATATTTTGCCTCATTCTTGTAATGCTATAGGACTGTCCTGAACTGCTACAAGATTGTCCCGAATTTCTACAGGAGCAACCTGAAATGCTACAGGAGGGAGATCAACTTGGAAAAGGGGCCAAACAGTCATGTTTTTCCTTGGGAAATGTTGGGAGAGTTCTGTAACAACCCCTGGTTAAAAGTTCATGTAATAAAAGTTAATAAAGGAAAAACAAGACCACGGTTAAGGGACACGTATTCCAAGCTAAATGTTGGGAAAAAATATCTTAGTGGGCATCACTGTATATGTTTATGGATAAAGGAAATTGGCAAAGGCATTAAAAAGGATAATAGGCATTTTTGGCACATTTATTTATGAAGGAAAATAGGAGAAAAGTAAGGTGAAAGGTGACAGGTTGCATGTGGGGAGGAAATTGGAGGAAAATAATGGAAAATGAAGAAAATAGAGGCTTAATTGATAAAAAGGCTTCTGAGGATCAGTTTGTAAACTTTTTTCAATTCAATTTTGGAGCTCTCTCACTATTCTCTCTCTCTCTCTCACTCTTAGACACTCAAGATTTCTTGGAGCACTCAAGCTTTGGGGCAAGGAAGGGAAAAGAAAGCAAAGGAAAGGAAGGAAATCAAGGATCAAGCAAGGAAGAGTAGGATCAAGCAGCTTCAACAGGAATACTTGTAGGTAACATATTGCATGTGTGATTTCCTAGCTGGTTTTGAGATGCATGGATTTTCATGTTGGTGTATGGTTCTCTTACTATCGGTGGCATGGTTTTGCCAGGCTATGACAGTGGTTTTTAGCCTAGCCTTGACTTTTTATGGATAGCTATTATGTGATGATATTTTTTCTCAATTTTGAGCTTTGGAATTTATGGATGATTTCGGAATCTAGGGTGGAGGTGGTCTCAGAAAAATCCCAAAGGCCTAGGAATCCCTTGACTGGATTTGGTGGGATACATGGTAAAGATTGAGGGTGGAGTCTCGACTTAGGGCCTAGTGATTCGGTGTGGATTGCGGTAAAGCCTGAGAGCCAAGGATATGGAAAATTCCTCAAGTATAATGATGAAGTTTGAAGGCATTCCTAGCTTGGTTTGATTTTGTGATTTTGGTGTCAATTTTGTGAGATCACAGTTTGGTGAGGGTGGAGGTGTGTTTTGGAGAATTTAGCATCTACGGATAAATACTAATTCCCTAGATAAGTAGTTGTATCTAGAACAACAATTTAAAGTGTTTTAGACTTTTCCTATAAGCAGTAGATAAGATGAGAAGATAGAAGCCCTTATGAAGGTGCGTTGTAGACCTGGAAAAATTAGGAGTATATTGACAAAATAATATGTGTAGACTGTTGATAAATTCTTCCATGTAATCTGCCACAGGATCTTCAAAAGTATAAGAAAAAATATGTTCTTGATCAACTCCAAAAAAGAAATTCTCTATGTATGAAGGTTCTTGCTCGATTAAACCTTCTGTTGGGATAATATGTTCAACAGAACAATCAGCGACATCTTTAAGAAAATGATCTATGTCACTTTCATGTCTCCACTTTTCAACTCTAAGCTTTGATTGAAAATAATTTGTAATTCTAACCTCAGAAGAAAAAGAAAAAAATTCACATTACGATACGACATATGATCAACTTCAAATAGATTGTTTACCTCTGATCCATGGGCCTCATTATGTTCTTCAATGCAATGATATACAATCTCTTTATCAACTTTCTTTTTACATAAGATAACTTCTTTTGCTATGATAGATGGCTCAATATATTGCTGTCCAACATATCCCACTTGCTGGATTCTTCCTGTAGGTTCAACACCCAACTGATGAACTTGAAGAGCTTCATTCGTTATAGATAGGAGGACCATCAAATTCAACAAAATAGGAACTCTGGGATTTATCTGCAACTTAATTATTTCTTCCTCTTCTCGACTGCTGAGCATAAATTCCTGATGCATGTTTGAACTTTCCTCTATCTGAATACTCTCTTGATTTCCTTTATTCACTTGTTTTGCAGGCTGAGATTCTTGTGGAGTCACCTTTGGTGAGGAAGTTGAAACTTGCTACTCACTTTCATTTTCTTGACTTCTTGATCTTTTCCTCAATCTTAAGTCATATTTCTTATGTAGTTCAGTCTGCATAAAATCAGAGAATTGCTTCCAATATTCATCAATTTTATTTTCATCATGAATGGCATTTGTTTCATCATATTCATACTCTTCTCCTTCGATACCAAGTTCATATTCATCTACTGCATATAACATAGGTCTCTGAGAATTCTTATTTTCTAACTCTGGAAAAGTTTTAATTACATTACACATATCCTCCAATGTTTGACTTTGAGAGGATTCCATCTTTGCCTTTCCCTTGTCTTGGATAGGCTGTGTCTCTGGTGCTTTTCCTGCAACCACCAGATTTGCTTCTATCTCTAATGCGTTTGTTTGGATATGATTAATCTGGCTATAACCTCTCTGAATGCTTGATATATTATCAACAAAATCATTAGTTTCATCAACAAGATTATCTTGAGCCTTTAAAGTTTCTTTAGCATCATAATATTCACAACAACCTTCAAAAAGAAACTTGTGTGGATAATAAGTTCTATAATAAGAATTGAATACTGAATGGAAATCTTTCAAAGATGAAATGCTTGAACGAGGCAGAGACTTGAACCAAACCCTAGCTTCTAGGTCCAAAGAAAACAAAAACAACTTCATCTTCACATCTTCATGAATGACGCCTTGCTGCTCCATGCATTCATGAAACTCTTGGAGGTGCTGAGTTGGATCTTCATATTCCTTTCTACTGAATTTTGGAAGATACTCATTCCGGACATAAAATGTAGGCATATCATGAGGATAGCCGGTGATCCCAGTAAAATCAAATGGATAAAATTTATGGACTAAAAATGCAGGGAGAGCCATTAAAACCTAGAAAAGAAAACTTCAAATTGCAGTGGAGTCGCCAATCAATGTTGTAAGTGAAAATCACAGGTGTGAATGTACAACCAACTGCTGAAACTTGTCATTCTCAAGAATCAACTTCAAACTTAATAAACCCAAGGAAAAGTGCTCTTATTCAATTGCTTTTATTCAAAATAGCCAAATATTTCCTCCTCACTGAACAACCAGAGGAAAATATTGAAAACCTAGGGAAAAATGTTCTTGTCTTCTCTCCCCAGCAACGGTGCCAATTATTGTTGTACCTTAAGAAACCAATTTCCTGGCTGTAGAGAAATTGTGCTTAAGAAATTAATGTTTGTAATTACTGCCATTTTATTGTTTGTTGTATTATTAAATGAAGGACCTGGAAAACTTGGTCTTTAACCCTTAATACATATGTGACTGGAAAATCTTAGAATGCCATTTGTTGCTAGATATAAATGATGAATGAAGAAAGCTTGAAGGAGAAGTTAAAGATAATATGCTGCTTAACGCAGAACCTACTATCTGTCACTTAGAAGAATTATGAAAATGAGAACTGAATCATAGACAATATGCTGCTTAGCATAGAAACTACTATCTGTGACCCTTGGAGAAGTTAAAGATAATATGCTGCCTTACACAGAAACTATTATCTATAACTTAGAAAGGAAGATGAAAAATTCAAGTATAGGAGTGCTCTTTTAAGGAATTTTAACTTTATCTACATAAGCAAATAAAGACTTGCAGCTTCATTACTATACTTGAAAGAAGAAAACATAAGATGAAACATGACAGAGAAGTTACAAAATTATACCCAACAATTCATGGAAACTTCTGATTCTTTCATAAATCAACAATTATATCAGGAATACAGTGGCCTAGTCTCTCGGTTCTCCACAATTCCAACCACAACCCTTTTCCCTTTTTAGGGTTTTATCTCTTCTATCAAATCAGTTTTTTGGAAACTGATTTCTTGAAACAACTAATAAAATGCTTTATAACAGTTATAAAACTACTTCCTATTTGAGATTATTCAACTTTATTACATATAAAATATTGAAACTCATAACAAATGTAAAATTGTGCCAAAAGCTTTGAAAGGGGGCCGCATATATGTCGGGAGTGTTCTGATTGGAAAAACATAAATAAACCCGACCAATCACCTTTTCTTCGGATTCGGCTCTAACACTAATTCTTCCCTTTACCCAGTGAAATTAACGCAAACCTTTGGTAACTGCGGAACTGAAAAAGAATTAACTCTGCTTCATAAATCCATCGGATCTGCCTGTTCAGCGTTTCATTGACTTCCCATCGCAAATCGCAATCGGCGCTTTCAAACGTTGTATTGAACCAATCCTTAACAAAACCACGATATAATGGACGCGCCGGAGTTATAAAACATAATGTATAGACTATCGGGTCTGGAAACTTTATCGTAGATCGCAATTGGCGAATGAACTAACACATATGCATAAGACGCCTTGCGGACCCGCTGGAATTATAAAATGCAATATATAGTTTTTCGGGTCCGCCATCGCAAATCGCAATCGGTGGAACCCATATACATGTATATGAAGGGCTTTTCGATACAGCGGACCCGCCGAGACTTTTAAACACAATGTATATATGTTTCGGGTCCGGCTATCGTGAATCGCAATCGGCAGAAGCTGAGGTGCTATGGGATACGTCAGACCCATTGGGCTTTTAAACATAATATATATATGTTTTGGGTCCGCCTGTTCAGTGCTTCATTAACTGCTCATTGCAAATCGCAATCGGTGATTCCCGTGGTAGTACTTCATATGAATGCCTGTTGTGTTTTGCGATTGCGATCTAATTGCATTGCTATCACACATATATATACATATTAGTTATGTCTCCATATAATTATTTATATTGCAATTTGATTTGATCGCATGGGCCAATTCTTTTACACTTGTTTCTTTTGCAATTTTGATATATTATAACAAATAAATACTTCATTACTTTTAGACTTTGTGGATGTAAAGAAAATAAGGGAGCTTCATTGAGGTTGAACCCCTGCAGTGATATAACTGATAAATAAAGCTAAAAACACAATATAAGCTACAACACCTACGCTGGTCCCTCCAGAGGCTATTTCTAGATGTCTTCAAGTCATGAAACTATCTGGGAAGGAGGCATTCAAAGGGGTGACTTGTTTAGGGCATGAAGCAACCGAAAATTAGGGTTTGACAAGCCCTAAAACACTGATCTGGATGTTGGGATTTGATGTGCCCAAATGGATCTATAACAAGGTGGTTTAACCTCTAGATTCCCTTGGATATTTTTGGATTGGCTTATCCATGAGATCCCACATTCATACTTGGAATATGGCGTGGGGGTGACTAGCTAAAAGAAATATTTGGTTCAACCATGTCTATGGTTGGGTGGTATGCGAAAGTCCCGAACTTGGTCGGATTTTCCTATGTCTAATAAAAGCTAAGTTCTCTTGCTTTTGTACTTGTTAATATGTGGATTTAATGGTTGTTATCTCATTTTTATTTTCATGGTTTAACGATGGTTATAAGCATAGTTATATGACTGGTTATTTTCATAGTTATTTCATGTATTTACTTGTAACTGAAAGGATAATGGATGCAATACCTAATTGATGTCAAAACAGTTAAGGGAAGAGGGTGGTGATCCTTCTTGTCAAGTCTCATATGATTTATCAGTCATTTATGCTCTGTCTTGTATTCATTTCCTATAGATTGCATTGATGCCAAGTGTTTGAAAAAATGTTAGTCCTGGTTGGGGATGGTCAGGCTTAGTCCTGGAGTTAGTTTTGATTTGTAAGACTTGTTATTATGTAAATCATGGATTCTAAAAGTGTCATTGAATTCTAGGCAGTGACCAGGTATCTAGGCCTGAAAACATGGCTCAAATCCCAGGGACGTTGGCACAACACTGAGTAAAATAGTCCCTGGACATTGGCATACCATGTTGTGCGAGTGTATAGAGCCTTCTAGATGTTGGCATGGCCATATCATGGGAGCGTCTGGGGGATAATTGGTATAAAACCTCAGTGGGACTTAGGGGCTGGTTACTTGAGAGGATGGGATGGTTCCTAAGGGTCTTGTTGCCGATGTAGAAGGTCTGTATGGTGTCTTTCCATCGGTTCCACTTCCTTAAGGTGACTTAGGAGGTCAAATCATATCATAGTAACTTGTCATCACATGTTTACCCCGATTGGTCGGTTACTTGGGTAGATGTGGGAGGAGGGCGTTACAGAGTGGTATCAGAGCATGTTTCACCCCTCAGAATGGATGGGTTGTGTGTTGTTCATGCATTCGTGTCAGTTGCATGTGTGTTAGTCATCCTTGAATGCTTGTTGCATATGCATGGTGTCGGTCATGGTTGTAGTGATGTCACCATGTGAAATAGGATGTTGTTGGTGTGAAGTGTGTCGTCATATTATTATGCGTGTCAGTACTAACATGTGGTCAAGTGTACAATGATGTGGTGGTTGTCTCCATGCATGAGGTCATGGTATGTGTAGTTGATATGGTCATGCATTGATGGCTGGACTTTAGTTAGAATGATGGATATATGGTTACATGCTTATGTGTTATATTTCTATATGTTGTCATAACTATGTTATACATTTATCACGCTGATTTGTTGATCTTGTAGACAAGGTATCCTCCCCGAATTATACTATGGTACATTAGTTTATTATGATTTGGTTTAGCTAACATGATAATACTTGTAGGAAGAATACCAAAGATGACTAGTAAGATGGTAGACTATAGTTCCCAAGGCTCTCCCTATGGATCGGATGAGAAGCGTGTTGTTGGGCACTCTTTTGATTTGGTAGAGACATTGAGAAGTTTAAAGGCCTAAATAAGAAGTTGTAAGGAAGACAATGAAAGAATCATATAGGCACAAGAGAAACAAGTAGAGGTAAATGCAGTGATACTTCATAGTTTGTCAGAATTGCAATGACATGGACCACTTTAGGTCAGCTATGAGTAGGAGGAAAAAACTAATGGGGCATATGGCAATAGGTCTCGTGGTGGTCACAGATTGGATATAGATGACACAGTTAGAGATGGAAGGTCCTTGGATACTTCGGATAGGAGGGGTGATAGACACATGTACTACTCTAGTTCTGGTTTTGACAGGTATTATGATGATGATCATCATAATCCTTATAGGAGGAGTGCCAAGGGGTATTTTCCGGATGAGCTTAAGAAAGTAAAGACACCTACATTCGATGGAGAAATGAAGAAATCACAGGATGTAGATGCATGGTTGTCTGGTATGAGGAAGTTCTCCATACTGTATGATTATTCCAAAAACATGAAAGAAAAGATAACCACTTTCAGTCTCAAAGGTAAAGCATACATTTGATGGGAAGATGTGAAGAATGTTAGAGGCATTCAGGAAGATGAATTTTCTTGGAATGAGTTTGAGAGGCTCTTCAAGAAGAAGTATTTGTCGGAAAGGTACTATTATGACAGAGCTAAGGAGTTTTATGAGTTGTAGATGGGGTCCATGACATATGATGATTATACCAGCAGGTTCTTGTAGTTGTTGAGATATGTGCCTTACCTCAAGGAGGAGAAGGCCAAGGTTTAGAGATTCATCAGTGGGCTTCCAGTAGCATATAAAGACCATATTGAGTTCGATGACCCTAGATCGTTGGAGGAGGCCATCCAAAAGATGAAACATTGTTATGAGCAACCGAAGCACAATGTTGAGCATAAGCATGACTTGAAAGGAAATAAGAAAGTTAGAGGAAAATGGCCACCAAAGCGAGGAAGACCTCAAGATAAAAGTGAGAAGGAAAATGTAGTCCCTTATAAGAAGTTCAATACATATGAGAAGGGACATGGAGATCAACATACTAGAGGCGGTGGTAGAGCATCATTGCAGTGTTCGACATGTGGCAAGGATCATCATAAGATGGATTGTCCAAAGTATTAGGGTGGTAGACCCCATATCTATAATGCTCAGTAGGTGCATACAGTTGGTGATGTTGGTCATATCATTCCTCAGATAAATGCAACTATGGACAACAGGTAGGCGGATCATCAGGCATGTATCATTGAGATGGATGGTAAGATTTGTGATCAAGTTGTTTCTATTTTGATTGATCCTGGATCTACTTATAGTTATATTAATCCTAATGTGGTGGATAAGTGTGGTTTGAGAAAATAAGTGCATGCAAAATATTGGTTGGTACAGTTGCCTACATGTACAAAGAAGAGATTTCACCATTGGGTAAGAGCTTGTGCATTTGAGTTAAATGGTATGCCCACAACAACACATTTGAATGTACAACCATTGGAATCATATAGTATGATTTTGGGTATGTATTGGTTGAACCTTCAGAGGACCAAAGTGGATTGCTTCGACAAGGCCATTGATTGTGTGGATGATAGTGGGGAAAAATAATTTTGTAGGGAAAGAAGAAGCCTACATTGGAGAGGATGGTTACCGCTATGTAGGCTAGGTGTAGTTGCAGAAAAGGTTGTGTGATGTTTGCAGTGCATATATCTAGTGACAAGGGTAAAGATGTTGAGGATGAAGAAATATTCAAGAGGTACCTTGTATTGCAGCAGTATGAGGATGTGTTCCCAACAGAGATTCCCGAGTTTCCTATGTTGTATATCTAAGATGATAATGGTCAGCTATCATGCCAAGGCATCTAAGATGATTGTTTTGGAGTTTTTGTTTTAATTTGGAGGACCAATGTATGAAACAAACGTAACATTGTAGTTCCTAACCTTTTGAATAATATTAATATTAAAACAGAGGGCTGCTATTAAAATTCACACAGTGATATAGCTTGTATGCTGTTGAGCAGAAACAAAGAAATGATATGATTATCACTGTCTTCATATTGAAAATTAAATAATCATAAGTATGAAAACCTTTAAACTATGTTAAGAAGGTTTGACATAATATTCTTAAGCTTACAAAAGATGCTAATGATTTATTGATTTAGAGGGAATTAATTAAACAAACAGTTCATTAATTCAATCTCTTTACAGATTATCACTTCAGAAGCTTATACGAATAGATTGAAACCCAATTATTCCTACCTAGTTATCTATGTAAGACATAAGAATATGAATAAAAACATAATAAATAATACTGGGAAAACTTACAGGAAACACAGAACTGTGTAAATCAGAATTCATAATCCTTTGCTTTTATATTAATGATCCAGAAAAGTCAAGTACATCAAATGCTTTAAAAATTCTTATTTAAGGGTGCAACCCTTAATAACTCATGAAGAGAGTTATTTATACAATAGTAGAACTGAGAAAATATCCTAAAATGTTTTTACAAAAATAGATTATTACAAAATCAAAAATAAAAACTGCTAGTTGATCTGGCACTATTTTGGTGTTGAGGTGTTGATGACTGTCGCTAGAAAAATTGAAAACTATTGAAGCCAACTGACTGTTCCTCCAAAAACTGAATGTTGTTAGATCACCCTTCAGTCAAGTAAATTTGTCAATTCTTCCAACGTTTCTTATCTGGGATAGGAATCTTGGTTACCCTCATGTAAACTTCATCCATCTCTTTATATTTAGTAAAAGTGGGTTTTACAAAAAATATGTCTGATTCATTCAAAATAAAGAAGGTATCCCTAAGTGTATTTACTATTAGTGCTGGTGTTGCTGAACCTCTGATGTTTGAAACTGAAGCTGCATGTTTTCCCACCTCTGTCAGCTTCTGAACATAATCCTCAATTGGCATCAATTTGTCATTGATCACAAGCATAGAGGGTAAACCCTTGCTGGTCAAGGGTTCTATCCTGCTGAAAAACCTCTGAACTATGGTATTGACATTGCTGCACTTTTCCTATAGCTGAAGGATGAGGTTTTTCTTGGTGATGATCTTCTTTACCTCCAATATAGTTGTTGTTCTGTCACTTATGCCTAATTCCTCAAGCTCATAGTTGTCTTTGGAATTTAGGAATTTGATTATATCAGAGGCAATTTCTAACATATCCTCGAGCTGTTTGGTAATGGTTTCAACTGCTTCCTAAGCTTTCTCTAAGATATATTTCTGATCAAACACTATCTTGATAAAGGGCCAAATATCCTAGATTGATTCTATAATTTCTTCCCATAGGATTTCCTTCGCTAAACCCAATTGTTTCCAATGAAAGATTCCTTGAGTTCCCTTTGTAGTACTTCAATCTGACCTTTGACTCTGTTCAACTCAGCTGCATGTGAACTATCTACTACTTACTTCATAAGCCTTAACTCTTTGAGTTCATCCTTCAGTTTATTAATTTCTCCTGTCTGGAAAGACAGGTTTTGAACAGCGTCAGCACGTTGTTCAGCTCCTTCTGCTACACCTGTAGTTGATGTTGTAGTTGAAGTGGAAACTTTGGTGGTGGGAATTGTTGTAAGGGGGACTATATCCATTGGAATTTGAGCCTTGTTAACAACTTCCTCATTTTCCTTTACCAGTTTCTCCATCTTCTCCTCCATTTGTTTGATTTGCATATTTTGTTCTATGATGAGCTTCATCATATCAGACTTCTGGGTTTCTGTCTCCTCAATTTATTTGGCCATTGGGTCCTCCAAAGCTGGCAATTTCAAATGCTTCATTAATGCTGCAACTTCAACATTCTTTTTCTTAATAAGCTCTTCTGCAGTGTTTACGTTTGAGGGATCACATCCCATTTTCAGCACTAGATTCTCCAAGGATTGAATCTTGGTATGCTTTGCTAATGAGGAGATCTTCTCCAACTTAAGTTGTGACTGAGTGTTGGCCAAGGTAACCTGAATTTTTGAGAAACTCATAGTATTGTTTGTCAAGGTTAAAGCAATCATTTGCCCAGTTTTTTTGTGCATCTCAATTTGATCAATTGGATGCAAATCCTTCACATTGAATTCAAAAGAAGTTTTTTTTTTTTTTTTTTTTTTTTTTAATATTGAGCAGCAGTCCTAGGTTGTGAAACTTGGGCTTGCAAGAAAGCCATCTGCATCTTTGCCTTCTCGAAATCGAAGACTGAAACAAGCCTAGCTTGAGAGCTGGAAGAATGCTTCCAGAACTAGGTGTAGGTGTTCAATTTTAATTCTTCATTCTTCCTTTTGATCTCACTGAAGACATGAAAAATGTCTTCCTCCTTATCTTTTGGAATGCCTCCACTAGTCTGAACTACCTGTTGTTCATGAGAAGTAGTAGAATGAGTTAGGGACTGTGTAGATTGTCCACCACACTATGTATAAAGCATGGTCTCCCCATTCCATCAAATGATGTCTTCTGAGGTTCATTTGTGGTACCAACAATCACAGAGATCCTAGGTCTCCTTTTCCTGTGTACAATCCTAAAGCCCTAGCTTGTTGCTTCAGTTGTAGGTGAAGATTGTTCTTCCCTCCCTCTCTTGGCTGTCTTTTCTTGTGCAAGTGGAGTTTTCACATTCGATGTAGAAACTACCTACTCTTCAGCCTCTTGGAGGGTGTTCTCTGTCCATTCCAACTGATTTTTATATTGTTCTATCTCAAGCTTGGCTGTGTGATGATATGGTGTAAATTTATTCTCCACCCTGAGTTTGGAAATCACTCCCAATGGGTCATAAGACCAAGTGAAACTGAGACCAAACTTCATCTCCTTTAGTAATTTGTCTGCTTCCTCTCCTGCTACCCTGGTGTTACAGATGAATGGACCAACTTGGGCTTTCAGCTTGAATTGTGATTTCTTCTTGGCAGCCACAAAGTGTACTTCATCTGTATTTAACCTTTGCCTTAAGCATTCTAGTGCAAAGATTCTAATAGGGAGGTACTTGGGCAGTTTGTAGGGTGGAAGCTCACAACCATAAACCCTGATCTCTGTGTAGTTTTGGTAACAATACCAATCCCATGTTGTAGCTTGATCAACCAACTGTAATTCTTTAATAATCTCCTCACTGATCCTTGGTACTGGAGTGCTGCTCATAAGACTGATAGTTGGATGAATAAACAGTTCTATGAACTGTTTATATGTAAACTCTTCTTTTTCCTTTATCCCCATTGAAGTCTAGAATATCACTGATTATTGATTTCCTTCCTCATCTAAATTCTATAAAGAAAATGGGAATTTGTCTCCCTGAAAATATATAAAAAGGTAAACATGTACTGAAGCATACTTGAATACTTCTTCAGTGTTGAACTTGACAAATTGCTCATGTATGGCTTCAGCAACGAAATTACTGAAATCATAAATAATAGTGGGTTTAGAATAAGTGGAAAACATAGATAACAAACCAAGGATAGCTTCATTGACAAACTGATCAGAGTTATAACCAAGCAAATAGGACAAAATAGTCGAAATTTGCTTTGTTCTATCAGGAAACATGGATGAATCATAAGGAGGATCTCTTTTTGGCAGAGGACTATCAATAGCTAGAAACAGTTCAAGGGTCTAGGATCCTTTAGTAAAGTCTAGTTTTTTATAAGATTCTATCAGGTTTTCATGGGAAAAAGGATGGGTTGGTGTAGTAGAAGGGGCCTGCAACATTTTTTAAATTGAATCAGAATTAATTGAACAAAGAATTTCTCCTGTGGGTGAAATAATTGCTCTCTGGCTGGGATCATAAGATTCATGGCATTTTCTTACAAATTCAGGTGCTTTGTGTATCTGAGGGAAAATGTAGTGAGGCAATTAAGAGTCCCAAAGCCCTATTTCATCTGTCTGATCGATCAGCTGATCTTCCATCCAACAATATATTTCCTATAAATCGAATTGAGAAGAAGTTTCAACGATTTTACAAGCTTTGTCGACCAATGGGGTATGATGGAAGTCGACCTATGGATGAATCAAAGGATTTGGGACTTCTGCAATTTCTTTTCCCTTGGGAGGCATTTTGTCAAACAAATTGCAGACTGTAAATGACAGAAATTGGTCTAAAAGAGAGTGATCACAGTAAAAACAGATAACTGACAAAGAGGTAAGTGGACCTGGATGTCAGATTCGCGAACAGGATGAATGATTGCTTTAATGTCGGACAATGGTTGGGTTGTAGGCGGGAAAAATTCAATGATTAATCTGGTTGCAGAAATTCACTGTGTAACCATTCTCATGGATAATACAGTGTTTATAAATGAAAAAGTGGAGCGGGGGTGGTACTGAACATTTGAATTTACATTAATTATCCAACGGATTAATTAACGGATGTTTGAGTCATAAATTTGTGGGAGCAGAATTGAATGGGAAACAGATAGGCGACAGTTGATTGGATGGCAGAAATGAGATAGAGTGTGATGTGGAGCGGCGGTAAACAGTCCTTTAATATACCATGTTCGGGGGTAAGGTGAGGCGATAAGTAGTTTTGGGATTTTAAGTCTCGAAACACTAAAAGCGGAAAAGGATTTTTATGTGGGCGGTATAGGAAACTGGCCATTTCAGACCCCCTCCACCGATAAAGTTCAGACGGTGTATGAGGGCTGAGGAGGACCATGGGCCATCAAATCATGGTAGAGTGTGGAGGATAAGAGGTGATGTGGGGGGTATTTAACATATGAGCGGAAGTGATGGTGGGGTCACAACTTCGAGGGCGGATGTGATAACTGTGGGGCATGGCGATTAAATGAAATAACATTGGCTTATAAAACTTTCGGTTAATTAAAACCCATCATATATATGTTTTCCCAATGTTACAACTTAGGATTAAAACATTTGATGCTTCAATTTGATTTCACGTGTCTACCTACCCTTTTACTCCTAACATTTTCACTTATTTTTCAGAGTGCATATAAGCTAGCAACTCAACATTTTCTTTTTATGCCTAATCTACCTCTATGCCTTATTTCCACCATTGGCTCTGATTAAACTATTGAGCCAATTTTATTTTCTACCTATAACAATCAATTTAAATCAAATCCAATCATGATTAAACCGTATAATTGAAAAATAAACTAGTGTGGCATCTAAACAAACTGCACACAACTATTGTTTGCAAAACTGAATTAGACTAAAGTAGTAGCATTTAGATTTGCAACACTTTCAGAGTTTATTGTTTTTTTCTTTTCTCTCTAACATAACACTTTATTTTTACCTTCATTTTTTAGGGCATCTATTCTAACATTTTTTTTGATATGGACATATTTATCAAAATATTTCCTAACATTTTTTATTCAATATTCTTTTTGTCCATATCCTAGCTTAACATTTTTTCAAATATATTTTTCATTTTTGACTAATTGATTCTAACTTACCAAAACCAAAAAATGCTACAACATTGGCTCCAACTGGGGATTGCTTTCTCTTGTAGAATGCAGAGAACCTGTAGATCCATGTGCCTTCTCCTCGGGCTATGGAGTCTTTGCTGTAAAAAATCACACTAATAGCTTGAAAAGTAAAATAAACCAGATTTTTACAATGGTAGTAATGAACTCTACTTCAACTTCTCAGTACTGAATGTAATGTTTGAGAAACATTCCATTTACATGATAAGTGGAATACAACCCCTCAAGATTTTGTAGCACAAAAGTGTTGTTTCCCTTAACTTCAACAATCTCTAAAGGTCCAAACCATAGGTTGTTAAACTTGTCGTGTTTTCCCTTATCTTCTCTTATGGAATCCCATCTTAGAACTAGATCACGTTCCTTGAAATCCCTTTCCTTGGCTCTTCTGTCAAACAGGCTCTTCATCTTGCTTTGATATTTTTTAATTTGTTTTGAACTTCATCTCTGTTTTCATTTAGTTCAATAATCTGATTTATTCTCCTTGAAAATTCATCAGATTCGTCAGTTGAATCATGCAAGAATTTTAGAACAGGGAATGCCAAGTTGGTAGGGAAGATTGCATCTTTCCCATAGACTAACTGAAAAGGAGATTTTCCAGTAGATCTTTTTGGAGTAATCCTGTTTTCCCATACTGCATAAATTAGGTGAGAATCCCATCTCTTTTTATGATCTGCTAAAGTCTTTTTGATTTCCTTCACCAAACTTTTATTCGAGGATTTTGCAAGTCCATTACCTTGAGGTTAATATGGAGTCGAATGATGCAACATAATCTGATATTTCTGGAAAAACTCAATCATTTTGAGACTGGAAAATGCTGCTGCATTATCAGTAACAATTTGCGTTGGGCAACCAAATCTAGATAAGATGTTTTCTTCAATTAATTTGATTACTACTGAATTGGTAGCATTTCTTATTGGGATTGCTCCCACCCATTTAGTGAAGTAGTCTGTTGCAGTGAGGATCCATCTATGTTGATTACTTGAAGTATGATGAATCTCTCCAATAAAATCTAATCCCCATTGGAGAAAAGGTGTTGAAACTATAGTTGGGATCAATGGTAGAGCTGCTAATTTTTGCTTACTGGCAAACATTTGATAGGGCACACAACTTTTGACCTTTGATCCTACTATAAGAACAGTGTGGGCCAATCAAATCCTGCCCTTAATATCTCATATGTTGTTTCTCTCCAAGCATAATGTCCTCCATAAAATCTTGTGTGAAACTGGTCAATGATTCCTTCAGTCTCTGATTCTGTTAAACACAATAGAAAAATATTAAGTGGGTCTTTCCAGTATAGATTTGCATTTATGATACAGTACTTGACTGCTTTCAATTTGAGAGTTTTACACTAACTTTTGGAGAATGATGTTGGACATTCAAAATGGATCAAGAAATTTACAATGTCCTGATACCAATTTGATAACAGAAATTTATCATCAATGTGTATGGGGTTGATCTGATCTGAAGGTAAAGGTTCTTGTGGATTATTTTCTTCAGGGTGAAGGGAAGGTTCTTGTGGATTCTCCCCTTCTACAAGAATAGAAGGTTCTTGTGTATTCTTCTTATCTAAACTTTGAGAAGGTTCTTGTGGATTCTTCTCATTCAAATTTTGGGAAGGTTCTTGTGGATTCTTCCCTTGTATTTCAAAAATAGAATTGATTCCGAGCACTTTACAGTTGGATTCAGCTAGAAGCTTAGCTAATCCTTGACCCTTTACTAGCTTTGTGGTTTTGATAGTCAGATCAAACTCCAGTATTTGAGTGATCCATCTACCTCTCTTCCCATCAGTGTCAGGTTGGGTTAAAACAATTTTCACAACACTGTTAGGGACATAAGCAGTAATAGGTGAATGTAGGACATACATCCTGAATGATTTCAGGGCTTGAATAAGGGCATAGGCTTGCTTCTCAATGATGTCATACTTGAGCTCAGCATCTCTCATTACCTTACTAAAAAAGGTTATGGGTTGGTCATGGGAATCTTCATTCTTTTGTAATAGAACATCAGCAAGGGTTGTTTCAGAGGCAAAGGAAAAGATACTGAATGGTTTAGTGTAATTAGGGCTAGCCAAGGTAGGAGCTTTAGAGATAGATTTCTTAATCTGATCAAATGCATATCTTGAAGAGACAGTCCATTTAACTTCATGGTCCTTTTGGAGCATATCAGTTATGTCTTTTACAATTTCAGCATAATTAGGGATGAATATCCTTAAAAAATTAATCTTGCCTAGAAAAGCTTGAATCTCCTTCTTATTTCTAGGTAAGGACAATGTTTTAATGGCAGATACACGTTTGGGATCAATCACCACTCCTTCCTTTGAGATTATGTGGCCCAATAGTTTTCCTTCTTTGATAGAAAACATAGACTTTTTTGGATTCAGTGATATCCTGAATTTCCTACACCTGTCAAAAACCTTCCTCAAATGCTTAAGATGTTTCTGATCAGAATTAGAAAAAACAGTTATGTCATCAAGATAAATGACTACAAATTTATTTACCTGACCCACAAAAGCTATGTCCATAGCTCTCTGAAATGTTGCTCCGGCATTGGATAAGCCAAAGGGAATTCTAGAATACATAAATGTACTCGAGGGTGTAGTAAAGGTTGTTTTCTCTCTATCTGCTGGATCAACATTTACGTGATTATACCCTGAAAAACCATCAAGCATAGAAAGTCTTTGTGCTCTTGAAACCATCTAAAGTAGCTGATCCATTTTGGGTAAAGGATACTTATCTTTCAATGATGCTTTATTCAAATTTCTAAAGTCCACACACAGTCTGATTTATCCATTCTTCTTTCTAACAAGAACTAAACTAGCAACCCAATTCAAATACCTAAGAGGAAGAATGATCTGGGCATCTAGAATTTTCTTAATTTCCTTTTCTACAGTTGGTAGAAGAGCGGGATTAATCCTCCTAAGTTTCTATTGATAAGGTTTTGCTTCTGGTTTTAAAGGAATCTTATGTTGTATTAATGAAGTGTCATAAGTCTTTAGATCAACAAAAGCCCATGCAAAAAACATCTTTGTAATTTTCAAGTAACTTAAAGGTATTGAGTTTTGATTTCAGGATCTAGAGATGCACAGATTTTGATGTTTTTGATATTGTCATTTGTTCCAATGTTAATTTCCTCTGTCATCTGGTGAATAAATTGACTGTGGGTTTATGAGGACATCATTTTGATCAAACAACTTCTCTAAAGGAACTAGACCTTTAGGAATGAAATTGTTAGATAATTGAATGATATCATGTTCAACAATTTTTGAATTAAAATTTGAATTATCTTTTTCATTTATGTTTTCTTTTGCTTCTGTTCTATCTTCATCGATTTGTAGAACTAAAAATTCATTTATAACCTGCAGAAAAGATTTCAATTTTTCATCATCTTCAAATATCTGCCAATATTTGAGATTATCTAGGATAGATGGTCTATATTTGACTTGTATTTGATAGAGTACATTAGTCTAATCAGGAATTTTAAATGAACTAGCAGAAACAACTAAAGAATCTGCATGAATATTTTGATATATTTGAATATAAGTCAAATTAAAAGCATTAAAGAAATTATCAATTGAATTGCAAACTTCATTTCGGTAAGACCTAAGCCTAGGATGCTTGGTCTGGAAAACATTTCTTACTTGTTTGACAATAAGTTCTGAGTCAGTAAAAACACTTAAGTTTTGAACCTTTAAGCTTTTGGCTAATTGTGGCCCTAAAAGGAAAGCTTCATATTCAGCCACATTATTTGTAACTTCGAATTCGAGTTTGCATGATTGGGTAATATTTTCTTTTTCTGGTGAGATTAAAACTACCCCTGCTCCTGCTCCATCTTTTGTACAAGAACCATCAAAGAATAGTTTCCATACATCAGTTTGATTTGGTACAGGAATTTCAACTACATCTTCAATTTTTACTTGAGTTGCATGTGTTTGGTTTGAAGAGAGTTGAAAACAACCAAAATCTTGATCAATTGCTTAAATGGGATGGTTCCTTGGTTGGTAAGTTTTGCAAATAATGTGCACAAATCTCACCTCTCTATATAACCTTAGTTTCTCTCCCCCATAAACATGAATATTGGCATAAGACATGTCCATTTGAAGAGTTCCCCCTAATTTGGCACAACAAGACCTAGAAAGGAGCATTCCAAATTTGGGAGGGATATTTGTGGCAACTATGTCAAGCACCACACTTTTCATTGGAATTTGGGCAAGGGTGACTATTAAATCCTTAATCAATCCTAAGAAAGGCACCCTTTTGGAATCAAAAGTGTACAAATCATGATAGGATCTAGTTATGTCAAGTTTTAAATGGTCCATGATAGTTTTTGGCATGAGGTTATGTGATGCTCCAGAATCAAGCATACAATTGTATAACATGGAATCATTTGTCTTAAGAGTTACATAGAAAGGAGGCACTATTTTATCTATCATATCTGAGCTAGGACCAAAGACAACTGCTAGTTTTTCATCTTGCAGACTAATGATATCAGTTTCAACATCAACTGAGGTGTTTTGTATCCATTTGGAGACTTGATCTTTATACCCAGGGTTTTTGGAAGGTTTTGAAAGTGGAATTGGGATTTTAACTCTTTCTAACTCTTTTTCAACATTAAATTTAGTCAAAACATTCTTTTCATTTTGAGCAGTATCAATTGACTTATTTAATGGTCGAATAATAGTTATTTGAGTTTCAGCAGCCTTGGTTCGAGGTTGAATTATTGGAGGTTCCTTGAGAGATCTTCTAGGGCCAGGTCTAGGCCTAAGATCATATCTCTTGTTTAACTCTACATTAAAAATTCAGAGAAGGCATGGTATTTAGAAACCTGTTAGGTTCTTGATCTTCTTGAACCTGATTTTGCTGTGAGAGAGGAATAATGACTGTTTGACTAGGCGAAGTGTCCACGTTATTAATGTCTTAAGTGATAGTCATAGTAATGTCATTAGGCTGCTAATCATCTATCAATAAAGGAGTTGGAACCCGTTGATCATTACTAGGTCTCTGAAGAATTTGTAATTGTGGATTCCTTTTATATTGACCTTGATTTTGATTTTGGGGTCTAGTAATTGTTTGTTGAACTATCCTAGGTTGAGTCTCAATCTTGGAAATCCTATTGGACAGATTTCTAAGAAGTGAAGTTATTTCATCTATTTTAGAATCTTCATTTTTAGTTTTAGAGGAAGTAGAGGCCTCTTGACTAGTTTTAAGTTTTCTCTATGTCTTTTCCTCTTTAGCCTTTAAAGTGGCTAAAGCAACTCTATTTGCTTCTACCTCTATAGCATTAGTTTGCATATCTTCAAGAGTTCTTGAAGTTCTTTCTCTTAACATAACAACAAAATCATCTTCAAAAGCTTTTGAAAATCTTGATTTGGCTGCTGCTACAGGGGGTTTACAATCAACATGCATCTTATGGTAAAGTTTGTTGAACCTTTTGATAAAATCAGAGACAGGTTCACCATACTTTCTTTTAAGTTCATCAAACTCATTTAAAAAGTAAAGAGCATCTTTCTTCACTCCCCATTGATTCTTAAATATATTTGTTAGTTCTTCCCAGTTTCTAATGGAATTTGCAGGTAACTGCCTAAACCAAGTTCTTACATTTCCTTCAAGAGACTAAACAAACAACCTCATGTAAACATTCTCTTGTTCTATGTTCATGTTGTCTGCAAAGTCTAGGAATGCTTGAAGATGGTCTTCAGTTGAAGGACCAATTTCTCCATTATACCTAGGGAGATGTTTCAAATATCCATTAGGGAAAGCATCAAGGACTTGTGGTAAAACTAAAGCTGCATATCTTGCATGTACAATGGGTTGGAATGCCATAGTAGAAGATGATATATGAGATGTTTGCGAGGATGATGAAAAAGAAGAGGAAGATGGTGATAAAGAAGGGGAAGATGGTGAAAGAGGGGGTGAACTACTATGTGGAGGTGAATTAGGAGGAGATAAAGAAGGTGGAGACTTCCTGAATGATTTTAGAGGAGTTTTAATTACCAGCTTGTGGACTTAAGATTGAATATCCTCTTTTGTTTCAAAAAGTGGATTTGAATATACAGAAAAGGTCCCTTTAGGTTGTCTAGAGGTAGAAGATTCAGGTTGTTCAGAAGTGGAATGAAATGAATAAGTGGTAGGGGAAATAAAGTCTGTAGGTGTGTATTCAGGTAAGTGAACACCTAGGTCAGACTCAGATTTAGGAGATCCCGGTGGAAGTGGGGGTTTTGGATGAGATTCAAGAGAATGAATAAGGAAAACTGATTTGAAATCAACTCCCCTATTTAACAGTTCAACAACCCTAGGTGATAAATGCGTGGTATCTGGATGAGATGGAATGTTACTATAGGGATCAAAATGTATAGTATCTTCAGTGTGTAAAGCTGAAGTGGAAGAAGATGGTCGATGTATTCTTTTGGAACTGGTCCTTTTTAGAAGTTTCTCTGGATTTGACAGAGGATTAACTTTGTCAAACTCAGAATGGGATCTTGTGTGCTTAAAATGTGCTAGTTTGGCACAGTGGAGTCACCAGGTGAAGGATTTTGACCTATCTAAACCTTTAGTCACCTTAAAGGAATAGGATTAATATCATTGTCATAGGGAAAACTTAATGAAATTCAAATCCCCAGGAACAACGCCAGATTGATGTTGAATCTCTAAGATGATAATGGTCAGCTATCATGCCAAGGCATCTAAGCTGATTGTTTTGGAGTTTTTGTTTTAATTTGGAGGACCAATGTATGAAAAATATGTAACACTGTAATGCCTAACTGTTTGAATAATATTAATATTAAAAAAGAGGGCTGCTATTAAAATTCACACAGTGATATAGCTTGTATGGTGGTTAGCAGAAACAGAGAAATGATATGATTATCATAGTCTTCAGATTGAAAATTAAATAATCATAAGTATGAAAACCTTTAAACTATGTTAAGAAGGTTTGACAGAATATTCTTAGGCTTACAAAAGATACTGATTATTTATTGATTTAGACAGAATTAATTAAAAAAACAGTCCATTCATTCATTCTCTTTACAGATTATCACTTCAGAAGCTTATAGGAATAGATTGAACCCAATTATTCCTACCTAGTTATCTCTGTAAGACATAAGAATATGAAGAAAAACATAATAAATAATACTGGAAACACTTACAGGAAACATAGAACTATGTAAATCAGAATTCAGAATCCTTTGATTTTATATTAATGATCCAGAAAATTCAAGTACATCAAATGCTTTAAAAATGCTTCTTCAAGGGTGCAACCCTTAATAACTCATCAAGAGAGTTATTTATACAATAGTAGAACTCAGAAAATATCCTAAACTGTTTTTACAAAAATAGATTATTACAAAATCAAAAATAAAAACTGCTAGTTGATCTGGCACTATTTTGGTGTTGAGGTGTTGATGACTGTCATTGGAAAAATTGAAAACTGTTGAAGCTAGCTAACCGTTCCTCCAAAAAATGAATGATGTTAGATCACCTTTCAGTCAAGTAAGCCTATCAATTCTTCCCAACGTTTCTTATCTGGGATAGAAATCTTGGTTACCCTCCTGTAAACTTCATCCATCTCTTTATATTTAGTAAAAGTGGGTTTTACTAAAAATATGTGTCTAATTTCATTCAAAATAAAGAAAGTATCCTTGAGTGTATTTACTATTAGTGCTGGTGTTGTTGATCCTCTGATGTTTGAAACTGAAGCTGCATGTTTGCCCACCTCTGTCAGCTTTTGAACATAATCCTCAATTGGCATCAATTTGTCATTGATCACAAGAATAGAGGGTAAACCCTTGATGGTCAAGGGTTCTATCATGTTGAAAAACCTCTGAACCATGGTATTGACATTGCTGCACTTTTCTTGTAGCTAAAGGATGAGTTTTCTCTTGGTGATGATCTTCTTTATCTCCAATATAGTTGTTGTTCTGTCACTTATGCCTAATTCCTCAAGCTCATAGTTGTCTTTGGAATTTAGGAATTTGATTATATCAGAGGCAATTTCTAGCATATCCTCGAGCTGTTTGGTAATAGTTTCAACTATTTCCTGAGCTTTCTCTAAGAGATCTTTCCGATCAAACACTATATTGATAAAGGGCCAAATATCCTTGATTGATTCAATAATTTCTTCCCACAGGATTTCCTTTGCTAAACCTAATTTGTTTCCAATGAAAGATTCCTTGAGTTCCCTTTGTAGTACTTCAATTTGATCTTTGACTCTGTCCAACTCAGCTGCATGTAAACTGTCTGCTACTGACTTCATAAGCCTTAACTCCTTGAGTTCATCCTTCAGTTTATTAATTTCTCCTGTCTGGATAGACAGGTTCTGAACAGCTTCAGCAAGCTATTCAGCTCCTTCTGCTGCACCTGTAGTCGATGTTGTAGCTGAAGTGGAAACTTTGGTGGTGGGAATTGCTGTAAGGGGGACTATATCCATTGGAGTTTGAGCCTTGTTAACAACTTCCTCTTTTTCCTTTACCATTTTCTCCATCTGCTCCTCCATTTGTTTGATCTGCATATTTTGTTCTATGACGAGCTTCATCATATCAAACTTTTGGGTTTTTGTCTCCTCAATTTCTTTGCCCATTGGGTCCTTCGAAGCTAGAAATTTTAGTTGCTTCTTTAATGCTGCAACTTCAACATTCTTTTTCTTAATAAGCTCTTCTGCACAGTTTATGTTTGAGGGATTACATCCCATCTTCAGCACTAGATTCTCCAAGGATTGAATCTTGGTATCCTTTTCTAATGAGGAGACCTTCTCCAACTTAAGCTGTGACTGAGTGTTGGCCAAGGTAACCTGAATTTTTGACAAACTCATGGCAGTGTTTGTCAAGGTTAAAGCAATCATTTGCCCAGTTTTTTGTGCATCTCAATTCGATCAATTGGATAACCATCCTTCACATTGAATTCAAAATAAGTCTATTTTTTATTTTGAGCAATAGTCCTAGGCTGTGGAACTTGGGCTTGTAAGAAATCCATCTGCATCTTTCCCTTCTCAGAATCGAAGAATGAAAGAAGCCTAGCTTGAGAGCTCAAAGAATGCTTCCAGAACTAGGTGTAGGTGTTCAATTTTAATTCTTCATTCTTCCTTTTGATCTCACTGAAGACATGAAAAATGTATTCCTCCTTATCTTTTGGAATGCCTCCACTAGTTTGAAATACATGTTGTTCATTAGAAGTAGTATAATGAGTTGGGGACTGTGTAGATTTTCCACCAGACTGTGTATAAAGCATGGTCTCCCCCAGTCCATCAAATGATGCCTTCTGAGGTTCATTTGTGGCACCAACAATCACAGATATCCTAGGTATCTTTTTCCTGTGTACAATCATAAAGCCCTGGCTTGTTGCTTCGGTTGTAGGTGAAGACTATTCTTCCCTCCCTGTCTTGGCTGTCTTTTCTTGTGCAAGTGGAGTTTGCACATTCGATGTAGAAACTGCTTGCTCTTTAGCCTCTTTGAGGGTGTTCTCTGTCAATTCCAACTAATTTTTATATTGTTCTATCTCAGGCCTGGCCGTGTGATGATATGGTGTAAATTTATTCTCCACCCTAAATATGTAAATCACTCCCAATGGGTCATAAGACCAAGTGAAATTGAGACCAAACTTCATGTCCTTCAGTAATTTGTCTACTTCCTCTCTTGCTGCCCTGGTGTTACAAATGAATGGACCAACTTGGGCTTTCATGATATGGTGTAAATTTATTCTCCACCCTGAGTCTGTAAATCAGTCCCAATGGGTCATAAGACCAAGTGAAACTGAGACCAGACTTCATCTCCTTTAGTAATTTGTCTACTTCCTCTCTTGCTGCCCTGGTGTTACAGATGAATGGACCAACTTGGGCTTTCAGCTTGAATTGTGATTTCTTCTTGGCAGCCACAAAGTGTACTTCATCTGCATTTAACCTCTGCCTTAAGTATTCTAGTGCAAAGATTCTGATAGGGAGGTACTTGGGCAGTTTGTAGGGTGGAAGCTCACAACCATAAACCCTGATCTCTGTGTAGTTTTGGTAACAATACCAATCCCCTGTTGTAGCTTGATCAACCAACTGTAATTATTTAATAATATCCTCACTGATCCTTGGTACTGGAGTGCTACTCATAAGACTGATAGCTGGATGAATAAATAGTTCTATGAACTGTTTATATGTGAACTCTTCTTTTTCCTTCATCCCCATTAAAGTCCAGAATATCACTGATTGTTGATTTCCTTCCTCATCTAACTTTTGTAAAGAAAATGGGAATTTGTCTCCCTGAAAATATATAAAAAGGTAAACAAGTACTGAAGCATACTTGAATACTTCTTAAGTGTTGAACTTGACAAATTTCTGATGTATGGCTTCAGCAACGAAATCACCGAAATCATAAATAACAGTGGGTTTAGAATCAATGGAAAACATAGATAAGAAACCAAGGATAGCTTCATTGACAAACTAATCAGAGTTATAACCAAGCAAATAGGACAAAATAGTGGTAATTTGCTTGGTTCTATCAGGAAACATGGATGAATCATAAGGAGGATTTCTTTTTGGGAGAGGACTATCAATAGCTAGAAACAGTTCAAGGGTCTGGGGTCTTTAGTAAAGTCTAGTTTTTGATAAGCTTCTATTAGGTTTTCATGGGAAAAAGGATGGGTTGGTGTAGTAGAAGGGGCCTGCAACATTTTTTAAATGGAATCAGAATTAATTAAACAGAGGATTTCTCTTGTGGGTGAAATAATTTCTCTCTGGATGGGATCATAAGATTCATGGCATTTTCTTACACATTCAGGTGCTTTGTGTATCTAAGGGAAAATGTAGTGTGGAAATTGAGAGTCCCAAAGCCCTTTTTCATCTGTCTGATCGATCAACTGATCTTCCATCTAGCAATAGATTTCATATAAATCGAATTGAGAAGAAGTCTCAACGATTTTACAATCTTTGTCGACCAATGGGGTATGATGGAAGTCGACATGTGGGTGAATCATAGGATTTGGGACTTCTGAGATTTCTTTTCCCTTGGGAGGAATTTTGTCAAACAAATTGTAGACTGTAAATGAAAAAATTGGTCTAAAAGAGAGTGATCACAGTAATAACAAATAACTGATAAAGAGGTAAGTGGACCTGGATGTCAGAATCGTGAACAGGACGAATGATTTCTTTAATGTCGAATAATGGTTGGGTTGTAGGCGGGAAAACTTCAATGATTAATCTGGTTGCAAAAATTCACTGTGTAACCATTCTCATGGATAATACACTGTTTATAAATGAAAAAGTGGAGCTGGGGTGGTACTGAACGTTTGAATTTACATTAATTATCCAACGGATTAATTAACGAATGTTTGAGTCATAAATTCGCAGGAGCGGAATTGAATGAGATAGAGTGTGACGTGGAGCATGACGTGGAGAGTCGGTAAATGGTCCTTTAATATACCGCGTTCGAGGGTAAGGTGAGGCGATAAGTAGTTTCAGGATTTTAAGTCTCGGAACACTAAAAGCGGAAAAGGTTTTTTATGTGGGTGGTATAGGAAACTGCCATTTTAGACCCCCTCCACCGATAAAGTTTGGATGGTGTATGAGGGTCGAGGAGGACCATGGACCATCAGATCATGGTAGAGTGTGCGGGATGAGAGGTGAGGTGGGGGGTATTTAACATATGAGCGGAAGTGATGGTGGGGTCACGACTTCGAGGGCAGATGTGATAGCTGTGGGTCATGGTGATTAAATGAAATAACATTGGCTTATAAAACTTTCGGTTAATTAAAATTCATCATATATATGTTTTCCCAATGTTACAACTTAGGATTAAAACATTTGATGCTTCAATTTGATTTCACATGTCTACCTACCCTTTTACTCCTAACATTTTCACTTATTTTTCAGAGTGCATATAAGCTAGCATCTCAACATTTTCTTTTTATACCTAATCTACCTCTATGCCTTATTTCCACCATTGGCTCTGATTAAACTACTGAGCCAATTTTATTTTCTACCTATGAAAATCAATTTAAATCAAATCCAATCATGATTAAACTCTATAATTGAATCAAATAAACTAGTGTGGGATCTAAACAAACTGCACACAACTATTGTTTTCAAAACTGAATTAGACTAAAGTAGTGGCATTTAGATTTGCAACACTTTCAGAGTTTATTTTTTTCTTTTCTTTTCTCTCTAACCCAACTTTTTATTTTTTCCTTCATTTTTTAGGGCATCTATTCTAACATTTTCTTTGATATGGACATATTTATCAAAATATTTCCTAACATTTTTTATTCAATATTCTTTTTGTCCATATCCTAGCTTAACATTTTTTCAAATATATTTTTCATTTTTGACTAATTGATTCTAACTTACCGAAACCAAAAAATGCTACAACAACCTCCTCACAGGGAAGTAGATTTCTCCATTGAGTTGGTGCTAAGGGCAGCTCCAACATCAAAGGCACTCTATAGGATGAGCACACTTGAGCTAGTAGAGTGGAAATTGCAGTTAAAGGAGATGCTTGACAAGGGATACATTAGGCCAAGTGTATCGCCTTGGGGTGCATCGGTGTTGTTCGTAAAGAAGAAAGATGGTACTCTTAGATTTTGCATTGATTATAGGAAGCTGAACAAGATAACAATCAAGAACAGGTACCCATTGCCGAGGATTGATGGTCTGTTTGATCAATTGAAGGGAGAAACATTGTTCTCTAAGATCAGATCAGGATACCATCATGTATGCATCAAGGAAGAGGATATATACAAGACTGCCTTTAGGACCAGGTATGGGCATTATGAGTTTGTTGTAGTTCCATTTGGTTTGACTAATGCATGTGTTACATTTATGTGTTTGATGAATAGTGTGTTGTGTCCTTATTTGGACAAGTTTGTTATTGTATTCATTGATGACATCTTGATATACTCTAAGAACGAAGAAGAGTATACCATCAAAAGATAAGGGCCATCATGGAGTGGGAAACTCCTAAGAATGTGGATGAGGTGAGATAATTCATGCGATTGGCAGGTTACTACAAGAGGTTCATCAAGAACACCTCACGCATTGTGTATCCTATGACATCCTTTTAGAGGAAAGGTAAGAAGTTTGAATGGACAGAAGAATGTACAGCTAGTTTTGAGCAACTGAAGCAGTTATCAACTAATGCTCCAGTCCTTAAGACTACAGATCCATATAAAGAGTTTGTAGTGTGTACAGATGCATGTAAAAGAGGACTTGGTGGAGTCCTTATGCAGGAGGGACAGGTGGTGCGCTATGAGTCCAAGAAATTGAATGAGCACGAGCAAAACTATGTGACTCATGAACTTGAGTTGGGAACTATTATTCATGCCTTGAAGATGTGGAAGCATTATCTTCTTGGCAGGGGATTTGTATTGATGAGCGATCATAGTGGGTTGAGATACTTGTTCGACCAGTCGAATCTAAATGCCAGGAAAGTTAGATGGTTTTCTACCCTTAGTGATTGTTGGGTGCAGTATAGGGTCTATAAATGTACCAACATTTAATTTGTCAATTTGGATAGTTTGTGAACTTCGAGACGTAGCATTGGAAATGCCAGAGAAAGCCCCTGAAAACCTGCAAAATAAATGCTAGTCTATCTTTCGTTTTAATCTCATCAATAAATGAAATCCTGCACTAAAGAGAATTCAAGAAAACATCAATCCAAGTAATCAAAATCATATGGGAAATACAAGCAATCAATGCGAAAGGAAATTCTAATTACAAGCGAATAGAAGGGAAAAATGAACTAGAAGTAAAGCAGTGCCAGCATAATAACAAAAAGACTGTAAATGTTGGAAGCAATTCAAAACCATTCTGCTTGCACTAGTTCTACCTGCACTAATTATGTCTATACTAATTCAGTGTAAAGTTAACTTGAAAGCATCAGCAACATAACAAGGAAATTTACTGTGTAAATGAACTCATGAAAGAAATTAGATTAATATGAATTTCTCGCCTTCCTTGTCCTGAAAATAAATCTTGTGAATCTGTCCAGAAGTTAAAGGAAACTATAATGGTAATTAAACATTTATCGATATCAACACAGTGTAGTTTCCTTATTTATAAATGTTAGTTTTGCAAGTGTAAAAATCACAGCTTTAGATAATATATGTGATTGGTGCTTCCTGAGGATGCACAGGTTCTGTAACTTCACATAAATGAATACATTAAGACCTCAGAACCATAAACATTTAATTGATCTCGTATTCTGAAATATAAATTAATAGATCTCGATTAATTTACAGAATTCGAGTTACACGCTGGAGCTCATAAAGGCAGAGCTGATCTGGATGCAAATTGATAAAAGGAAATCTCCAAGCACAACCCTTGATGCAGCAAATGAAATAGGAACAATTTGCAGCAAATCAAATTAACTTTAAAAACTGAGAATAAAATATTGCAGCAAATTGAATTAATTCTAGAACTGGAAATTGAAGGCAGAAAGAAACTGTAAATAAATAAATAAAATTCACACAACAAATAAGAATTGAAATGCTATCTAGCTTAAAATATGAGAGCAGTGTCGAGCTAGTCTGGCGGCCAACCCAACCAACTCGCACCCTCTTTGAGTGCCTGGTTCACACAGAAATCAAAGTCATTAGATGCAATAGATAATTAAATAGAACGTACTGGGAAATTAATTCAATTGATTATTGAAAACAATGTTTACATTATGCAGACATCACTCAACTCCAACAAGACCAGAGGAGCGATCCACAAGTGATGAATTGTGTGAGGCTACATTGGAACAGTTCCTCTTCCCTTCTGTGCCTTCCTGTGATGTGCACTATCCCTGGCTGGGTCGATTTCCTTCCTTACTGTAATTAATTGATTGATTAAGCTGACTATCGCTCCAGGCAGTTTATATAGGCATCAATTTACAAATTGGGGATTTTTCAATAACCAATTAAAATATAGGAAGATTATTAATAGTTTGCCGAATTAGGAATTAATTTGAAACTGAGTGTCGAAAGAGGGAATGATTCTGGTGAATCGTTCCTCTTTTCCTGGAGTGGTTGTTGCTAGAAGGTGCGATTAACTGAGAGAAGTGGTCTTCAAATATGGTGCTGGAAGATTCGGGAATGCGAGAAATATCTAAGTTGTTATGCTGTTGATTGATTCGCTGGGGCTCGAATCATGTTATAAGTCATTGCATTTATTAGCGCACCGATTACAGATGTCACCATGTATATCCAAATTGTATATTTGTTGCCAGTCACTGCAGATCCTATTGTCCTTGCTGGATTTGTTGAAGCTCCTGAGATTGGTCCGGATATTGTTGCATTCATTGCGATGGTCGATCCAATTGCTAATCCCCCCAATTCACCACCGCTTTTGTATCAGTGGCCACGCAGAAACCACAAACACCAACAATTCGAAAGCGAAGGACTGCCCAAGGCTGTCTCTCCACTCCGGCAAGTGTGTCAAGGCATGTCTTCATGCCATCTGTAGCGAGTGAAAGATGTAAACGTGGATGCCCAGGATGTGCTGAACACAGTGGTTTTATTGTTAAGATTATACATGGTTTGATGCTTCTAGTTGCAATTCATTTGAACATCATTCAAAACTAGAGATAATTCTCTTGGTTATTTCACAGATATCAACATTGTCATGAACCTCTAGGTACGTTTGCCCATGGTAATTACAATCAACTATCTTGCCCAAAATACAAGATGTACTCCCAACACTCTGTCTAACAATCCAGGAATTGTATGCTTCACAATCTTCCTCTTCGAGTAGGGCCCTGGTGAAGCAATTAAGAGTAGCAACGCAAAATCATTGGACTCATAGTGCAGGAACGTGAATGTAGTTCAAGAATCCTTCATAGTGCAGGAAGCCCACTGTAACTAGTGCAGGAATCCCAATGCATGGTGCAGGCAGGTAAGTGCAATGGTGCAGGCATGTGAATGCACTGGTGCAGGCACGTCCCAAAGTATAATAAAACCAACTTTAATCCTACAACATACAAGCCTTAATTAAACTCTCATTAATGCTATTTTAATCCTGTTAAAACAAAGAAGTAGCAAATACTCTTCAAAAATAATCATTTAGCCAATCGATAGCATGAGAGAAATAAATAAAAAATAGGACAAAACGGAGACCCAACAGTGATTTTGAATTCAAGATCAAATACATTAAAGGAAAGGACAACCAAGTTGTAGATGTTCTCAGCAAGAAGGTACAGGTGAATCATATAGCAGTTGTGAGCTTGTATGTGATTGAGTTATAGGATAGGATCTTGAAGGCAGGACAACGAGACTAAAAGTATATGGATATTATGCACATGTTACAACATCGTACAGGTACAGGTGATCAGGATGCAAATTATCGTCTCACGACAGATGGTTTGGTGAGATTCAGTGAGAGGATCTATGTGCCAAATTGCAGTGAGCTCAAGAAGCTTATCTTGAGGGAGTTTCATGTGAAGCCATACTCGGGTCATGCGGGATATCAGAAGATGTTGACCATGGTGAATAATTTCTACTATTGGTCGAATTTGAAGAAGGAAGTGACAAAGTTCATGGCTAGATGTTTGGATTTTCAACAAGTAAAGGAAGAGTGCAAGAACATATATGGTCTACTACAACCTATTGTGATTCCAGAATGGAAATGGGAGGTCATTTCCATGGATTTCATTATAGGTCTTCCCAGGACAGTGAGCCAACATGACTTTACTATGGTCATGGTCGACATGTTGAGCAAGGTATCTCACTTCATTCTAGTGAAGACTACATATTTAGCTAGTGATGTGGCACAAGTTTTCATAAGGAAGATCGTGAGATTACATGGTGTTCCGAATAAGATTGTGTTGGACAAGGCTGCGAAGTTCACATCCAAGTTTTGGAAGGAGTTATTTGCAAGTTTGGGCACAAAGTTGGCCTTTAGTACAACTTATCATCCATAGATAGATGGACAGATAGATAGGGTCAACATGATCTTGGAGGATATGTTGAGAATGTACATGATGCACCAGTAGAGAAGATGAGAGGAGTATCTCCATTGGCTGAGTTTGCATAAAACAATGGTTATTAAGAGTCATTAAGGATGAGTCCCTTCGAGGCATTGTATGGGCAGAGTTGTAATACACCCATCAGCTGGAGTGATCCAGTGAACAAGGTACTTATTGGACCATATATGTTGGTAGAAATGGAACAGAAATGTAGATTATAAAGAAGAATCCAAAGGAAGCACAGGATAGACATAAGAGTTATGCATACTAGCATAGGGTATTCAAGAGTTTTTAGGTTGGGGAACATGTGTATTTGTGCATCAAGCCCAAGAAGAGCTCTTTGAGGATTGGATCATGTTCCAAGTTGGCACCACGGTATTGCGGGCCTTTTGAGATCCTTGAGAGGATTTGACCAGTGGCCTATCTAATTGCACTCCCTCCAAGGATGTTGTTCATGTTATTGATTGGTCTATATTGCAAGTGGAGCAAGAAGGAGAATTCTAGTCGGAGCCTCAGTGCATATTGCAACGAAATCATCTCATGCTCAAGAACAGAGCCATAGAGCAAGTTAAAGTGTAGTGGAAGCACTTTGGGCTCAAAGAAGCTACATGGGAGATGGCAGATCAGATGCGGGCCATGTATCCTTCTTTGTTTTCCGGTGGAGGCAAAGCAATTTTGGTTTGATGTTTGGTATATGTTTGGCATATGTTTTGTTGATGTTTTGGTATATGTACATATGTATATGGATGTAAATACCGCCATGAGCTAAGTTATAAAGCTCCAATAAGTGGTATGGTTGTTATCTTGTCATGTTGTCATGATGTTTTTCTTTTGAGTAGGTCATTCATTGTAAATATTGCAACGAGCTAAGTTATAAAGCTCCATGGGTAGTATGTTTTCTTTTCAGCGGTTTTGCTAAGGTCTTGGTGTGGCTTAACACTGAGGATGGTGTTCCCCAAGGGAGAGGGGTTTGTAACAACCCCTGGTTAAAAGTTCATGTAATAAAAGTTAATAAAGGAAAAATAAGACCACAGTTAAGGGACACATATTCCAAGCTGAATGTTGGGCAAAGATATCCTAGTGGGCATCATCGGATGTGTTTATGTCTAAAGAAAATTGGTAAAGGAAAAGGAAAAGGAATTAAAAAGGAAAAAATGCATTTTTGGCACATTTATTTATGAAAATAAAGGAAAATAGGAGAAAAGTAAGGTGAAAGGTCACAGGTTGCATGCGAGGGGGAAATTGAAGGAAAATAATGGAAAATGAAGAAAATAGAGGCCTAATTGACAAAAAGGCTTCTGAGGATCAGTTTCTAACCTTTTGTCAGTTCAATTTTGGAGCTCTCTCATTATTTTCTCTCTCTCTTTCTCACTCTTGGACACTTAGATATTTCTTGGAGCACTCAAGCTTTGGGCAAGGAAGGGAAATTCAAGAAAATGAAAGGAAGGAAAGCAAGGATCAAGTAAGGAACAATAGGATCAAAAAGCTTCAACATGAATACTTGCAGGAAAAATATTGCATGTGTGATTTCCTAGCTGTTTTTGACATGCATGGCTTTGCATGTTGGTGTATGGTTCTCTTGTTGTCAGTGGCATGGTTTTGTTGGGTTATGATAGTGGTTTTCAACCTAGCATTTCCTTTTTCCAGATAGCCATGGTGTGATGGGATTGTTTGCTCGGTTTTGTGCTTTGGAATTTCCGGATGGTTTCAGAATCTGAGGTTTAGGTGGTCTCAGGAAAATCCCAAAGGCCTAGGAATCCCTTGACCAGTTTTGGCAGGATACATGGTAAAGCCTGAGGGTGGAGTCTCAGTTTAGGGCCTAGTGATTTGGTGTGGATTGCGACAAATCTTGAGAGACAAGGAGATAGAAAATTCCTCAAGGATTTTGATGGATTCTGAAGGAATTCCTAGCTCGGTTCAGTTTTGTGATCTTGATGCCTGTTTTGGTGAGATCACGGTTTGGTGAGGGTGCAGGTGGTTTAACCTCTGGATTCCCTTGGTTGTTTTTGGATTGGTTTATCCATTAAATCCAACATTCGTGCTTGGAATATGACACGAGGTTGCAATAAAGATTTGGTTCAACCATGTCTACAGTCGGGTGGTACATGGAAGTCTCGAACCTAGTCTAATTTGCCTATGTCTAATAAAAGCTAAGTTCTCTTTCTTTTGTACTTGTTAATATGTGGATTTAATGGCTGTTATCACATTTCTATTTTCATGGGTTAATTTTGGTTATAAGCATAGTTATATGACTAGTTATTGTCATGTTTATTTCATGTATTTACTTGTAACTAAAAAGAGAATGGATGCAATGCCTAATTGATGTCAAAAAAGTTAAGGGAAGAGGGTGGTGATCCTTCTTGTCAAGTCTCATATGATTTATCAGTCATTTATGCTCTGTCTTGTATTCATTTCCTATAGATTGCATTGATGCCAACTGTTTGACAAAATTTCAGTCTCGGTTGGGGATGGTCAGGGCTAGTCCTAGAGTTAGTTTTGATTTGTAAGACTTGTTATTATGTAAATAATTAATTCTGAAAGTGTCATTGAATTCTGGGTAGTGACTGGGCTCTGGGCTTGAAAAAGTGGCTAAAATCCCGAGGATGCTAACACAACACTAAGAAAAATAGTCCCTGGATCTTGGCATACCATGTTGTGGGACCGTCCAAAGCCTTCTGGATGCTGGCATGCCCATGTCATGGGAGCTTCCAAGGGTTAATTGGTCTAAAAACTTAGTGGGACTAAGGGGCTAGTTACCTGAGAGTTTGGGATGGTTCTTGAGGGTCTTGTTGTTGATGTGGAAGGTATGTGTGGTGTGTTTTCGTCAGTTCCACTTCCTTAAGGTGACTTAGGAGGTCAAATAATATCATAGTAACTTCTTGTCACATATTTATCCTAGTTGGCCAGTTACTTGGGTAGATGTGGGAGGAGGGTGTTACAAGGTCCACCCACATTCCCTCACCCCTCACCCACTTCATTTAGCCAAATTCATCCTCAAGAATCCACTTCTGCACATATATAAAAAAACGCACACACACACATAGAAAAAGGACTCTACCTTCACCTTTTTCATTTTCACCATTTTCACCACCTTCTGAAGATTTTGTTCCTATCCCTACTCCCACTATGATTTTTCCTAATACCTGAATGCAATATGAGGTCCTTAGGAGGAACTAAGTGACTGCCACAGGAAGGAGATCAGTCCTGTAGCAGCTTTCACAAAGCCAACTAGACCATAGACCAAATATTGTTACAGCTTCAAAATGAAGATTTGTCCACCCTAAGGCATTAAGAGGCCCTTCCTGAGGTCTAGGGAAGTCACGCCATCCTTGAGGAGTAGTTGTAAGGTCATCGATCCACTCCAATAATAGCAAATCGAACACTAGAAAGAGGCATGCATGGAAGACAAATTTCATTAGTTGACTACATCATTATGTTGTGAAGACCTATGCATAAGAAAACAAAGAAATTCAGCACCTCCTTGGTTCAGTTGATCGATCATCCACTCAACAACAGCTTGCATGCACCTCAAACAATTTGACATCACAGGTAGGCTCAAGTAGGACACCTCTCACCTCTTCCCTATGCGCATCATGGTAAAAAAATGTTTTTAATGACATAGAATGGAGTTTTTATGGACTAGGGATGGCCAGTAAACTCAACCACCTTTGATTAGTAAACTAAAATTCACTCATCCATACATTGAATGTGGAAAAGTCAAACTGAGGGGGGGTGATAATTACCAGAAGTGGGGACAACATCTAAAAGAGGAAATTTTTGCAAGAGCCAAGTCACCAAAGCACTCTGAGCCATTACCATAAAAGGGAATAAAATTACAAATCTCAATTCCACTTGCACAATTTCTCATTCCAAGAAAAAAGTTGGAGAGACCCACCAAGGTACTGAAGGACGAGCTAGATGCTACCAGAGTCTACCTAGGGTGCCACTGAATTGCTACAGGCTGAGTTTTCAGGTGCTATAGGAGTTTCTACAGGACTAGATACCACTACTATAGGAGCATAGAAGAGAAGCTACGTGGATGAATTAAGGGGAGAAAAAGAGCCAAAACCACCAGAAATTTTCCTCAAACCCTCATGCACATAAGAGAGTCATCTTGAAAAGGGTAAGTGGCCTCCTCCCTCTCTAATTTTCATACAATTACATGTAATTTTTTTCTTAATACAGATACCCTATAGTAAACCCTTGTGAAAGTAATTTCCCTTGAAGATTTATTGTTGAAAATACAACAAGAAAATCTAGTTTTGACTTTTCCTTGGTCAAACTAGATTAAAATTAAAATTTATATTTCAGTAGAATACTTGGAGGTAGTTAACTAAAGTGACGTGACTCTTGTCACTTAGTTAACTCAATAAATTCGAGTTGGAGACACTCGAGTTCAATTCTACATGATTGATTTCTAATTTGTAAATATCTATTTCAGTTAATTTGAATTATTGTTAGTTTAACTAGTTGTAAATGTTAGAAGAACTAGTGGAGGTCAAGTTGTGGATGTGGAACTTCAACCAAACTCAATGATCAACCAGTAAACTAATTAATCAGGCCAAAATAATTGTTGCACGCAGAGAATTCGAGTTACCTTGTTGAGATGCAGATTCCAAGGCAGTGTACTATCAATTGCTGCAATGCTGGGGATCATCACTTTTTGGCACCATTGTCGGGGAGGCGTCAAAGAATGCATTATTTTATTCCCTAGTTGATCCTTTTCTTCCACTTTTTACAAAAGAAAAAGAAAATTTAGGCATATTGCATTTCATTAGCATTCTTATACAATTTTTTTTATAAAAACAAAAAAATACTTCTCCAACACCAAAACCCCCCCATTTTACCACGTGGTATAGTAAGAACCACATCACCATCCACTTTTGCAGGTATAAGAAGAGGAGGTGGTAGAGAAGGTAGAATAAATGGATGGAGATGATGATAATGAGGAATATCCTCTTGGATTTCCCATTCAAGATACTAATAACAATGTTCATATGAAGAACATCCCTCCATCTTTCCTTCCCAACTTCCATGGTATGAGATCAGAGGATCCATAAACCTTTCTCTTTGAATTTGAAATACTTTGTAGATCTTATGGTTACTTATTAAACACTAAAAAATTGAGATTGTTTCCGAAAACATTGAAGGATAGAGCTCTTAAATGGATAATGAGTTTAGGGACTAATTCAATAAGATCACGGAATGATATGCAAAAGATATTCCTATAAAAATATAAATATTGTGATCTTAAAGAAGAAATATTTAGAATGACTAAAAAATAAGATGAGAGCCTTGAGGATATAATATAAAAATTTATGTATAATGTTAAGAGGGAAAAATTAAATCATTTAGGATTTGACATACTAAAAACCCTCTTACTTGAAACAATTAAGGATGAGTGGATCGATCTCCTTAATCTCATGAGTAGAGGTGATGTATACCATTGTCATTTGAAGAAATTTGTGAAATATGAAAGAACATATAAAGAGGAAGGCCAAGGGTAAGTACATCAACACCAAGATCGGCAAGTCAAGCTAAACATGGAAATTTGCTTGAGAACTTTAAAATAAAAATTCTTAGCAATATAAGTGAACAATTAGAAATGTTAAGAATGAAAAATGAGCAAAAAGAGGATGTTGATATTTGTGTTATCCATGCAAATTACATGTTAAACATAGTTACCGATCAAACGGGAACTATTACCTCAAAACGGGTAGTTAAGCCCAAAAATCCCAAAAAAACGTGAAAAACAACCCAAAAACGAAAATTATGTATTCGAGAACGATGTTTTTTTTAGGGTAAAGTTTCCACATTTTTTAAAATGGAAGTAAAAACTATTTTTTTTGCAAAATGGATGAAACATTAGGGGAATTTTGAGGTCTAAAATGGGCCTCCTAAGGAAATTATAAAATAACAGTGGAAATAATAAAATAAGATTAGATTACATCATCAAATTTTAGGGGGCAAAAATAGAAAACTATTTTTTCAACTAGTATTTTCAACTTATCTCCCTATGGGTTTACTCATATTTCGAGTGGAAACAATTGTTGGATGAAAATTTTGATTCCTCATCCAATGAGTACCCATGATGCATACTTTCGATGGACCCTACCACACGAAAAATGAGAAATACATGAAAAACGTGATTGCAATCACATTTTTTCATGTATTTCTCATTTTTCGTGTAGCGGGATCCATCCAAAGTATGCAACATGGGTACTCCTTGGATGAGGAATTAATTTTTTCATCGAAGGCGTAATCCCACTCAAATTTTGAGTAAAACCTTAGTGAGATAAGTTGAAATTAGGAGTTGAAAAATTAGTTTTATTCTTTTTCAATCTTTTTACTTTTTTACTCCAAAAATGGTGAATCATCCCCCATGGTTGACATCATCATGTTGAATCCTATCGATTCTTATAAATTTTATTTTGGTTATACATTTTTCTTAGGAGACCCATTTTAGACCTTAAACTTCCCGTAATGAAAACACCCTAAAACAATAAGTGTAGATGTTGGAACAACAACAAAAAGAATCGGGTTACAATTTTGACACTTTTTAGGAATGGAATTAAGATAAAATATCAAGTCTTTGAAACTGTAAAATTCCAACAATCCTTAGACATGATGTTACAAATAAAATACCATGTCTCAAATCTTGATAACTCCAACAATTTCCATCCATGTTGTTAAAGATAACATATCTTGACTCTAAAAAACCCTGAAATTGTAATTGTTTTCAATAATAGCATTAAAGATAAAATATCATAATTCAAAAAAGCCTTAATATTTTGACAAATTTTCAACCATGTAATTAAAAACGTTCAGTTTTCAACATATTTCAGCCATGAAATTATGGACAAATTATATGACTAAAACAATTTTTGAAAATGAACAAGTAAATGAAAGATTCATTATTCCAAGAGTAATTTTTATTTCAAAGGCTAAAACTATAGCTCTTTTCAAATTTTAGCCTAAGACAACTTATCCTATTGCAACAAAAACCTAAAAATCAACCATCAAAACGAAGTGTCCCTTTTAATGAGGCATTAAAATTTCAACAATTTTAAAACTATCTTATACCAAATGATAACAATAAATAATATCATGGCAATATCACTGTATAATTAAAAAATCAACATTAATTTCTAATATTTATTTACTTTTAATCAAAATATCGACTTTCGTAGATTGAATGTCACATACATTTTATTTTTGTAATTCATTATTGCATTCACCGGGGATTCACTAGATATTGTAGGTATCTATTTTTTCATTAACATTTTTTATACCCCTTTATATTTTCTCATTAACTTTAAGCTCCATTTTTTATATTTGCCAATATGAAAACCCTTTACCCCCTATATATCCCCCAATATGTTATGTCATTTTTTTTTCAATATATATCACCAATATGAAACCATGTGGTATGATATTTCTCCCCCAATGAAGCCCCCCTGATTGCATTGTGGATATTCTAAAGAGATGAATTCTTCATAATTAGAGCATATAATCCAAAAAACATAGAAACAACCCATAACTTCATGTAAGATCATATGGAAGTCAAAATATTTATTTCAAGTTACCATGCAAACATCTCTAAATACATGGATTCCTTTTAATTAACACATTAAATCCAACAAACATAGAAATGACTAATAACTTCATGTAAGATCATAAGGAAGTTAAAATATTTATTTCAAGTTACCATGCAAACATCTCTAAAGATATGTATTCTTCATAATTAAAACATATAATCCAACAAACATAGAAATGACTCATAATTTCATATAAGATCATATGGAAGTAAAAATATTTATTTCAAGTTACCATGCAAAAATCATTTACATCAAATGTCTTAGACATTTATTCAAAATCATCCATAGGATCTGGCACACCATCAAAATCTACATCTTCATATGAATGACTGGATGCAGATAAAGATGACCCACATTCTTCTCTTTCATCAACTAGATCCCCATCTGAGTCAACATGCATGCCCACCATTTCAGGTTTCAAAAGTCTTCTAGATCTACGACTAGGTTGAATAGACTCCCATCTCAACGTTGTTCCTTGTGGTAGCAACTTCTTCAAAATATCTATGGTCTTGAAGCAAAGAGTTCCTCTCTTTTTTAAATTGAAGTCATAGACAAGTATGTCAACATCTTCCAATTTTAAGAGGTCTGTGTGATGGCGATTTATATGTGTACCCTTTCTTTTTCTCTTTCTGTGAATTTTTTTATCAACTACCATCTCTGGCTTGTACACACCATTGAATGGGTGGGTATTTGTGGCATATCAATGTACCTCAAGAACTGTAATATCTTCATTTTCTTTAATGACTTTTATAGTCTTCACAACCCAAAATGGATAGCTAAGTCGATCTCCAACTGCTAATACTACTATCATGAAACCCTCCTTAACATCCTGCACAAAATCCCCGTAAAGGTCTTCCATGGCTTCACGTTGTGCACATGATCTTCTAGAACCAATATAGATTTCTCTTTCCTCTTCCTGTTGAGAATTAATAATGCCTTGAGATTGTTGTTGTTCAACAATGTGCCTTTCCTCTGTTCATTCAGCATATTTTGAGGCCAAAGAAATGGAGTCTTCAAAAGTGTATATTCATTTCCTGGTATTGAAATGATATCATTTTTATCATTGAAAAAATATTCCCACAAAAATGAATCAACAACATCAAAGTACTCATATGTATCTCTAATACATATTTTTATTTCTTCCAGGCATTCAGAATAATTTATCTCTCTCTTATGCCTTCGTGTATTATGGAGTTCAATAACTGATTGTAATAATATTATCTTTGATGCAAATATTGGATGATCTAGAATGAACTTCAAAAATGCTAAACCTGATGACGACCCCCATTCTGCAACAATTGAATACTTCTTGCCCCATATAAGTGTTTTTCCATCAATTTTTTTGATACAAAATTGATGCTAGAAGCTAATGTCATTAAGTTGTTCAATGCATTTCTCCTCACCATGCAATCCCAAAATAAACCTTCACATGTCAATAGTTCCTTCCAACACATGAAAAACAGGCTCTGGAATGTATAATTTAATACATTCAATTAATGATGGTAGGCTCCCAACATTCTTCCTCCTCAATGTTACTGAAAAATGACTAAAAATATGATCAATATGGTCATGAGTGTGCCCAATAAGAAGGAAACCAACCTTTACCTTTTTAAAAATTCCCAATTGGACATGCATGTTTCGATATCAAAAAAGAATTGGATTTTTGTTTTCACAGCTTGTGTTGTCCAATTACAGATACAAAACTTCAAGAAGAATACCAGACCAATGAGAAAGAACATCATGGATTATATTTATGGTAAGATTTGCATCATTATGAATATTTGGAGCCATGAAGTAAACCCTTGGTAACATCTTCTCATTAAAGACCATACAACGAACCAAGTGAAACTTAATACAATTTTATTCCTGTAAATTTTTTGGTGTGCGGGCAAAATGTGGTAGAATTGTTTTCTTTTGGTCCATTCCATCAATTATCAAACCCAAATATTTATTTGGATTATTATAACACTTTTTTGCTGATTGCGATGCTCTTGAAGTGCTTTGAAAATGGAATATGCACATAAAATAAAAGAAATCTATTAATAAATATATTTTCATAGTTGATAACTATCCAATTTTTAAAAATAATGTTATGAATGCATACCTCTTTCTGCCCCTTGACATTTATCCCTTTTTTATTTAAGAGAAGCACATGTACTGCAAACCCCCATCCTTGTCTTCTTAGGAATACGAACATTGTTGAATTCGTTCTTCCATATCCTTGTAAAATATGAATATGTAATAAAATTACCATCTCCTTCAACACCTTCTGCATATTCTTTGTATAAGTTGTAGATTTCTTGTCTTGAGAAATTATTTGGAATATGTATTGTGTCTTTATTTGGCATACACTCTCCATGCTTTGAAAAGAAGTCTTTCATCCATGACATTGCAATAATTGTTGATGGTCCAACCTCTCTTTTATAACGTACTTCTGAATAATATGTAGGATATTTTTCCAGTCTTTCTTGGATTATTAACAAACGGAAATTACTAATTGAATGCAACATTTTGAAATCCTTTCTATAGACCAATACATTCTGAATATGATAATCATAACCTGTTTGTGTAGATTGCATGCAACCCACTAAAAATGAATTTTGCATGCTTTTATTCATTGACAAATATTTCTTCCTTTGCTCCAAAGAAAACTTGAAATCCATATGTTTCAAGCAATCCTTTCGACAGCATTCACTTGAAATCAGATTACCGATAGAACTTCTACTTGTGAGATATTTTGTCCTAAACCTTCTATGACTGGAATATTTTGGATTGATATGAAAAGGTCTACTCCTACTCCTAGATACAATATTTACTTACAACGTCTCCCTCATTTTGTTATTCTTTGAGAAAGAATTTTCATCATCATTAGGAGGAATATTATACTAACTATGATCATTCTGAACATAGTTAGAAAATTTATCACCATCATTGCTAGGAAAATATTCATTACCGTCCTCACTTGAAGGAAATTCTTCACTACCAAGATCCTCGCTTTTGAAATCCTGACCCAAAAGAAATTCTTCACCATCTTCATCCATGATTTTGAAAACCTCCATTGGAGGATTCAATTCGTCATCACCATGACTACCTTTGAAACACATACTTAGAGAAAATGCATTATTCACATATGTGCCTCTAAAATTATTATTTGCAAGAAACTCTTCATCCTCCCCTTCATCACTGGTGCTCGCATACTCCTTAGAATTATGACTAAGTGGAAAATATGACTCTATATTCATAGTCAAATTATCATTTGCAGGAAATTCTTCATCCTCCCTTTCGTTAGTGGTGGCCTCATAATCCTTGGGATTAGGAATAAGTGGAAACTTTGAATTTCTATTTAATGGAAATTCTTCATCCTCCCCTTCGTCAATGGTGCTCTCATAATCCTTAGGATTAGGACTAAGTGGAAACTTTGAATCTCTATTTACTGGAAATTGTTCATCCTCACCCTCCCCTTCCTCAGTGGTGCTCTCATAATCCTTAGGATTAGGACTATGTGGAAAATTTGACTCTTGAAATTCTTCATCCCCCCCTTCATTAGTGGTGCTCTCATAATCCTTAGGATTAAGACTATGTGGAAAATTTGACTTTGGAAATTCTTCATCCCCCCCTTCATCCATGGTTCTCTCATAATCCTTCGGATTAGAAATATTCGGAAACTTTGACCCTGCAAATTCTTCATCCCCCCTTCATCAGTGCTGCTCTCATAATCCTTAGGATTAGAATTATGTGGAAACTTTAACTCTGGAAATTCTTCATCCTCCCCTTCATCAGTGGTGCTCTCATAATCCTTAGGATTAGGGCTATGTGGAAACTTTGACTCTGGAAATTCTTCATCCCCCCTTCATCAATGGTTCTCTCATAATCCTTAGGGTTAGGAGGAAGTGGAAAACTTGGCTCTCTATTCATAGGAAATTATTTTTTCTACCCTTCATCAATGCTACTCTCATCATCCTTAGGACTAAGACCAAGTGGAAAATGTGTCTCTCTATTCATAGTGAAAGAATTCATGTTACATTCATCAAAATGAATAGAAATGTTGCATGATGAAGATGTCGATGCTAAAGAAAGAAAAACTTCACTATCACAAGAATCCATGACCTTCAACCAGAAGATGTCGAATGAGACAAATGCACTCTCTCTCAATGACAATTTATAGCTTAGAGATTGAAAATTTCCCTCCAAAGTTTCCCCCAAAATCTTTCGTAGAAAATTTTCCCTCCAAAAATTTCATTTTGAAATATTTCCCTCAAAAATTTTCATCTATAACTTACTTGAAAACATATTATTAAACTTTTGGTCTGAAAAATTTCACCCTAGTTGCTATTTAAAATATTGACAGAAATTTTCGTTTAATGCATTTCTTTGAAATTAAAATATTTTTTCTATTTAAATTAATTAACATTGACTATGTAACTAAATAAATTTTTATAATTAATATTTTATTTTTATCCCACAATTAATGAAATCTAACCTAAAGCTATAATATTAACTATATTTTTTTTTCTTTTTAATTTTAAGTTCAATCCCACATTCAAGAAAAGCTAAAGCAATCCCACAATCATCGCTATAAAATAACATTCGTTGTTTCTATTCATCACATCACATCAAGTCTTCTGGGTATTGTTAAAAAGTGATTTTGATGAGGAGTTGCATTGTCATCGATAATACATTCAATGAGAGTTTTACGCATTTTAAAAGTTAGTTTTCTTTCTATTTTGACAATTTAAAGAGGAATTTGGGGAAATTTAGTTGTTTAATGGGAAAACCCACATAAAAACTATTTTTTTTTTAGCGAAGAAAACGAACAAAAAAAACTCAAATTTGTAGGATTTTCAGGAGAAAAACTAAGATTTTTTTTTAATTTTTAGGCTTTTGAAATGAAAAAAGAGTGTTACTTTTTTTCTACCTTTTTTTTTTTTATAATTTCGTTTGGGGAGCATTAAAATCCTTGCATAAAAAAATAAAAACTAAAAAAAAATCCTTTTTTTTTTTTTTAAATTGAAATTTTATTTTTTACACTTTATCATTAAAGTTTTTTAAAAACAGATAATTCTTTTCTTTTTCTTTTTTCTTTTTTTAAATTAAAATATATTTTTTGAAAATATTATTTTTAAATTTAAAAAAATAGTTAGAGCTCTGTTTTTTTTTATAAATTGAGTTTTTATTTATTTTTAATTATTAAAAAACATTGGTTTTTAAATATAAATATTAGTTTTTTTATTTCTATTTAAATTAATTTTTTTTTTATTTAGTTTAAAATAAAATAAAATAAAATTTATTGCCCTAGACCTTTGGCCACGGCTAGGGGGCATTACGTGCCAAAGGATCGGTGGGGCAAAAACAATTTAAATTTCTTTTAATAAAATAAAAAAATTTAAATTAAATATAAAAAACAAAAAAAAAACAAAATCAATTTAATTTAATTTTAATTTATCATATGTTATATTAAAATTTTAATTTAATTTTTATATATTAAAATTTAAATATAATTTTTTTTATATAATAATTTTCATTATATATATATATATATAATTTATTCATTTTAATAATTTAAAATTTTATATATAATAATATTTTTATAAAAGTGTCGATACAAATTATTTAAAAATATATATATTTTTTTTATTTATATCTAATAATTTTATAATTATAAGTATAAAATTTGTATAAAATATATTTTTTAATAAATTTGTATATATAAATTTTATAACAATTTTTAAAATTACATATAATTTAACTTATTTTTATATTTAAATAACAATTATAGTGTTTTTTTTAAGTAATATATATGGTTTTTTAATTAACTAATTTACATGTTTATGTTTATCTATATATATATATATATATTAAGGAAGATAGCATCAAGGAAGGTCTATGTGAATATGTCTGGAACAAGGACAACAATTCCATCATCTAAAGTTGCATGTGTACATGCTATGAATACTGTTGAACATACCCAAACTGAGAAACATCGTAAAAGTTAACCAACTAGCCCATCAAGTACATCAAAGATTATTTCTGAATGGATGAATTCACGAGAAATAAATAAAATAAATTTTACATGGCACGTTAAATATGTTGAATCTGATGATAGTACACACCTCTATATATATTGTGGTATGATTTACATGGGTGAACTGTATGAGGTGATAGCCAGAGTACGAGACATATGTTTGGTGCCGAATTCAAACATTGTTTATGTTATTGCAAAATTTCCCAAGTCATACGAATATGTTAGATATCGTCTCTCAAAGGTCAATTATGACACATATAAAGAATCTACACCATTGCGTCAAGAAATCTCATCCAACATTTCAAATAACATTGTAAGTATGCTTATTTATATTTGTGTGTTATGTATTATTGTAAGGATCATTAAATTTTTTATAAATGATTGATAATTAACATATTGCATTTTCTTTGATAAGATTTTGCTGAGAGTCTTTCAATGATGCTGGAGGGTATTTATTATGTAGATCCAAATATTATGAACGTGATCAACAGTTTCCATACAGAGTCAGAACAAGAAAAGAGAATAAAGCAAAGATCAACAATCCATGACACTGCAATGGTACATATAGGGGATCAAAAAAGAATCCATACAATGGGTCAATCTAACAAAGGTAAACATGTTTATTTTGAAGATGTGGCAGTTGTAGCTGAAGCTGAAGCTCAAAATATGTTACCATTAGTGAGGCGGGGGTTAGAACTGTTGTTGAAAAGGAGAAAAGAAAACACCTAAAAGAAAAATTCCCATGGATGTCTCTCTTCCACTTAATGCTGAGCAGATTGTTTATGTAGAAGAAGATACGTTAACTAGGAAGAAGAAGAAATAAAAAATTGGTGAATCTATTAAAATCATAAGCAACAATGAAGAACAAAGTGAAAGTTCTAAAGGTAGCAAAGAAAGCGTAACACTAGACGCTGATTTAGAGGATGGCATTATGAAAACAAAACAAAATTCCATTCAAAATCACTTGAGGAAGAATAAATTAATTAATGGTGGCAAAACATTTGAGCTTAATGTCACCCAATTCTATAGGCCAAATGAAGGACAATCTCAATATCAAATTAGAAAGGCACATCATTTACATGTTCATAATTTGAAAACATTGTTCAGGTATAATCCATATGCACATGTGGTGGATTATCTGGTTCTTATTGTTCCAAATCAAGTTCCCAACAAGGAGGCATTTGATAGGACACATTGTTTTGACTACGAATATTAAGTAATTGGAGGGAACCATTCAGCAGAGGCCAAAACACAATTGATCGAGGAATATCCCATAAACTATCTTTTTGAAACAATGAAATGCATCATTTATGTTGGTTTAACAGAAACAGAGGCAAAGTTATTCGTATCAGACCATAATGCAGATAATGAGTATAGAATGTCTATGAATTTCATCCAAAGGGTCAGATTTATTCATAATGAATTTGTAGAAAAATGTGGTGGGGATAAGACAAAAGTCGGTTTAAGCTTTCGGAAGGAATATTGTATGGAAACAGGTTATCAAATTGAAGATAAAATCAATTTAAAATGTGGCAAAGTAAATCTACAAATATTTAGAGGCATGGATAGCATTTTCCAATTGGCATTTAGAATAGGGGAGATATGGGAATTGATTGATGACATTTTCGACATGTGGGAGAATATTGCCATAAAAAATCAGAAGGTTAAAAATTTTAAACCCATAATATGTACCAACAATAAGACAGGTCCTGAAATGAAGCAACTTCCAGATGATATGACTATCACACCTTGGAGAACATTGCAAGGAGTGAAGGATGACAAACTAGTCAAATCAATATTATGTCGTGTGAAGTCAGGTGAATTGTCATTGGAGGAAATGTGCTCAAAATTTCAAAAGTAAGTTTGTTGAATTATTTTTACTTTTTTCTTGGATTATAATTTTCTTTTAAATATAACATGTTGTTGGTATTATTTTTTATACATATCACTATATTAACAGTTTTTACTTTATTTATTCAGTGATAAGATTTATATGAAAATACAATAATATATGGTTAGAATTTTGAATGAAGAGAGTTGGAATGATGTTGTACTCAATTACCCAGAATCCAGTTCTACAGCAAAACTTAAAGATTTTTATCTTGCATTCAAAAAGTTATGTAGATTTTTACATTCATTTTATTCATATGTATTTTTTTTTATTTTTATTTTTATTACTTATACTTATATTTGTTTATTTCATTAAAGACGTTGAAGAAGGATGCAAATGGAGTACCAAATACTTTCAAAAGATTCATTGAAAAAATTAAGTTGAAAAGGATGAGAAAGTAGCATCTTAGGAAGGTTGAACTTGATCCTATTCTTACTCATTTCATTTGGAATGGGCTGGACACTATCCAATATCAAATAATACAAGGTGATTGTGAAGAAATTGCAAAAATCATACCTAAAAGGGAATATGCCCTGGTTATTGTAAACATTCCTCATGGTTTCAATTTCCCAGACATTGGATATGATAGTGAGTCTTACACTTATCAAGCCTTTAATAAAGTGGTTACAAGCTTTTAAGAAGTCACAACATCATCACTTTGGAGATTTGTGACATTTCATTTAGACACACAATTTGCAATGTTATTAACAAGCTTCAAGGGAAAATCAAACTCAATGATACAACTTACATGGTTAGACATTGAAATTTTATGTTTGATTAATGCTAATTTTTATTTTTTATGTACACGTTAATTGAACTTTGACTATGTCATGTTATAGGCAAAAGTCAAATCTTATTTCTTCCAAAGATCAGCCAATTACAAGTGATTGTGAGTTCATCCATGTTGAATGTTGGACAAAAGATGATAGTTATAAGTCTATTCTTCTTAACCAAGTAGATGGAAAGAGTCATAGCCAAGTATTGGTTCATGATGTTGTCGTAAAAATGTTAACATATGAGCATACAGATACAAAAGGAGAGATAGTTGACATTTATAAAAAACTGCAAACATTGAGTAACTATCTTATAGATTTATGTTCAAATGAAGGAGATTGGGTTTTGAGTTTATTTTTAGGTTCAGATAAGTTTTATTATATAAAATTGAATTTTAATATTTTCTTTTTTTCTTTTTATGTGTTTATACTAATTTAATTACTTATTGTTTTTGTGCTTGATGATTAGGTACAACACTAGCATGTTGCCTACAAAAAGGAAGAAATTGCATTGCGATTGAAAGAGACCCACTACAATACAATTTTATTCAACAAAGAATTAATGCTCTTCAATTTCTTCCAGACGTAATGCAAGAAGTTGGTTTGAGGAAATGAGATTTTAATGAATCACGTGTGGCAAAAACAACAAAGGAACATCAACCACCATTATATGGAATGATTGGAAAATGACACTTTGGGAAATTTGCATACATGAAAGATGCAATAGAAGAGGAAAATGAGGAAACTCAAGCAAAAAATATTGTGGAAGAAGAAAATATTGAAGCTGAAGAAGACGATGAACATGGATTATATGATATTGTTGATGACATTTAAGTTATGATTGCAAATCAAACTCAATTTTGAAAGATCTTCATTAGTTTTACTTGTAATCTTTTGACATTGAGATTTTATGAGAAGAATGGGCATTTGATTATTGTTGTTATATGTTCAATATTTGTATTATCTGATTTTCACTTTAATTTTTATGTGAATCATTTTTTTGTTTGTAAAAGGCCTGTGATTACTATTATTTTTTAACATAAAATTCATTAAAAAAAATAAATAAATAAATAAAATTTAAGTTTTTTTGTTGGGATTTTCCCATAAAAATCGTTTATTTGACATGTCATTTTTGACAAAAAGTCTGAAAATGTGTATTTTTTCATTATGTTTATATTGAAAATGTGTTTTTTTGTCAAATGCTTAAAATTATTGTTTTTTTAGTGACAATTATTTGATGTCCATTGAAATATTAATTAACATTACATAAACATATAGAAAATACCAACTTTAAAATATTGACCATTTATTTTTTATTTTTTTAACTACGCGAAAAAGTTAAGATTTCATTACAAAAATAATTGAAAAGAAAAATAAAAACACACAAATACATAAATACACTTAAAAAAAAATATTAGGGAGGAAGAAGACATTAGAAAATTTAAAGTGTCAAAAATCAACCCTCTAAAAAAAGGGGGTTGATGTTGCATCAACACTTTTCAAAATAAGCATGAAAATAACTAACATCTAAAGAAAATGTTCATACTTGATACATAAGAAAATTTAAAGTGCTAAAAATATGCTAAAAAAAGGTGTATTTTGAATCACCACTTTTCAAAATCAGGTGATTTTTGCTACCTCAAAAAAACGGGTACTAGATCATTTTCTCGTTGGATCGGTAACTATGTTGTTACTAAATATTTCCCATCACTACCAAGGATCAAGGAATTTTACCAAGAAGACAATGGAGCAAGCCAATCACCAAAGAAACTCTATTATGTTGCCCTAAGAAGACCATGGTAGTCTAGTCAACCTGGGATGATGCAAGAACCTAACTCACAATTTCAAGGTTATGCACAACCATCTCAAAGTAATTGGAACACACCCTTCCTTTGCAACCTTGGCCATCTCAACCCCAAAACTAATCTTGGCAACAAGGTTGGCAAGCACCTTATGGGAGAATTCCATAATATCCTCAATCTTTCCCTCAATATCCTCCTTACACAACTCCATGCTATCCATACCATCCATCATTACCACAACCACAATGTCAACCACATCCATCTCAAATGTCCACTCCCACTCAACTACCTATACCACCATTTTCAAACCCAGAAAAAGAAGTAGCTCAGCCCACTTACAATGTTGAGGTACAATACTTCCAAACAACTCCTCTTGATCTAAATGGTATTCACCCTAGATCGGAAAGAGTATTGAAAAAAAGAGATTCTCTTGATGTCATTGAAGGACAAAATTCAGAAAGTGAAGATTCAAATGAGGAGACCAAAGAATCATGGATTGCATTTGATGGAGAGCATACATTAGAATCAAATATTGAGAAAGTTCCATTATGCTTACCATCAGATCCGCTATGTGTTAAAGAGAATAATCAACAAAAAGAAGAAGATGTAAATTTCATGGAAGAATAAGACATGCATAATGATCTAAATGAGCAAGTGAACTAAGGGCAATACAACTATATTAAAATCTAGTTCCAGACAATCATCAATTTGCAGCAGCATGCTCTTCTTCAATAAATCTTGATCTCATCTCAATCAAAGAAGTTGATCTCTCACATGTTGGTATATCTCAAAGTACATCTTTCAAACCTGCATATGAGTGTATTTGCCTTCCTAGTACATATATGGATCCAGTGGAAGTATTCTTATGCTTAAAAAAAGGAGAAAACTAAAGATCTTTGGTGAAAACCTCCTTTGAGGCACCTAAGATCAACTCACTAGTTGAAAACCTTCGTGAGGCAATTAGTGAGTTGGAAAAAAGAAAAAATAAAAAATAAAAAAAGAAGAGAAAAAGTAAATTACACATAGAAAATGTTCTTCTTACCATGATGAATGTGCACACAAATCATCAAAATGTAATAGACATGTCAGCTTGCATATTGGCCCCAAGCCCAATGCATGCATATTTAGAGGAACCAAGAAGTTTCCCCACATCACTCTCATCCATCCACAACCTTCACCGATCATTCCCAAGCCTTTCCCATTCATTTTTCTCATTGTCCTAAGTTTCTACAGGATTTCAAAAAAAACACAGGGCTTAAATTATTTTGACCATATCTCAAAAAACATGCATCTTTTTGCTGAGCTAATTCATGGGGATATGCATAGGGATGATGATAACATGCTTAAAATATTTTAGAAAATTCTAGTGCATATTTTTCGAGAATTTGGCCACCATCATCTACAACTATTTTCTATTTTTCTTAATATTAGTGCATCCATTTGCCAAGATTTTTTTTGGGGAGATGCATGAGGATAATGGAAACATGCTAAAAAAATTCAGGCGAATACAATCTGCCATTTGAGAGATATTTATTAAACAAGTCTACTATAGGATTGTCTTGTAGTGCTATAGGATTGTCCCATATTTGCTACAGGATTGTGATCGAAATAGAAAAAGGGTTTAGATTTTATGTTTTCCATGGGGAAATGAAAATAGAAGTCTGCCACACCACCATCATCCATCCTCCACACCATTTAGCTACTTCTCCATCCAAAAATCCATCTCTATCCATGAAAGAAAACCATTTTCACCCCTTCTTTCATTGTTTTCACCACCACCAAATTTTAGGATCCTTGTCCATGAGATAACCATGAATTATACAAACTTCTGAATGCATTGAATGAAGGTTATTGTGATCATGGAGGAGTCTGTGTGACTTCTACAAGAAGAAATCCAATCCTATAGTAGCTTGCACAAACCCTACATGACTACAGTGGGAAGCACCAAAATGAAGACTTAGCTATCCTGAAGCATTGAGGGATCATCTCTGTCATCTTGGGAAGCCACAAAACTCTTGAAAAGCTGCTACAGGGTCATTGTTCATCTCCCACAGTATTACTTGATTACTATCAACATAACTTATGTTGACAAGCCTCTATCAATCAAGTACATGACAAAAAATAAAAAAATCCAAAGCAAAACCAATGCATAAAGCAGCAAGCATGGGAAGGCAACACCTCAAGGAGCCAACAGATCAACCATTATTCCTAAAGAAACATGAAAATTCAATGATCTCTCAGAAGACGCTCAAGAACAACTTCATCCATGTCCAAAATGTCATGCAAGCACTACAAGATCAACACCATCAATAAGTAGCCTCTAGGTAGGCACAAGTATGCACTATTCTTCACCTCTCCTCTTGAGCGTATTATAGTTAAAAATTTGTTATAAATGCATGAGAGAGGAGGTTTTATAAGAAAGCTACAAAGGGAGTAGGTGGGGGATAACTAACACAGTGTGTTGATCCCACCACCAAACCAAAAAAGGAGTAAAAAGTGGGCCCAAACCACATTTGTACCAATAATCGCATTCCAAAAATAGTGAGAGAGGCCCACTACATCGTCGAGAGTTGAGCTAGCCACCACCAGGGGTCCCATAGGTTGCCACACAAAAGCTCCAAGGATGAACACTATCTACTATAGGATATGGTTTTAGTGTTATAAGATTGTAACTAGATGCTACAGGATTGGCCCAAGAGGTGGAAAAGGGATTAATTTTGTGAAATTTTTCCTCCAAAACTCCAAATCCATGAAGGTGTCTCCAAGGGAGGGGTGAGTAGAAATTTTCTCACCATCCATGCATGGAAAAGATGGTGAAATTGGTCATACTTTTCCTATAGAGGCATTCTATAGTAAACGCCTGAAAGTTATTTTTTTCAAAAACCATGATTTTTCTTATGCAAGAATATGCTAGCAAAAGGGTAATTTTTTTTGTATTTGGAATATATATTCATACTTCTGATGAAAAAAAAACACCATTCCTATCATCTATGCTTTGAAGCACTAAACTGCCCAGAAACTAATAATTAACAGAGAATTGCTTGATTTTTATTTTTTTTTGAAGAATTGAAGAGAAGAAAGAGGAAAAACCATAGATAGAAGTAGATGCCTTTAGAGGAACTTCTAGGCCTCAAAAGAGGACGAGGTAAGAATATAAAACAATTCTTTCAGAAGGAAACATTGAACACGAAGTGGTTTCCACCTTGTCATCCCTAAGTACACTAGTCAAGGTTAAAGGGAGGTAGCCAAAACAAGGCCCTTTGCATTTCAAAAGGAGGAGAAGCACTAGACTCAAGCAATGGAAGCCTCAGCCCCCCTCAATAACCCTAATCACAGTTGAGGAATCAACTAGTCACCAAAAGGAAGAATTAGAAGGAAATAAGAAGCAGATTGAAGGAGTAACCTCCCTCCAAGCCAAGGGGAAGTATCCCCAAGCCTCAGAGAGAAAACTAAATATTGTGGGAGCCAAGACTAATCAATTGCAAGAGGGTTCTACCCTACTACAAGAATTCAGAGAAGTGCTACAGGCTTATAAAAGGCTGCTACAAGATTGATACAATATGTTACATGATTCTCTATGTTTATACAAGATTGCATCCGAGGACATTTTGAGGGTTCCAGACATGGCCAAATGGTGGACGAAGGTATCAGGAGGCTAGGAAAGGATGTGGAAGAAGTTATTATGAGCCCATCTTTCACAAGGGGAAAAAACAAACTAATGGTCTCTAACACATATGTGATCTTTTTGTGCATAATGTAGATTTTTCTGTAGATTCAACAACTCATGTAATGTACTAAAACATAAGACCAAAATCTACTCTACTTTCAACAATGGAAACCAATAATAATTGATGAAAACAATAATTATCAAGAGGAAGAATATCAATTGCACATAACACAATATTTCTTTGGGGAAAGCAATTGCTCAAAACCTCGACTATCTATATTGCATTAATCAGAAATTTGAGAAGAAAACATAATATTTGTTCTCACTAGAACAATCCCTACACCAGTATGATCAACTCTTTGCCTCGCAAGCCCGCTCTAGGCAAAAATTAGCCAATTTTGTTTCTTGTCAAGCCCCTATTTCCTTATGCAATTCTTGAGAGAATCAACCCATATTTAATTGGGAAATCGTTCTTCCAAAATTGTGCAATCCAACCTTAGGTCCTCAACTGATTGCACGCACCATACAACCGATAGTACACTGTCCTTGCACTCTAGTCTCAACTGGATCTTCCTCTGAACTAACATGCATGAATTATTTGTGAGTGAATCTTCAGTTAACTAGTGTGGCACCGAGGATACATTGTTGCACTAACGCACTATTAAACCTCTACTAGTTCCTCCAACGGTTAGAACTAGTTTAATTGAGTATAACTTAGTTGAACTGAGTTAACTAATTACAACTCCAATAAACTCAATATGGACCCCTAAAATTTAGGGATCACACTTACATGACAAATTAAATTGGAATTTCTTGTTTCTATTTTTAACACTTCCTCTCAACAGGAAAGGGATTATCAGCTACCTCGATCCTGTCTCTTTTAAACTCAAATTTACATCTTGACAATGCCTTTGTCAAAATGTCAACACCCTTCTCCTCTGTGCGAATGTACTCCATCAACATAATCTGCCTCTGCACACAATCTCGAAGATGATGATATCAGATATGAATATTCTTGGACCGATCATGAAAAACTGGATTTTCAGGGAGTTCGATACAACTCTGATTATAATAGTAAATCACAGTTGGATCCATATGTTAACCAAACAAACCAACTAGAATCTTCCTCATCCATATGGCCTCACATGTTTCTTGACTAGCATCCATGTACTCTACCTCTGCCGAACTGAGTGCAACCAATCTCTCTTTCCTGTTGTACCAAGAAACAATTGCTGACCCAATACTAAATATCCCTCCTGATGTGCTTTTCCTATCCAATGGACTCCCTGCCCAATATGCACCGGTGAAGCCTTGAAGCTTCACTCCCTCTGTTTGTTTGTACCACAATCCATACTAAGTATTGCCTCTGAGGTATCTCAACACATGCTTGACCACCTTCCAATACAACTTGGTAGGCCTAACCATCGCTTGACTAAGTTGGTTAACTGCATAGGACATGTATGGTCGTGTGTTCACCAAATACATGAGTGAACCCACAAGCTTCCTGTAAATAGTATCTTCCACTACTTCAACCGAAGTAGCATCCTCCTTCCTCCAGTTACCTGTTAGAGGAGTCTCCATGGGTTTACTTCTCTCCATGTGCAACCTTTTCAATATCACGTTGGCATACTTTCCCTGCAAGACAAAATGTTCTCCATCACCTTGACATACTTCCATGCCCAGAAAGTAGTGTATGAGTTCCAATTCCTTCATTTTGAACTCTCTTGCAAGATCCTCTTTGCAAGACTTGATCAACTTATCATCACATGTCAAAATCAAATCGTTGACATATAAAACAATAACCAACAATTTACCTTCCACCACAATATGGTATAGGTTTGCATATGCTTCATGTTTTGTGAAGCACAACCCGGTGAAGTAATTATTGATCCTGGTGTGCCAAGCACTGGGTGCTTTCTTCATCCCATACAATGCTCGCTTGAGTCGGCACACATGCGACTCACAGTCAAAGGTCTCAAAACCTTTAGGCTGCTCAATGTACACCTCTTCCTCAATCATTCCATTAAGGAAGGTTGTCTTTACATCCATCTGATGTATCTTCCAACCCATTTGTGCCGATAGTGCCAAAATGGATTTGATTGATGAGTACCTTGCAACAAGAGAAAAGGTCTCATCATAGTCAATCCCCTCTACCTGAGAAAAGCCTCGGGCCACAAACCTGGCCTTATGTTTCTCCACACTACCATCCGTTGCTTGCTTTACCTTGTAAAGCCATCAGGAGCTCACCACTAACTTGTCTGTCGGTCTTGGGACCACATCCCAAACAATGTTACAAACAATGGAGTCATACTCCTCCACCATGGCATCAACCCAAAACGGTTGCCTCACTACCTCTTGAAAAGAAGATGGCTCTGTCTCAACACATTCGCTCATAAGAGCCATGTATCTAGTGTGCCTCTCAAGTGACCTCCTCTACCTGCGTTGTGATGTGGGTGCTCCCACGTTCTCTCTTGCATCCTGCAATAACCTGTCAGCCTCTTTGGTGCACTTTATCACATCTCTAGAAGACTCTGCTTGAGTGGATGTCTCTGCTCCTGCATCCTTTGCATGTGGCTACTCCACATCAATCTGAGGCTCCTCCTTAAGAGCTAAAATCTCCTCAACCGCATGTAGTTGAATCTCCCTCTCAAGGGAACATCGCATGGCCTTCTCTTCATCGAATTTGACATCCGTGTGAACCACTGTCATCTTGTTGGTCGGCAGGTACACCCGATGGTTGTGGGGTGTATCAATGTACCCCACAAATATCCCTAAATCTACCATCGGCTCAAGCTTCTTCTATGCATATTTGGTCACATAGAAATATATCGATGAGCCAAAAATACTGAAGTGACCCACATCTCATCTCTTCCCTGAGAAAGCCTCCTCTGGTGTACTCATCCCAAGAATCTGATAAGGGCTTCTGTTCTACAAATAAACAACTGTGTTTCATGCCTCGGCCCACAAGTGTAGTGGTAGGCCTTGATCATGCAACATCGCCTATGCTGCCCCTACAATGCTTCTATTCTTCCTTTTAGCCACCACATTCTACTGTGGATTATGGGGTGTTGTCAACTCTCGTTTAATCCTTTCTGCCGCACAGACGTTTTTAAACTCATTTGACACATACTCTCCACCATTATCACTCCTGATAGATTTAAACTTCTTTCCAGTATATTTCTCAACCAAATATTTAAATTCACAAAAGTTTGATCTTTCTTCTGCATGAAAAAGATCCAACACTTACGAGCAAAATTGTCAACAAATATAACATAATACTTGTGTTTGGCCGTGTATATTGTTGAGAATGGTCCACACACATTTGAATGGACTCGATCGAGGATCGCCTGTTCTCAACTGTATTTGTCATGAAAGGAAGCTTTGGTGAATTTTCCCAAAGTATACCCTTTGCATGTATCAACTTGCTCTAGTGTACCTTTGGGAAGACCGGTAGAAATTTGTTGCATTATTTTCAAAGCACCATGATGCAAGTGACCCAACCGCCTATGCCACAACTCACCGATGTCTTGGTTTTGCATCTTCTCTACTTTCATGCTCAAGATAGCACAATACTGTACCTCCAACTTATAGAGATTCTTCACCTGAATCCCTATCCTCCTTACTTGTCATGTCTCTATGTGACGAAGGAATGCCTTTCCCTTACTAAAGATCACATCATAGCCTATATCCTCCAACATGGCAACAAATACCAAGTTCTTCTTCAAACCAGGAACATACATAACATCTCGAAAAGTGAGGGGAGCACCCAACTCCATCTGAAAGGTAACTATAACCAACCCGGTAGCACTATATCTCCTGTCATCACCCATCTCGATATGCATCTAAAGATCCTTCTCCTCCAAGTCATTGAAGAGCTCCTTTTTACCAATCATGTGGAAAGAAGCTCCAATGTCTAGGTACCATACACTACCCATCATCGATGACACCATGCATGCGATGAGGGTAAATTCCAATTCGAATTGTGAGGCAAGAGCCTCACATTCCGATCCTCCTGAGGACTTATTCTTGGACTTCATGAGTAGACAATTTGTAGCAAAATTTCCCAGCTCGTGACAATGAAATCAGTTGACTTTCAACATGTCTTTCTTCTTTCTTCCATGATAGGAATCCGATTTTGAATGGGATGCCTTCCCCTTCCCTTTATTTTCCTTACCCACTAAGGCACAATTTTCCTCATCATCATTCTTTGATGAGGATCTGTCCTTGGTGCTCCTCCGAATCTCTTCTTATACCAAATCCGACCACAGTCATTCCCAATTTGGCAACTTCTCCCTCCCATTGACAAAGTTGTGATAACTATGCCAACTCTTGGGGAGTCCTAGAAGAGTTAGGCTAACCATATCATCCTTGACAATAGTAATCCCAACACTTCCAAGCTCATCACGATAATGAGTGAACTTGGTCAAGTATTTCGGAATAGAGTCACCCTTATCCATCTTGATCTTTCTAAGTTTGTCCTTCTATGCCAACTTCCTATAGTCACTGCTATTCTAAAACAGGTCCGTCAATGCCTTCCACATTGAGTATGGAGTTTCCTTGCCATGGAGACTCGAGACAATGTGGTCTCAAACTCCCTCACGATTAATATGCCTTCCCTTTGCCACACACTTTCTCCATTTGGCCAAATCATTAGCATTTGATACTGGAGGCTTAGGAATGTCTTGATCAATGAATTCCTTGATGCCATTGTCTTCCAACACTGCTTCCATCATGTCCTTCCAGGCTATGTAATTCGAGTTTCCTTCCAAGGCATACTTAAGTCTTAAATCGTAGAAAGCCATTTGCCGGCTCTGAAGTACGAACTGCAAATTCGAATTTCACCTGCACAACAAACTTGAAATCTCCTCTTCTATACTATCTTCAACTCTGATACCATGCATATTTTCCTGTAGATTCAACATCTCATGTAATGTACTAACACATAAGACAAGAATCTACTCTACTTTTGACAACAAAAACCAATAATGATCAATGAAAACAATAATAAGCAAGAGGAAGAATATCAATCACACATAACACAATATTTCTCTGGGGAAATTAACTACTCAAAACCTCGATTATCTATATTGCTTTAATCAGATATATGAGAAGAAAATACAATGCTTGTTCTCACTAGAATAATGAGTGAAAATTGAATAAGGGTGTCAAGGGTGATGGTGTGAACGCAATGGAGAAACTACAACCAAACTTCTTAAGATAAAGGATTGAGAAATGTATAAGAGAAAAGCCACCAGGGCCATGGATGAGGTACAACTAGGTCACTAAGTTGCTCAGAGGATGAGCAACAATTTCAGTAGAAGGTATGATTGGCATCTAAATTGGATGTAATTTAAGGACCATATGACCATCCTTCAGCACATTTAACCTATCTCTTTTCATTTGATGACATGTGTTTGAGCTATAATGTGTTCATTAGGAAGGTTTAGAAATAATTGCATATTATGTGCCCAATATTATTTATTTTTGAAGAATATTCAGTAAATTCTGAATGAGATAATATAGGGACTTGCTCCTTGATACAAGATGGACCAAGATTGGATAATAAATGAACAAGATATTATGAAATCAGGAGATCCAATGATTGAGAATATCTATGAATGTTCTCCCTGTCATTTAATGAAAATTCCTACTGTTGAGGACCAAATCCACTTTTTAAGGGATTTTGGAGGAGAAAACTACCTCCTTTCAAGGAGGATGCTTCTCCATCAAATTTTATAAGTAACAATTCGAATTTTCCTCTTGGGGAATGTATTTCTTAGTCTTATTGTGGAGAAAACTTGTTATTGAGCGGCTCTACTTTCATTTCTAGCAGGGATGTACTTGGATTGATTCAAATAATGAAGTTTGGTGTCATTTTCAGCTTCTAAGGCTTTGTTTCATTCATAGGAATTTGATTATCCTTGGGCTTGACTACCGCAGGAGCCTCAGAGCCCTGTTGTACAATTTATTTATCTTCTTGGAATGTTTTGTTCATTTGCATATCTATTTCTTGCATTTCCTATTTCTGCACTTAATACTCATGCTTCATTTGTTGTAAGTTAGATTCGTTAAATGATTGAAATAAGTGGGTTTTCAAGTAATTTATACATTTACAAGTATGATCCATCCTTAGAACAAATTTTCAAATTCATATTCATCATTGAGCTACTAGGATTGGTTTACTAGTTCACAATTCTGAAATTTCTGGAAGTACCCTGTAGAAAAATAGCAGTAATTTTCAGCTAAATTTTAGCGCTTGGTAATGAGCTCAGTTCAAGTTGATTACACTTGGATTAAATATTAAAAAAATCCAACCTAATAACAAATTTAACCCACAACATTTGCACTTGATTAGCTTAAGCATTTGGGTACTTAGATCAACTCACTAGTTCATTGCTCTGAAATTTCTAGTTTTTAGTAGTAATTTTTTGCTGAATTTTAGCATGTGTTAACGAAGTTATTTAAAGTTTATTCCACTTATATTTATTCCTAATAAAATTCTTATTAATATAAAAATTACCCCATAGCATTTTTACTTGATCTGGTTAGGCATTTGGTAGGTTAACTAGCTCATTGATTTTGGAATTTCTAGTTTTTAGAGTAGTAATTTTCTGCTAATTTTTAGCACATGTTAACCGGGGTATTTTTGAGTGATTACACTTGGATTGGATTCCTAGGACATATTACTTAATAAAAAAAACTATGCCATCTCATGTTCATTTTATTTTTTTGGTCATTTGGAAAGTTAACTTGAGAAACAACAATCATGTAGCAGTTTGTTTTCGAGATCTTCATTGCTAATATTCACCCCAAATTCATGGTATAATTATATTCATAGCCTATGACTTACCTAATACCACTTTTTTTGAACTGAGTCTTGGTCAGTTCATCATTTAACTCTTACATTACTTACTTCTTGAATGTTTATTTCTGCAATTAGTCTAGATTTACTTTCTAGCACAAGTAGAATATATTTGCTTATTATTATTTACCTTTTTAAAAGTTAGGGTTGGAGTATTACCTAGATCTTTGCTCATTTGAAGCTGTTTCATTTCCTTCTTTAATTTTCATCAAAGGGAGTCATACTAGGAAGATGGAGGTGTCTGTTGCACACACATTAAGGCCACTCTTAAGTTTGTACGAACCTTGAGTTGATAATTTAAGTTGGTAGCCTTGGGAGTAGCAGAATTCTTACTGCAATACTGGGGCTCATCACCTAGATGGAAAAATGTCCCATATATCTATATGAGTCAGAATAATATTCCCCTAATTAGTAAATGCACTAGTCATTGATGCATATATGCCTTTCCACCAAGTCTACGTGCAAATACCAAGTACCATATACAACTAGAAATATCTTTGAGAGCAGGAGCCCAAGATGGTAAGACCTTCCTTTTGAATGAACAATCCATATTCTGGAAGGCCAATATAACGTATGTAAGAGAGATATCCAACCAAATATATCTAATCTTCTTTTGAACAAGTTACTTGCACATAAAATGGCCTAAAAGATAGGCTACTCAGAAAACAACTAAGTCATTATAAGCTCCCGTTGATTTGGAAATCACTTGACATTAATGACAAGATTTGATATCAATGACACTAACATCAAACTTGCTCAATAATCCCCCCATTTGGAATTGATGGAAAAACCACCAAACATTTATGGTCATTGATGGTGGCACCACCACTTGGAAATGTTGAAGATTCAAGGGCAATTAGGTGTAGTGTGACTCTTCTTGACTTGATAACAATTTGTGGATTCTTTTTACTTTTTCTTGTTAGCTTAATATTCTTCTTATTATTATTAATGCTTGTGTGTGTACTTCATCAAACTGCTACCAAAAACATAAGAACAGGAACACAAGATGTTGGCTCTCTGCTAAGGAGAAAACCTCTCTTCTCTTGAGAGGAAAACCCTTCGGTAAATTTCTCTTATTGAAGCTTCTTATTGATCATTTCCAAACCCTAGACCCTTCACTAGAATATCCTCCAAGCACAAGTCAAGTCCTTCCTCCTTTCTACATGTTGTTCCTAGACACTTTGTCCTCCTTCTTTCTTATTTCAACCGTTCATAGATCTTGCTGCACTTTCTCTAGAAGATACACTTATCCTTAACCTTTGATGAGACCCTTTCACATGAGATGATGTCTTCATTTCCTTCACCAACCAACGAACTTATATGACTGTAATGGGAGGGTTGTTATGGTAGTAGAGAGATGTTGGGTGTGGAGCATGATTATCATCCTAATTTAGAGGTCTTTGTTTCAGACGGATGTATACCTTAGGAAGATTGTACACCCCTCCACGCGGGGTTTCAGGGGGGCCCATCCCCCCCGGTTGGGGGTTCCAAGGGCCAGCGGTCCCCCGGCGGGGGTTTTGGGGGTAGCGCCCCCGAAGCTAAAAACAAATGTAAAATTGCCTTGCAAAAGAATAGTAATTTCTAGTCAATCTAGGTCGTTCATTAGGCGGATGATCTGACGGTAGAATTTATGTTTAGTTTAGGGTTTTTTGCCCTAGAAGGAAACCCCTCTCTTTGTATGAGGGTATTGTATTGAGGCTGTGGAATAGATGTGTATTCTCAGAGCGAGAAACTGATAGGTGAGACTATGAGAGAAAACAGAGGATATTACAGCGGATCTGATGTAGGTTGTGTCTCTTCATTTTGTTGGATAATAGAAAGGAAGGACTGGCTGTTCTAGGTGGACGTAGCCCAAATTGGGTGAACCACGTATATCTGTGTCTCTCTAGTTTTAATGTGTTTGTGTTTTTCCGCATATTATATGTCTTGCATTTCTCTGTCATATATAATATTTTTCTAACAACTAGTATCAGAGCTGAAGGTCTATTTGGCTGATAAACTCGCAGGAAAGAAGGGTTTCTCATTCGAGTGGGAGCAATGGCGAAAGATGGTAAGCTTAGGGTCAAGAAATTTAACGGCCAAAACTTCTCGCTGTTGAAGATGTAGATGGAAGATTATCTATATCAGAAAGACCTGTACCTACCATTGAGCAGAAAAACAAAGAAGCTGATGGCTATGACAGATGCAGAATGGAACATTCTCGATAGAAAGGCACTCGGAACAGTACGGTTGTGCCTCATAGCATCGATCACCTTCAACATTTCGAAGGAAACAACGACAGAGGGTTTGATTCAGGCGTTGGCGAAACTATATGAAAAACCCTCGGCCTCAAACAAGGCATTTCTTTTGAAACGGTTTTTTAATATGAAGATGTCGAAAGGTGGATCTGTTGTAGACAATTTAAATGATTTTAATACAGTTACAAGTCAATTAAGTTCTGTAGGGGTAAACTTTGATGATGAAGTTAGAGTTCTGTTATTCTTGTGCTCATTGCCAGAAAGTTGGAATGGTTTAGTAATGGCCATTAGTAACTCTGTTTCTGGATCTAGTACTTTAAAGTTTGATGATGTTGTCAGTGCTATCCTTAGTGAGGAAATGCGATGGAAAAGCTCCGGTGAGACATCAGGTAATGCTTTGAGTGCAGATTCTAGGGGAAGAAGAATGGAAAGAGGAAAGAGCTCAGGATATCGCAGTAAATCAAGGCAAGGCAGATCCAAGTCCAGATTGGGGATAGTGTGCTGGAAATGTGGAAAGAAAGGACACCTAAAGAAAGATTGTAGATCTCGGAAGGGAAAAGAAGGAGATGCATAGCAAGAAAACAATCATGAAGCAAATGTGACAGGTGAGGTGTTACAAGATGCTTTGATTCTTTCTTTCGAAAATATTACTGATTCCTGGGTGGTAGATTCAGGAGACTCATTCCATGCCACACCTGATAAGAAATATTTTCATGACTATGTTCAAGGAGATTTTGGACAAGTCTATTTAGGTGATGATAAACCTTATAAAATTGTTGGAATGGCTAAGGTTCTTGTAAAATAGCAAAATGGAAACCAATGGCTACTAAAGGAGGTAAGGCATGTTCCAGATCTGAAGAAAAATCTGATTTCAATAGGGCAGTTAGGCGGTGAAGGTTGTGTGACAACCTTCACAGATAAAGCTTGGAAGGTCACCAAAGGAGCCCTGGTAATAGCAAAAGGTGAAAAGGTTGGTACATTGTATTTATGCAATGGTATTTCTAACTATGTTAATGCTTTAACTTCCAAAGGAACAGATGCAGCATTATGGCATCATAGGCTCGAACACATGAGTGAGAAGGGGATGAAGATTCTTCACTCAAGGAATTTGTTGCCAGGTTTGAAGAATGTTGATTTGGACTTCTGTGAGAATTGTTGTTGAGTTCCAAAACTGTCTTTCCCTTAAGCAGCTTTCTCATCCTTCTTTCTTTGCTTTTCCATGAAAAATTCATCCTTAATCATCAAAAACCATTACGCATGGCATCAAGGAGTATATTTCAGTTATTTACAAGTTATACTGTTATGTTTTCTATTTGAATAGGTTTTTGTCTTTCAGTTACGGAACGCAGCCACATTCGGCAGCTAATCGGCTGTTCTGCAGCCATTTCCACACTTTTGTAGGTTCCAGGTGTTAAGAGAGGAAAAGGACTACGTGGGTAGCTTGTGAAACATCAGAGCATGGATCGCATCCTATTTATTTGGCCTAGATTGATGAGGAGGACTCTGGTCAAAGGGAAGTCAACCATAGAAACCTATGGCAAACATGACTCTGTTTTGCACACGTTTCTTAGTGATGGGATCCGAAGCAGTCTCCTGAGGCCACGAACTTCATGTGCCACCTGCGCAAATGGAATCTAACATCCACTACCATATATTTATGTTTCCAAGCAACCAGGGACAAGAATTCTGCATACTTGCCTGTCTATGTGTTTTGCTGTAGCTGATTTCTCTCTTCAAAACAGTTGTATATTTCTCTATAAATACCAGCGTGTAAAATGCAGAACAAGCTCAAGTTTTTGCTTATGTAATAGTTTAGATTTCTGCTTTGTAGTTGGAAGAACTCAGTTCTCTGTTTTAATATAAAGACTTTGTTTTCAATGGATACCTGGAGCGTTGTTGGTGTATTGATTGGGTGTTTATAATCTGAGACATTTGCAGAGGGCCCCTGCGTGGTCAAGGGTACATTTTATTTTTGTTTTGTCTTTCATAGTTCAATTGTAAATTCACTGTGTTTTTCCATAATGTTTATAATCGTTTTCTAACTCTGTTTATAAGGCAGCTTGTGTCATCTTTTCACTAACTGAAAGTAGTTTTATTTCAGCGCGGAATAGTTCTTTGGTTTTCACTGCTTTCCAGTTTCTTACCAGTAGCTTTAAGTTGATGTCAGTAGCATAAATTGATTCATTTCATTTGTTGTTCATTAGTTTTTTTAGATTTTGAATAAGTTGTTCAATGCCATTTTCTTATTAGTTTAGTAACTCATGTTATAAATGAATATTTCCAAAAGCCCTTTCAGTTGATGGTTAATCTTAAAACTAAGTGGTGAAATGTTTCATTTATGGATGAGTCTTTCTCTGAATTTTTATGTTTACTTTTATTAGAATAATGAAGAATGAAATATCTCAAAATGCTATCACAAGGAGGTAGTTCTCCCTAAATTGTGTAGCAGAGTGACAAAAAAAAATACTTCAATTAGCTTTGCTTTCATAATAGAATAGGTGTAATGAGCCCCAAAAATGGGTAACATTATGGGCTCATTTTGCCTATTATTCTCGATTAATCCACCATTCTTCATAGTTTTATGCATGCTTTTGAATATATTTATGTTAATTGAATGAATGAGAATAGTCACTTGACCACAAAGTCTAATACGTGCTTATTGCAGATTTTTGGACATCTTTTGGACCAAGGTCAAGCATTTATGAGCAAGTTGACAGCCAAATACGAAGGAACAAGGCTGAGGATTTGTAGGAAGGGTGTGTTTTTCACTAAATCACCCCTTCCTCAAGTTCTCCACCATCAGCTCGAAGTTCAACAGCCCACCAAAGATGATTTCAAGGGGCAGCCGAGCAGGTTTTGTGAAGTGGCTGATTAACTGCAGTCTTGAGTAGCCAAGCTCCTAAAGTTAAGGAGGACTGTTGGGAGTCCTCGTGTTGCATAAGTAGGAAGGCTTCAAGCCTTGGTAGTTTAGCTATTGAACAATTGTTTTTCGCACTTTAGTGCAGCTCTGCATTTCAGCTCATTTTCGAGCTCTTGCTGTAAACAGTTTTGTGACATGACTATTATTTTTTGAGTAATGGAGATGAATTTCGCTTTGCACCAGCTTTGAGCTTTCTTAGGAGGCTGTAGCTCTTGGGGTTGGGCCCAACCCAAGTGCCAGTACCTCTTTTGTGTACTTTTATGTGTTTTCCTTGCATTCATAGAATAATTTCTGTTATTTAGGTTAAGATATTGCTTTGTTACTAAGGTTGTTTTTGATGATTAAAATAGCTTTTCATGCTTCAGGTTGATTTGACAATTTGGTAACAAAAAAGATCTGCAAAAAAGCCATCAATCAATCCTTGATCTCATCTCTCCCTCCTTGGGACCATGAGCTGAGACCAAGGCATACTTGCTGCCACAAAAACACTGTTTTTTCCTTTCAATGCAATTGCTAGTGTTACATTTTGAGTTGGAAAAATTGATACCAGTTGTACTTGCATGTTTAGATCTGTTCTTACTTAGTTTCCATAGCTATCTTGCATGATTTCCTGTCTATAAACATCTGTTCATCATGTTTCTGGTTTTTAGGTCAAAATGGATAGATCTCTGGTTTTTCTAGTCTTTGTTCGATCAGTTTTGGAAAATAGTGTACAGAGTACCTGTAATACATTCCTACCTACCCTTCCTCCATCACCCAACCTGTTCCAGCCCCTAATCCAAGATTCCTTCCCTTCATTCGCCACACTTTCCCAATTTGCCCTAATTTCTATATTTTTGTGCAACATTGCTTTCTCCATCCTTGAACAAATCCAACCATCTTCATCACTCCTAAGCTTCATTTACCAGGTCCCACACCTCTTAACAACCTTATCCATCCTTCATTTCCACTTCCCCACCATTTTTCCTCCATCAATCCTCTAAAATCCTCTTTCGGTTGTTCCTGTAGAACTTCCTGTAGAACATCCTGTAGAACCCTTGCAGACTTCCTATAGAAGTTCACGTGAGCATTTTTTCAAGATCTGATCACTGTGAAACTCTCTGGAATGGTGCTAGGGACCCCTTAGGCCCTCTTCTCACCTTCCCAACCTCCTGCAAGTGCCCACTCCATTTCCTTTCGCCAATCAACCTCTGCACAGTAAAAAACAATTAAAGCACATGCATAATAATTCTGCAAGATTACTCAAAAATACAAAAAGATTTTTTTTTCTAGATTTTACTTCAGAAGTAGCTTAGTCACATGCATTTTTCCTTTTCAAGAGTCAATGGCATCCATTTCCGCAGCTTTCATCTCTTTTCTTGCACCAGTAGGATTAGTCGGTAAAACTAGGGTTTGCTAGGGTTTGCATTTCCTTTCAGCTTTCATCTTCTTTCTGCAAGTAGACTAGCCTCTTTTGAGTTAGATTTCATCCATCACAGTTAAAGCTTCTTCTAAAAGCTCATAGAAGTTGGCTTAAGCTCCTAGTGAACTTGTGCCCGCTGATCAAGTGACAGCCTACAGCAAGAGCTAGTACTTGTGCATATAGCACTGTCGCTTCCAAGTTTGTTACGAACAACCAGGTTGATAAAAGTAAAGAAGGGAGTCCCAGGAGTTGCAGCATCATTGCTGCAATACTGGAGCCCACCAAGTTGCAACTTCGTTTTCAATTATGGTTTTTCACTTAGTTTAGCTGCAATTCCATTTTCAGTTGTTCATTAAGTTTTGATTCTACAATAGATTAGACAGTAGCGGTAATCTTATTTCCAGTATTTCATTTTTGGTTTATCATAGATAGCTGCAATCTCATTTTCTCATTTAAGCTTTGGTTTTGTAATTGAGTAGATAGTAGTTTTAAGTCCTTTCAGTTCATGTTTTGGAAACAATCATAATAGCAAGAAGAGAAGCTCTGTTTTCATTTTCTTGTTTAAAACTTTACTTCCAAATCTGGCTTAAAGCACTTTTAGCTCTCATTTCATTTCTCTAGATTCTTAGCAGCAGTAGATTAAGATTTTGTAGATTACATTGTAGAACATTAGGAATCAAAAGAGAAAAACCCCAAAACAAACATAAACTCAAAAATAGTGAGGTAAGAAGGGTCATCTAGCACATATAGTGCACTACACTTCATCAGTTTACAATACCTGGATTGATAATTTATGTAGCAATTTAGGACACTAAATTGACTGAACATTTTGGCGCCATTGCCAGCGAAGTGTAACTAGGTAGCCTTATCACTTACATTTATAAAAAAAATACAACAACAAAACAAAACAATGACATGCATAGAGAAAGAGACTCTAGGGGTAGATTTATAGCTAGGGGCAGAAGTTCGATTTCCACAACTCCACCTACTCCACCAAGAGTTAGAAAAGACACACCTCCATCCCAGACTCATACTCCCAGCTATAGGATTCCTAGAATTCAAGGGGCAACAACTCAGTTAGAAGATTCTCCTATTTCATCCACTAAAACAGAACTAGGAGAGAAGACCTTTTTCACTTCTACAAGGGAGCCTATTGTAGTTGAGGAAGTAGGAATACCTAGTGAACAAGAAGAAGCAGAAACTCTCTCCCATAATCCATTAATAGAAGAAACAGAGGACTCTGAAGAAACTATAATGGCAGAAGAAGAACAAGATGGAGAATTCTCACTATTTGGAGGAGGGGGTAGAGGGCGAGGTAGAGGAAACAATGGAAGAGGTAGAGGTAACAATGGAGAAGGTAGAGGTAATAATGGAGGAGGCAGAGGAAATAGGGAAATAGATAACTCATTTTGATTCCCTATAGTAGATGAGGAAACACATACCGCAATGAAAAACATCTCACCATCTATCCTCCCAAACTTTTATGGGATGAGAAGTGAGGACCCTGAAACATTTTTGTTTGAGTTTGAAGTCTTGTGCAAAACCTATGATTATCTAGAAGACTCTCAAAAACTCAAATTGTTCCCTTCAACACTAAAAGGGGCTGCTTTGAAATGGTTTATGGGGTTAGTCACTCAATCCATTAGAACTTGGAATGACATGAAACAGGCATTTTTGGATAGATACTTGGATTATTGTATGCCTACTAATCATAAGGATGAGGTGTTCAAAATGATGCAAAAGGAAGATGAAAACTTAGAGGATTTGCTTGAGAGATTCAACTACAATTTCAAAAGAGCAAAAATGAACATTTTAGATGAATAAACTTTGAAAGCTCTTTTGTTAAAGGCCATTAGAGATGAATGGATAGATATCCTTAACATGATGGGGAAGGGAGACATCTCTCAACTTCCATTGAATGACATAGCAGAACTATGTGTTCATCTCTCAAGAGGGAAATCTAAAATCGGGAAAGGACCGAGAGATCCTTCTCTTGTTAGAGAAAACAAATCTGCAACTGGATTTGTAAGTAGGGCAGAAATTGGAAATATGCTTGATGATTTTAAAACTGATATTTTAGGGAGCCTTAGTGAGCAGCTAGACACCCTCAAAATACAAAACAAGCAGAAAACAGAGGCTAATGCTTTAGCCATCTTTGGTCCAAAATGCAGAAAGGAACATGCTCTAAGGGAATTCCTTTTAGATGCAGAAATTGTAGAAACTTGTATGATTTGTTCAGAAAGTCATGAGACCAAGGGTTGTCCTTCAATCCCAGGTCTTAAGGTTGTCTTTCAAGAAGAAACAGTCCCAAATTCTGTAGAACCTCTTTGTTTTGTTGCAAGAAGACCTTGGCTGGGGCAACAAGATCAAGGATTTAACAATCCAATGTATTTTCAGCCCCCACCAAACTGGAATTCTTGGCATCAACCTTGGCCTTAACCTCAAACTCAGTATCGATCTCAACCATGGGCACAAGGGGTACAAAATACTTATGGGAGATTTGCTCAATATTATCAATATCCTCCATCTTATCAGAGCTATCCTCCCCCACAAAGTCAACAGCAAAATCAACAACCACAACTTCCAAATCAAAGCCCTCACGTTTCATTGCCATTTCCACAACAAAGTCAAAATCCTCAACTCTTACTTCCATTTCAACAAAAACCAAATCAACTACCAACCCAACCATTGCCAAACCCGAATAATAAAAACCCTGAAAATGCTTACATGGTAGAAGGACAACAATTTCCTACTTACATGATTGCTCCTCTAGATCTTAATGATGTTCAACTTAGATATGGTAGGATATTAGAAAAGGAAAACCCTTCTATAGTCATTCAAGAACAAGATGCTTCTGAGGATGATTCTCTAAAATTCAATAAAAGTTTTGAGGGAACATCCCTCCAAAACCAAACCATTGAAAAAGGAAAACAAAAAGAGTCAATAAACACAACTCCTATCATTGAGCAACCAACATCTACTTCTACACCTCCTTTTCTTAAGAGATTACAAATTGATAGAGGAGTAGAAAAATAGATCTTGTTGCCCAATTATGACTTCCTAGATGAATTGAAGAATGTTTGTATCAAAATTCCTTTGTTACAAGCCATTAGAGAAATTCCAATTCTAGCTAAGATAATAAAGGAGTTGAGCATCAAAAGACCAGGAAGAAAACCAAGAGAAACAAAAAGAATTCACCTGGTAGGAGAGATAGCAGATATCATGATGGGAAAGATTGCCATGCAGAAATATGTGGATCCAGGAAGCCCAATTATCAAGACACATATAAATGGGATTGAAATTCCAAACACATTGATTGACTTAGGGGCAAAAATAAACATTATGAGTAGACAAACTATGGAGCAGCTTAAACTTCCTAACCTTCTTTACACACCTACCTTACTGCAACTTGTAGATATATCAGTAATCAAACCAGATGGTGTGCTAGAATTCATTTCATTCTCCTTAGATTCTTGGGAATATCTTGTTGATTTCATGATTTTAACTCCCAAGAATAATCTAGGAGGACACCCACTCATATTAGGAAGACCTTGGTTGGCCACAGCTGATGCTTTCATTAGTTGTAGATCTAGTGACATGTACATTTATGATGGTAATTCAACAAAGAAATTTACTTTGTATCCTCCAACAAAATAAATCACAGAAATAGATGACAAGGAATGGATCGATGATGAAGATGTTATTCAACCTATCCTTACTATATTAGAAATTAGTGAAGATAGTCAAATTTTGAACACATTGGAAAATTTTGAAACATCTTCAGAATTCCAAGAAAAATCTAATGTTGAATACTTGTCATCTAGGCAGATGTCTCTCTATTCTATGGACGAGTTTGGTAGCTCTATAATTGAAATTTTTCCAGGTAGGACATTGAACATAAACAAAAATTTGGAGAAACTACAACAAGAAGAGCTAACCAAAATATTACAAAAGCATTCTACTGCATTTGCATGGGAGTATACCAACATGAAAGGTATTGATCCTAAGACTTGTATCCATCTGTTGTGCTATACAACAACCCCCCATTTCTAAAAATGTTTACATAAAATTTTTAATAAGAAATGGGTCCCTTTTAAAAAACAACTTAGTTAAGATTTGTGTGTCTACAAATAAAAAATTGGTATTAACCCATCATAAGAAAAAATCCTTATTAAAAGGCCTGATGTAAATGAATCATTTTATAAAAGCCTTTTAAATAAAAATAAAGTGTTCCTTTAGTAAATATTATAAAATTATTATTTATTGCGATAAAGCGATCAGAGATCGCATATCGCAATAACAAAGGAAACACACACAAAAGCGAAAACCTCATCCAAATTCTCCGATCCGAAAAGGTAATCGCAATAGGGAAATCGGAGGAAGCGAATGCCAAGCATAATAAAATAGAGCCCCTCAATTCCTCCGATGCGATAAAGCAAATCGCAATCGGCAAATCGGCGGTGTCAATGATAAACGAACATATGAAAAGGCCTACTCAAAACCCCCGATGTGATAAAGCAAATCGCAATTGGAAATCGGCAGAGTCGCATGGCAAAACAATAAAGCTCAAGCCCAAGTCCCGACTGCAATCTATTAATTAGGCGCACATCTCGAAAAATAAATTTAAAAGGCTTGCATGCATTATATCACCTTTCGGTAATCGGAGATTTTTACAGCAAGTGTTAAAGCCCTTCCCCTTGACACTCTCGATCGCCGATTTGCGATTTATCGCCGATCACCGATCAATAGCACACTTGAAATAATCATTCGGCATATGAGCGACGTGATGGGCATTTATGATGTTATTTACCATGATTGACAGGCTAAACGGCTATTCAATAATGCAATTAAGGGTAGATCTTTTAATAAGATTTTATCCGTGGTAATCTTTAACTATATCTCATTTATCACATGCCAATCGACGTAACTCTTTTCATTGTCATATTGGCTTGCAACAGCACTTTCTCTGTATCACGGTTTGCAACTGTTTGTGCAGAATTCCTCCGAAACTAGAAATCCAAAGAAAATGGGGAAGAAATCAAAGAAGCCTGCAATAGCAGCTCCTGCAGTCAAAGATCCAAGACCAAGCAAAAAAGGATTAATCTCATATACGACGTGTCTTTGTCTAAGAAACACTAGCTGGGAGAGTATTTATAATCTGATTCAAGCAAAGGAGCCCGAAGAGTTATCAGAGGAGGCCACAGCCGATTCAACTAACAAGTCTGAAGGAACTCTTAAAGAATTGGCCTGTTCCTATCTTCACAGGATAGCAGCGCGAGCTAAAATCCTGCCATATACTGACGTGGTAAGATGGGTGGTAGAGAAAATTCTAGTTTCAGACAGAACCTTTTGCACAGCTGATGGGAGGATATTCGGCTCGTTTCAGCCTAAGGATCTCAGGAAAATGTATCACTTACCTGAACCTGAGAAGCAATACAAAAAGGCGTTCCTAGAAGCGTTTGCAAAGGAAAACGACTCAGAATCAGCCCCGATAAAATAGTGGAGGCATTTCCCGGAAAAGCACAAGCACGAGTCATCGGGTAAGTACTTTGTCGACTCATTGGCTTCCCCTTACTGTTATGTTGGAGCTATGATGTGTAGGATGTGGGGAATATATGATTCTGCTAAATTCACTATAGAAATGGTCCCTCTAATGGAAGCTACAATCAATGGTTATGTGATGGATTGGGCGAATATTTTGTTTGATAAACTAACCACAACAATTCTAGAGTACAAAACAAATGCACATCAAACTACCAGGACCATTCCCCCATTCTATTACAGTGCATACATTATGAATACTATTTGTTTCAATTCTGAATTTCCATTACTCGGATGGAGATGGACTCCCCAAGACCCTAAACCAATCATATTTATCATGAGCAGTTATGGAAGGCTCATTACAAAAATCATCTGTATAAAATCTGCAATGGTTTTATTTTACCTATATATTACTCTATTTTTAATAAGCCTGCTCCAAGGATATCCCAGGAAGTAGAGACAGACTTGACAGCAGTAGGCAGTTGGTTCGGGGAGGAAAAATTTACTTATATAAGACTTTTTGGTAGCCTTACTAAACCCCATGTCCTCTCCCTGTATGTGCCTAATAAACTGTTAGCTCGGGAATTGGCTTATCAAATAACAGTAGATGGGACATCAAAAACCCTTAGAAATTATAAGAAACAAGTATGGCCTATATTCCCTTTACGATGCAGCGTTTTCACTCTTCATGATTACAAGCACGCAGAGAAGGAGACAGAAAAGATACAAATGCTGAAGCTTGCCACAATTCCTAACAAGCAATATGATCCAAGAAAGGTTGCCTATAATGTTCTTGAACAAGCCAAACTTGCTAAATTTGATCATGAAGCATATGACTTCGATGATCTATTTGCCTCAACTGAATCATTATTCCAAGTTAAAGGATTGGCTAGAATCAGATATCAAGATGAAGGGCTAGAAACGTTTAATAGGCTTAGAGAATAGAGGTTGCAAACTCTGCCTTTAGACCTATTAGCCACAGTCCCTACAGTTCAACCATCCAGTCAAGCTGAACAAACAGTTACTGATAAAACTCTTGATATGGAAAAGATCTTCGAGAAAGAAAAAATGCCAGAACAGGAACAGAAACAGGGAAAAGGTAGTGAAGTCATGGATACAGACATTCACATTGATCCCAAACTACTCAAAGAATGGAAACAGTTCGACTCAATCATAAGCAATACTGAGAGCTTACAGGGATTTAGCATGCCTGAAGTAACAACTACTGGTCATAAGACAACAACTAATACGGTTCCAAATGAAGGAACCAACGACCCACCCATGACTCAAAAGGATATAGAGATGATTCCAGAAAACCCATCCGATAAAATCGTTCTACATGTAGAAGAAATACCACCTTTGGATGTCTTCTACAACCCAAAGCATAGGGCTATAGTAAAGAGACAAAGGAAAAAGAGAAAGCTTGATCAATCTTCTCTTTTGCCTGCACAGATGGAAATAACTAATGTGGTATGGAGAGAGGAAGTCAATCCTTCCGAAGACCTTACTAAACTCTCTCAGTATGCTGGGACATACTCGGCAGCTACTATGGACAAGGCATCGGAAGTTAGCAATTTTCTTAAAGAAAAAGATCAACAATTGTTTCACTTGAAGCACAGGTATCTAAAAAGTAGCAGAGGATAGAACAGTTAGAATAGCAGTTGGCAACACAGCAGCAGTCAAACAACCAGTTAAATGAGCAAGTGCTCAAGGAGAAGCAGACAATAGATCAAAATGCAGTTCAGAAACAAAAGGAACTATCCCAAGCATTGGCCAAGCTGAAGACAATGAATGAACAGTTGAGCAAAACAAAAGATGAACAAATCGCTCAACTGTCACTGCAAATAAAAAGGTTCAAAGGATTTCCTCAAGTAGGAGAATTCAAATCAGAAGCTCTCCAGATTAATAAGGCATTATCTAATCAATTGAACTTGTTATGTCATAATATCTCTCTTGCTCAACCCCTATGTGAAATTTCCTCATCAATGATTGATAAATCAGTTGATGCAAGACAGAAATTGGAGCAAGCTGATGAAACACTAACAGAGTTTCTCTCTTGGCAAGAAACCAAGGAAGGACAAGCTGCAAATCTGCCTCAAATTCTGGAATCACATAAGGAAATCCTGTTCCTAGAATGGAAATCTCAACTAATGAAAGCGGAGAGGGCGACTTCAAGATGTAGATCGGCGACGGGTAATCTAATTGAATTAATTAATGATACTCTTTATTTTTCCAATTTAATTTCAGAATTCACTCCAGGGAAACTGCCATCAGCCAAAGCATTGGAGTAGACATGCAAACAGGAACTGGAAAAGTGGGAGAGATTGATCGCGGGCATTCAAAGTTTAACATGGGACACCTTTTGGTTCTTCCTTGTTAAACCACATAGTCAAAAGGCAACGATGAAATGTTTAACCAGTGGAATTGGTTACATGATTCCTGAAATTACTGATGCCACATATTCTGCCCAACTACATTCACGTATGAGTCACCCTCCAGAACTGCAACCAATGCTTGCTATATGCCAGCTCAAGCCAAAGGATAGTCAGTCGAAACAGTGAATCATTCTTACCGACTGCAAGCATGTCTATTTCGGGGAGATTTTTATGATTTGGTGATACCAGCTCACAGCATTTTTATTTCATAGTTAGTTAATTTAGAAAGTATTTAAAGACCCTTTCATGTTTTTAGAAAGGGTCCTCAATTTTTGTATTAAGACTTGGATCAGGAGTTGCACTATTGTGCTTCCGATATATATGTTTTTATGAAGACTGGCCCTGAATTCTGAATTTTAATAAAGAGTACTTTGATGAGATATGCACTATTGCTTTTTGTGAGAGTATTTCTAAGTTGAAAGACGGGATCTGAATGCGATTGATATTGGAGGGGATTCAAATTACATATGGTACTATTATCTATGTCTTTGCTTCATTCTTTTATATGAATCAGCGTTTATTCATTTTTGCTATCATTTGATATATGTATGTGTTTTAACAACAGTCCTTTAACTTATCACTATTGAATGTTTAAGGGATGTTACTTTTTCATTCATATTTATGTCAATGGTATATAAAGAATAGTGTAATAATGTTTTAATTATTACTTTGTTCAACTACTTGAACAAAGTAATTATCATATGAATGAATGTTCTTGTTTATAAGTGGAGTCATCTATATGCCTACTTGTTAATAAGAATTACCAAAAGTTGCACTAAAACAGAGATTTCCCAGGATAGATTAGTTATTTATATTTTTGCATTTTAGAATAAATCATCCATCATTACCATTAGATAATAAACAATCAATCACTTATCCATCCTATTTACAAATCATTGGGAAACTGGTCCCATTATATCCAGTCAGATCCACCACACCAAATGGAAAAGGAGCTGCCTTTAAGGTCCGGACCAGCCGATGTCTATGTAGCGATTTTCGAGGCATCAACACCATCATATCTATATTGAGGAAAACAGTAGACCAATCAGACAACCTCAAAGAAGAATGAATCCAAATCTTAGGGAGATTGTGAAAGAAGAGCTCCAAAAATTACTCATTGTAAACTTCATTTACCCAATCTCAGATAGCCAATGGGTTTCTCCTTTGGTAATTGTGCCTAAAAAGAATGAATGGAGGGTGTGCATTGATTACTGAGAATTGAATAAAGCAACCTTGAAAGATCACTTTCATTTGCCCTTTATAGATCAGGTATTAGATAGATTAGCAGGTAAAGAAAGTTTCTCATTCTTGGATGGTTTTAGTGGCTATAATCAAATTCAGGTAGCACCTGAGGATCAGGATAAAATGACATTTACTTGTCCATGGGGAACTTTTGCCTACCGAGTGCTTCCTTTTGGGATATGTAATGCACCAACAACATTCCAAAGAGCAGTACTAGGAATTTTTTCTGATCTAATACATGATTATGTAGAGGTATATATGGATGATTTTACAATCTATGGTAACACATTTGAAGAAGCTCTGGAAAATTTGGAAAAAGTCCTTAAAAGATGTAAAGAAACAAACCTTTCAGTAAGCCATGAAAAATGCTTTATGATGTTTACAGAAGGTATTGTTTTAGGACATCACATTTCAGGAGATGGGATTAAAGTGGACAAATCAAAAGTTGAAGTCATCTCTAAGTTACCAATTCCAAATTGCCAAAAAGATGTTAGAAGTTTTCTAGGATTTACAGGATATTATAGAAGGTTTATAGAAAACTTTACCAAAGTAGCATCTCCACTCTTCAAATTGCTTACAAAAGATTGTGAATTCAAGTGGAATCTTGATTGCCAACTAGCATTTGAAACCTTGAAAGCAAAAATATCTGAAGCACCTATCTTAAAAGGACCAAATTCAAAACTTCCTTTCCATATTTCTACAGATGCTTCAGATACAGTTCTAGGAGCTGTATTTGGACAAAAAGATTTGATTCCTTATTCCATTTACTACACAAGTAAAAAATTTACTCTCACTGAGTTGAATTATACTATGACTGAAAAATAATTTTTAGCTGTTGTTCATGCAATTAACAAGTTCAGACACTATATAACAGGCTATGAAACTTTTGTTCATACAGATCACTCTACAATTAGATATTTGATGAATAAACCTATTACTAATGGCAGAGTTACAAGATGGCTTTTACTTTTGCAAGAATTCAACATTACTATGCTAGATAGACCTAGAAAACAAAACACAGTTGTTGATTTCTTGTCTAGGATCCATAATATTAAAGAAGACTCCTCAGTTGAAGATAAGTTTCCTGATGAATATCTATTTGCAGTAACTACTCAAGCTCCTTGGTTTGCAGATGTTGCTAACTACTTGGTTACAGGGAAGTTACCTTCACATTTATTTTTTAGAGAGAAAAGAAAGATTATTCAAGATAGTGCAAGATATTCATGGATCACTAACGAATTGTATAAAACAAGGCCAGATCTTATGATTAGAAGGTGTGTCAGGGAAGATGAAATGCCTGATATTCTTAAAGCATGTCATGATGAGCCATGTGGTGGACACTTTGCTGACAAAAGGACAGCCTATAAAATCCTTTCTTTAGGATATTATTGGCCATCCATCTTCAAAGATGCTAAAGAATATGTCAGAAGGTGTGACAGCTGCCAAAGGGTAGGGAAACCTGCCCCCTCAAATGAAATGCCATTACAACCTCAGGTACTTATCGAACCATTTGAAAAATGGGCTTTAGACTTTATTGGACCTATTAATCCTCCATGCAAGTAGAAAAGGTATATATTGGTATGCACTGATTATGTCACCAAATGGGTAGAAGCCAAAGCATTACTTTTTGCTAACAAAAAATCTGTAGTTAGTTTTCTTTTTGAGGATATTTTTACTCGCTTTGGTGTTCCAAGAGAAATTGTGACAGATCAGGGAGCTCAATTCACATCCAACATGATGGAGAGGCTTATGGAAGAGTACAAGATCAAGCATAGGAAATCCACTCCCTATCATCCACAAGCAAATGGTCAAGTGGAGTCTACAAATAAAGTGATTGAAGGAATCCTCACCAAAACTGTGCATCTACATAGAAGAGATTGGGCAGAAAGGCTTCCTGAAGCCTTGTGGGCCTATAGAACTACATGGAGGAACACAATAGGGCATACACCCTATGAACTTGTTTATGGAAAGCAAGTCATGTTCCCCATAGAGTTCCAAGTCAAAACTTTCAAGATGGCAGTCCAGTTGGGGATGGATTTATCAGAAGCTCAAAAGCATAGACTGGAGCAGTTGAATGAACTTGATGAAATCAGACAAGAGGTTGTTCAAAGAACTGGTCTAGTTCAGCAACAGAGGGCTAAGTGGCATGACAAATACATCAAAGACAAAAGGTTTCAAGAGGGAGATTGGGCACTGTTATTTGATTCAAAGTTTAAGGATTTTCAAGGGAAGTTTCAAACTCATTGGCTTGAGCCATATGAGATTGAAAAAGTTTTCAATAATGGAGCAATAAGAATCAGAGCAATAGATGAGAACCAAACTCCTCTCGTTGTGAATGGTCATAGGTTGAAAATTGATCAAAAACCAATTTCAAAGGAGGAGTTCATCAAGATCTTTCAAAATAATTCTAAAATGAAGTTAGTGAAGAAGAATCCTTCTTCTCCACCAACTTATTCTTTGTTCTTTTCATTATATCTTAAAAAAAAAAATGTATAAGGTTGAAAACTAATCATTGATTTGTTAGTTTGACAACGAATTAGTAATTTTGGGTAAAATGTAATTATTCAGTTTTATACCGAATTGTCAGTTATGTAACGGAGGTCGATGATATAAAACTAGTGAATGCCCATGAAATGTAAGTGAAGAGAATCATTGCTGTATAATACATTCCAATCCCTTGCCCCGTGGATGTTTCCTTGACACATTGTCGAGGTTTTACCACGTAAATCCTGTGTCTATTTGTGTGTTTGGTTTCCAGTTAGTTATGGTGTTTTCTTGGTCAATATTAACTGAATGTGTGTAGTTCTTTCCTCTTTTTCTTCTATTTCACCAACAAGTGGTATCGGAGCCTAACAGGGCCGAGCGATTGGGTGTGAAGGCGTGAAGAAGAGACCAGAACCGCTCGCATTGGTGACTGTATCAGCGTGAGATCAGACCAGAACCGCTCGCATTGGTGGTTGTATCAGCGATCCCGTGAAGACCAAAACTGTGTGCGTGTGACCTCAGAGGCTGTAGAAAAACTCTGCCCGGCGTGAAACGTAGGCACAGAGCCTGCGTGATTCCAGAGTGAGAATCCAGAGTCTGCCTGCGAGAGCCTGCGCGCTGGGAACCTGCAGCCGTGTGAAGACCCTGCATGAAGAATTGGTGCTGACGGCGTGAATTTACCTGTGTGATAATTCAACCTGCTGCGTGAAGGCTGAAGGGGACCTGCTGCGTGAAGGCTGAAGGGGGCATGAAGGCTGAAGGTGCTGTTGCGTGCTGCCAGCTGCGTGTTTTATCAAACCCTCTGCGTGATTTCCGTACTGAGCCTGTGTTGGCTGCCAGAACCTGTTCGGAAGAGGAAAAACCTCTGTTTTCAGTGTTGGCGACTAGAACTTGTTCAGAAAATCTGGGTATTTTTTTTTTAAAGAAATTTTGTCTCAGAAATTTTTTTTTCAGAGAGCAGTGAAAGTAAAATTCTTTCAAAAAAAATATAAAAAAATAAAGGGTCGATGTGAGTAAGTTGAAGGAAAGATTTTATTTTTGAATTGAAGAAAAACAAAGGGTGAAAGGAAACAAAGGATCTGAAATTAAAAAAAAAAAACTGTTGAGTTGGGAATTTTTTTTTTTTTTTTTTACAATTTTTTTAGAAAGACAAACAAAATTATAAATAATTCCTAGAAAGACTGAAACCCTAGGAAGGAGGAAAAATGGCCAAGATGTCGAATGCAAAATTCGAGGTGGAGAAATTCACCGGAAAGAGAAATTTTGCTCTTTGGAAACTGAAGGTTAAGGATCTGCTTGTGCAACAAGGGTTGCACAAGGCATTGGATGGGGTAACTAAGAAACCTGCAACCATGACTACTTCAGACTGGGAGGACTTGGATGCCCGAGCTCTCAGTACCATCCGGTTATGCCTAGTGGATGAAGTTCTCTTCAACATTGTTGAAGAGACTACGGCGTCAGGATTGTGGGAAAAACTTGAAAACCTTTATATGAAAAAATCATTAACCAACAGAATTTATCTGAAATGACAGTTATACAGTCTTCGAATGAAAGAAGGTTCAAGCGTTGCAGAACATTTGAATGTTTTTAATACACTAATTTGTCAATTAACAGATATGGAAGTCAAAATACAAGAAGAAGATAAAGCCATAACCTTGCTGTGTTCTCTGCCTGAATCATGGGATCACTTCGTAACTTCAATCAGCTTCAGCTCTGCTGATTCTTTGAAGTTTGAATCAATCGTGGGAGCTCTTCTGTCTAAAGAAGTACGAAGGAAATCCAGCACTAAAACAGTTGCATCAGAAACCATGGTCGCTAGAGGACGCTCAAAGGAAAGAGGAGAAAAACCAAGGGGGTCTTCCAGATTGAAATCGAAGGGAAAGAAGTGTAAGGCAAAATGTTGGAACTGTGGTAAAGTTGGACACTTGAAGAAGGACTGTTGGAAACGAAAGGAATCCGAAAACCCGAAGAACGAAGCGAATCAGGTCGATTCAGGTATGATAGACGAAGTTTTATCTACTGAAGAATTATGTATGATAGATGAAACTTCACCTGAATGTAATGTCTCTCAGGGTTTTGATAGCTGGCTGTTAGACTCTGGTGCTTCGCATAACATGTGCCCACATAGAAATTGGTTTACTTCGTATAAAAATGTAAACGGTAGTTCTGTGTTTATGGGTAACAATGTGTCATGTCAGAGTGTTGGGATGGGATATATCAGGATTAAGATGTATGATAACACAGTTAGGACATTAACTAGTGTTAGACATGTACCTGATTTGAAGAAAAATTTAATCTCTTTGGGAGTGTTGGATTCAGATGGTTATAAGTTTACAGGTCAGGATGGCGTCTTGAAAGTCTTTAAAGGAGCCCTTGTGGTTATGAAGGCAGAAAAGGTTGGAAATCTTTACAGGTTAAAAGGAAGTACTCAGGTCAATGAAGCAGCGGTTGCGTCAGAAAAGGAAGAAGCAGGTACTCGTCTGTGGCATCAGCGTTTGGGTCATATGAGCGAGAAAGGTCTTCATATACTGATGAAACGTAAATCTCTTCCCCATCTGAAATCCTTGAATTTAGATTTCTGTAAACATTGTGTGTATGGAAAACAGTGTAAACAGAGATTTAAAGTTGGAAATCATAATAGTAAAGATGTTTTAGACTACATTCATTCTGATCTGTGGGGGCCTTCCCTTGTTGTGTCATATGGAGGTGCATTGTATTTTTTAACGTTGATTGATGATTACTCTCGTAAAGTTTGGGTCTATATGCTAAAAAGGAAAGCCGATGTATTAAATGTCTTTAAACAATTTAAAGTAATGGTAGAGAAAAGAACAGACAAATCTATTAAATGTCTAAGAACTGACAATGGTGGTGAGTTCACTTCAGTTGAATTTGAACAATACTGTAAGGATGAAGGAATTGTTAGACACAAAACTGTTGTTTATACTCCTCAGCAAAATGGTGTTGCTGAGCGTATGAATCGGACTCTTATGGAAAGAGCCAGAAGCATGATCAGCAATGCTAACCTGCAAAAGGAGTTGTGGGCAGAAGCAGTATCTACTGCTTGTTATTTAGTTAACAGATCACCTTCAGTAGCAATTGATTGTAAAATTCCTGAAGAAGTTTGGACAGGTCAGTCTTGTGACTATTCACATTTGAGAATATTTGGCTGTGATGCTTATTCTCTCATTCTGAAAAATCAGTGTTCAAAATTAGATCCAAAGTCAAAATGTTATGTCTTTGTTGGGTATGACTATGCAATGAAAGGATATAGGTTGTGGGATCTTACATTGTGGAAGATAGTCATTAGTAGAGATGTAACATTTGATGAATCCTCTCTGTTAAAATCAAATGTTGAAAGAATTGAACAGGAACAGGTATCGCCGAATCAACGAGTTCAGTTGGAGGCTAGACCTTTCGGTGACAGTCGAAAGGAAGGAGAGACTTCTGGAGAAAAAGGTGTTGAAGACACAAAGGAAGCCGTTGAAGCTTCTGAACCAGTGCAAGTTTCTGAACCATTTCAGCAACCAGTCGCTCTGAGAAGGTCTACAAGGGAAAGGAAAACTCCCAAAAGGTATGAAGATTCTGCTTCATCTTTTGCTTTGATTACTGAAGATGGGGAACCTTCTTGTTATCAGGAAGCAGTAGATGATACAGATAGCGAGAAATGGAAAATGGCTATGGAAGAAGAAATAGACTCCTTAGCCAAGAACAATACCTGGGATCTTGTAGAGCTTCCTGAAGGGAGAAGTGTTGTTGGATGTAAATGGGTCTTCAAGCTGAAACAGAAAGTTGATGGAAGTATCGAAAGGTATAAGGCGCGACTGGTAGTAAAAGGGTATTCTCAGGTTGAAGGTATAGACTTTCATGAGATTTTTTCTCCAGTTGTAAAACTTGTTTCTATACGTACTGTGTTGGCACTAACTGCGTTGTTTAATCTTGAGTTAGAACAGTTAGATGTTAAAACAACTTTTCTACATGGTGATTTGAACGAAGAGATATATATGGAACAACCAGAAGGTTTTGTACGAGGTCGCAGCAGAAGATTAGTTTGCAAGCTCAGGAAATCATTGTATGGTCTGAGGCAGTCTCCCAGACAATGGTACAAGAAGTTTGATTCCTTCATGGTGAGCAAGAACTTTATAAGAAGTGAGTATGATCATTGTGTGTACTTCAAAAGTTTCAATGGCATATTCATTATCTTAGCTTTGTATGTTGACGATATGCTTATTGCAAGCAAAAGCATGGAAGAGATCAACAGGTTAAAGGCTCAACTCTCTAGGACGTTTGATATGAAGGATCTTGGAGCAGCAAAACATATCTTGGGCATGGAGATACACAGAGACAGGAAAAATGGTAAGCTTTGGTTATCACAGCAGAAGTATGTGGAGAAGGTACTTGAAAAGTTCTCTATGAATAATGTGAAACCTGTTAATGTTCCTCTAGCTTCCCATTTTAAGCTTTCTTCGGTTTTGAGTCCTAGAGTTGATGAAGAAAAGCAGTATATGTCTCATGTACCATATGCAAATGCGATAGGCAACTTAATGTATGCGATGGTATCTACAAGCCGTGACATTTCACATGCAGTTGGAGTTGTCAGCAGGTTCATGGCAAATCCAGGTAAAGAACATTGCCAAGCAGTGAAATGGGTGCTTCGATATCTAAGAGGCACAAGTGACCATTGCATCGTCTTTAATGGTAGTGAAGGATCGGTCTGCGGATATGTAGATGCTGACTATGCAGGTGATTTGGACAAAAGAAGATCTACTACAGGTTACGTCTTTACTCTTGCAGGTGGAGCAATTAGTTGGATGTCAAAGCTTCAAGAAACAGTTGCGTTGTCCACTACCGAAGCTGAATATATAGCTGCTTCAGATGCCAGTAAAGAAGCAATCTGGTTAAAGGGTCTGCTCGATGAGATTGGAAGGACGCAAGAGAAAGTGAATGTACTTTGTGACAGTCAAAGTGCTATTCACTTGGCTACAAATCCTGCTTATCACTGCAGAACCAAGCACATTGATGTAAGGTATCATTTTCTGAGACATGTGATCGATGGCGGAAAAGTAGCTCTTCAAAAGGTCCATACGCGAGAGAATTGTGCAGACATGTTCACAAAGCCAGTTACAATAGAGAAACTGCAGTGGTGTTTAGCTTCTCTTGGCTTGCAGAAAAGATGATGAATGGGCATGGGCAAGGGATTAGGAAAATTGTTGTCAAGGTGGAGTTTGTTAGTTTGACAACGAATTAGTAATTTTGGGTAAAATGTAATTATTCAGTTTTATACCGAATTGTCAGTTATGTAACGGAGGTCGATGATATAAAACTAGTGAATGCCCATGAAATGTAAGTGAAGAGAATCATTGCTGAATAATACATTCCAATCCCTTGCCCCGTGGATGTTTCCTTGACACATTGTCGAGGTTTTACCACGTAAATCCTGTGTCTATTTGTGTGTTTGGTTTCCAATTAGTTATGGTGTTTTCTTGGTCAATATTAACTAAATGTGTGTAGTTCTTTCCTCTTTTTCTTCTATTTCACCAACATGATTGGCATGCTTATACAAAAAATACAGGGTGAAAATCAAAAGACTCTGACACCCTATATTTTCCAAAAAAAATGGTGACTCATTATGTATTCTAAAAAATTCATTGTTTTATTTCATTTCATTTTGTTTTACTTCTGCAAATTTCACTTCACTCCACTACCATATTCCACCAATAAATTTTTCTTCTCCATTTTTCATTTTCCATTTTGTCATATTTTCATCCACACAGTCATCTCCATTTCATTCATTCATAAAGTCACATTTTATTCTCTGTTTTACATTCCACAACTGTTCTCACGTTCTGCAGTTGTTCCAATTCCGTAGCTAATCCTGTTCTGTAGCCAATCTGACTCTGCAGTAACAGTTTGATCATTAATTCAAGAATAAAGAGGCCAGTTCATAATAAATTTCATATGCAGGTAATGGAGGAGAAAACAACTTTTGAAGATATATCAACATCTAAGCACCCGAAGAAGCAAACAACAAAAGATTAGCAAGCATAAGGTATGGTTCTAGAGGTAAGAACAAAAACATATTTCAAATCACAATACAAAACATAAGTTGTATAACTCGTATAGTCACACTACTCCTTGATTTATCATTATGAGATTTAATTGTCGTGATGATTCCACCACACCTTCCGACTTTAATGCCTAACGATCTAATGATGCAATCTTTGTTTTTGACTCAGACTTAACTGTACTTCTCCAGCACACCTGTTAAACAGTTAGATTCATGACATAACACATTTGAATACGACTCTTCAAAACCCTATTGTTCATTTATTACACCGAATTCTCTCTTATACCTCCACAGCCTTCTTGTGCATACAAACACGTTGTTACATTGAGCACACAGTCATTTTGTTTTCGTATTCTCTGTGTATAGCAGTCACTTTGTTTTTCACACAATTTACGTGTGCAGCCACTCCATTTCATATATCTTCTACACACTCTGTTTCTACATATTTCATGCATACAGCTTCTCTGTTTCGTATGCCATGTATGTACAAACGTTTTATCTCCCACTCATAGTCGTTTTCCTTTCACATACACTGTGATTTCATCCCCATATCCATAACTATTTTTGCTTCCATATACCAGTTGTTCCACTGCCATATACATAGTCTTCTTTGTTGGCATTATGAGATAAGTGTTGTCCTTGATGGCAAACCACACTGATGACAAATCATAGTGCAGAAGGTCAGCAGCAAGGAATTGATGAACAGACTATAAGAAGAAGAGAAAGTTCATACACGCAGGTTCATTAAGCCCAAGTCGCGTATACAAGCAGGTTCACTATATACCAAGTCGCGTATACACAGTTTCGCTATATACCAAGTCGCGTGTACACGCAGGTTGGCTTCATTAAAAGCGCGTGTATGTGGAAAACTCATTTTGGTCCGTGGCGGTTATTCCTTGGAAGTTGTGCCTATGGTTTTGGACCTTGGTGTCTCGACGGACGTGTTGATCCCTAGTTTTGAAGCTGTTGGTATTGGATTTCTATGGTTTTGGCTCTTGGTATTGAACAAGGCCTAAGGCTATATAAGGAGAAGAAGATCATTAGGCAAGAGTATCTGAAATGTCTTGAATATCTGAAGAAGTATGAGATCCAGTATGCAGGTTATGGGTTGATGATGCATTGCTTGATTTGAGCTAAGGAGGGATCTCACCGGCTGATTGAGAATAAGATCTAAGGAGATATCGGGATCAAATGGTTTGAAATAAACTATCTTTATGATGCTTATTCTAGATCTACATACTGACGCATGTATTGTTCTATAAGTGTTATGAGTATGACTGATGTCTGGTACAGCTGCAAGTTATGAGAAATTATTTTTAGATCTGTACGCGGGTTGTCTTTGGCAAAAGCGCGTATACACGCGGGTTTGATTCATCGAAGTAGCGTATACATTGTAAAGTTTGATATTTGAAGTTGCAGATGGGTCTGATGGTTATTACAGAGTTCTGTGTCTGCTCTGTGTTCTGGTGACGGTGTTGTTAACAGGGTTTCAGTGATTCAGAGTTTGATGATTGTTTTGAGCTTCAATGATAGTTATGGGTCCAGTATGAAAATTGGATGAAAAGTGGCCTTTCAGATTATGTGTTGTGCTTCAGTGTATCCAGTCTGAAAATTGATGAAACGTGGTACCTGGAGGAGAGAAGATTGTAGGCAAGCACCTACTTACTAGTATCTAAGCTAGTACAAAAGCTAAGGGAGATCTTTGGAGCATTGTAGCAGGTAGCAGCCTGCGTACTAGTAAATGGATCGGCTAGTACAAGAGCAAAGGGGGTTGTAGCTCCCGTACTGGTATAAGACTGCACCAGTACAAATATTGTAAAAGGATTTTCTTGTTAAGAAGAAGATTGAGATGACTTGCAGCAGGTGGTTTTCACCCACATTGGGTTTCCACCTTATATCTTTGTGTTCATGTGTGTGGCTTTTGTGTGATGATCTGTTCTGTTATACTGCACCTGTTTAACTGTTAATATGGTTAATAACGTTCTGATGCATTTACTGAAGATAAGCTAACTGAATCATAAGATTTCTGGATATACGCTAGTTGCTTTAGACACAGAAGCGTGTACACGCGGGTTCACTTAACTGAAGTAGCGTATATGTTTTTTAGAAGTGAAAAAGTTTTAATGATCTGATAATACTGATTCACCCCCCCCCCCCCCTTCTCAGTATTATTTCCAACATTCTTCACGTAGTCACTTCATTTCTCAGACAGTGAAGGGAATTTTGAAGAAAAGCAGAGAACAGGAGTGATGGGTCTCATCGTCAGAACAAAACCTATAGGAGTGAAGTACATGGAAGGTTATCCTCAGTTGAAAGGAATGTTGAAGAAAGCTGGTTGGCTGAGTTTCATTGAAAAATTCGATGGTCACCATAAAGAAATCACCAAGTCATTTGCCAGATCATTTGATGGGATGGACGTGGAGATTGGTGACATAAAGTTTACAGTGACCGAGTCTTTTATTGCTGAAGCAACCGAGCTACCAAGAGTAGGAGAGAGGTGGTTCAAGAATAAAGAATTCCATGATGAAACTTGGAAAGTCATTCTCCAAAATCCAGGTATGGACACTTCAGTTTTTAGGAGAGGAATTCCCATCTCTGCACTTAAGGGTAAATGGAGTAGCATGTTATTAATTTTACAAAAATTTATTACATGCGAGGGAAGATTTGGTTCCATGTATGTATATCACATAAGACTGTTGATGAATTTTCTTGAAAACGGAACCATCAATCTCCCATTTTTTCTGTTGAATAGTTTGAGGAGAATGGCCACTACTGTTCAAAAGAAAATGGAAGCCATAGAAACCAATCTTTATCACCATGGTCTAGTAAAAATTTTAGTTGAATATCACTTAAAGAGTGTAGGAGACACATGGGAGAACTTTTTGATCAGAAACTTTTTCCAAGATGCACCAGAATTTCCTAAGGGAAGTTCTATGAAAAGAAGTAGGAGAAGGAAACCAGTCTCACCATTCAAAACACTCCTGAAACCTCAACACAAAAAAACAGTGAAGAAGAGCCCATCTCTGAAACATTAACAGAGATCAAAAAGCAGACAAAATAGAGGAGAAATATTAAAGAAGAAGTTGATGAAATCCACAAAAATACTCCTGAACCTTCATCAGAGGATGAACAATTACTTTCTGAGAGATTAGTCAACATCAGGGATCAGTTCAAGAAAGAGAAGGAGAAGGGGAAAAGAAGACAGGTTATAGAGGAAGAAATCATAGGCTCCCAAAGTTTGAGGAGAAGTTCTAGACTCAAGGGAAAAGTGAAGAAAGAAAAATCAAAAGAGACTCAGTTCATAGATTTGGGGGAAGAAACTCCAACTCAGTCCCAAGACAATATCTCATATGAGCAGAGCCCACAACACTCTCCTCAACAAAACTTTGAAAGCAGCCCAAAGAGAACCTCTCCAGGAATTGATCCAATCCAACAGCAGATTTATGATTACATTGAGTCACTAGAGAAAAAGAATACATCAGTGGATCAAGGAACTTCATCCAACCCTGAGCAGCCAGCCACATCACAAGAGACTTTGACTAGCTCACTTAAGCAAGAAATCTATGAGCTAGAGGTTCTAAATAGGCACATCCAAAGGGAAAATGAAGCCTTAAAAGAACAAAACAAGTTGGATAAGATTATCCATGATAAAACTATGCTTCATTTGGGTCTATGGCACAAGAAGAACATAAAAGTAAAAAGTAAAAACAAGAAGCTAAACAGGGCTCTCATTAACCTCAAGTATAGATTTCTCATGAGGAAGCCTAGGATGGCAGTTGCAGCAAAGAAAAGTAAGAAAAGGTTGGATGTTTCAGCTGAAGTCTCATAGAAAATGCAATAGGAGGAGGGAGTTCACAATTTTGATTGCATGGGGACATGCAATAGTCTCGCAGTGGGGGTATGTTGAGTTCCAAAACTGTCTTTCCCTTAAGCAACTTTCTCATCCTTCTTTCTTTGCTTTTCCATGAAAAATGCATCCTTAATCATCAAAAACCATTACACATTGCCTCAAGGAGTATATTTCATTGATTTAGAAGTTATACTATTATGTTTGCTATTTGAATAGGTTTTTGTCTTTCAGCTACGGAATGCAGCCACATTCCGTAGCTAATCGGCTGTTTCGTAGCCATTTCCACGCTTTTGTAGGTTCCAGGTGTCAAGAGAGGAAAAGGACTACGTGAGTAGCTTGGGAAACATTAGACCATGGATCGTATCCTATTCATTTGGCCTAGATCGATGAGGAGGACTCTAGTCAAAGGGAAGTCAACCATAGAAACCTATGGCAAACAGGACTCTGTTTTGCACACGTTTCTCAATGGTGGGATCTAAAGTAGTCTCCTGAGGCCACAGACTTCATGTGCCACCTGCGCAAATGGAATCTAACAACCACTACCATATATTTATGTTTCCAAGAAACCAGGGACAAGAATTTTACATACTTGCCTATCTACGTGTTTTGTTGTAGCTGATTTCTCTCTTTAAAACAATTGTATATTTCTCTATAAATACCACCGTGTAGAACGCAGAACAAGTTCAAGTTTTTGCTTATGTAATAGTTCAGATTTCCGCTTTGTAGTTGGAAGAACTCAGTTCTCTATTTTAATATAAAGACTCTATTTTCAATGGATACCTGAAGCGTTGTTGGTGTATTGATTGAGTGCTTATAATCCGAGACCTTTGCAGAGGGCCCATGCGTGGTCAAGGGTATATTTTATTTCTGTTGTGTCTTTCATAGTTCAATTGTAAATTCACTATGTTTTTCCATAATGTTTATAATCATTTTCTAACTCTGTTTATAATGCAGCTTGTGTCATCTTTTCACTAACTCAGAGTAGTTTTATTTCAGCGCAGAATAGTTCTTTGGTTTTCACTGCTTTCCAGTTTCTTACCAATAGCTTTAAGTTGATGTCAGTAGCATAAATTGATTCATTTCATTTTTTGTTCATTAGTTCTTTTAGATTTTGAATTAAGCTGTTCAATGCCATTTTCTTATTAGATTAGTAACTCATGTTATAAATGAATATTTCCAAAAGCCCTTTCAGTTGATGGCTAATATTAAAACTAAGTGGTGAAACATTTCATTTATGAATGAGTCTTTCTCTGCATTTTTATGTTGACTTTTCTTAGAATAATGAAGAATGAAATCTCTCAAAATGCTATCACAAGGAGGTAGTTCTCCCTAAATTGTGTAGCAAAGTGACAAAAAAAAATACTTCATTTAGCTTTGCTTTCATAATAGAATAGTTGCAATTCGTTTTCAATTATGGTTTTTCACTTAGTTTAGCTGCAATTCCATTTTCAGTTGTTCATTAAGTTTCGATTCTACAATAGATTAGACAATAGCGGTAATCTTATTTCCAGTATTTCATTTTTGGTTTATCATAGATAGCTGCAATCTCATTTTCTCATTTAAGCTTTGGTTTTGTAATTGAGTATATAGTAGTAATGGAGGGGGAAGATGAGCTCATTTGGGATGTTGCAAAAAACGGACACTAGTCCCCCAAGATCAGATATCTGGTACTTATGGATCCCCACAAACCTGCAGTCATTGAGCCATGGTGGAATCTTCTATGGAAACTAAGAGCAGCCCCCCGAGCCAAGCTTCTAATGTGGTCCATTCTCAATAACAAAGTCCCGACGGGTGCGAATTTAATGAAGCGATCTTTCTCGGGGCCTTTTTGGTGCCACCTCTGCAGGAACAGCAACGAGGATTCTGTCCACCTCTTCCTAAATTGCCTAGCAACTCTAGCCCTATGGAATGGCTTCCTAGCAGCACTCCCTTCATCCAGCAGATGGCACGGGAACAACATCAATGATGCTTGGAGTAATTGGTGGAAGGAAACCAACGGTAAGGAAAGAAATATACCGGTGGTGATAAGCTGGGCGATTTGGATCGCCAGGAATCAAATTATCTTTCAAAATCAATCCCCCCACTGGCCTTCCATCCTAAACCGAGCATCCGCGGAATATCAGATGATCCCGGAAGAAACAGCACACAACCAGATCAGGAGAGTTGAGGCAGAAACCATTGATCATTCCCTCCCATGGGCCTACTTTGACAGCTCAGCTCAGGAACAGGGATGTGGAGGAGGAGCCATTCTACACTTATCAGACACACACTCCTATAAAATTCAAATGGGACTAGGCCGGGGAACAAACAACTTCGCCGAGCTTCTGACCGCCAAATATCTCATACAATTTGCATTGCATAAACATTGCACGCATTTACAACTTTTTGGGGATTCAAAACTGGTTGTTAATTGGATCAACAAAAAATACATCTGCAATGCATATACATTGAAGCATATTTTGGCTGAGATTCACAGACTTATTACATCATTTGACTCATTTACTTGTCACCATATTTACAGGGAGTGGAACATCGTTGCTGACCACCTATCCAAAGAAGCAGTGGTCCGGGATGATGACATCTGGTTGATTTGCGAGGAACTGGATGGTGTTGTATACCAACACTATCACAGGCCCTTTATAGATCCAGAACTCATATGAACAGCATGTGGAAATCAGCTCCTACTCTATTTTTGATGCTTACTTTATTTTTTGTATAGATGTACATATTTAACAGAACATATTACTCACTCTCTGCGAAGAGGATGACAACTTCATTATTTTTTGATTTATCTCTGATCGCTCCATCTGTTTGGAGAACTAAAAGTTTACAATTTTGGTACAGGCAATGCCTCACTACAGTAATGCTTATGCATATGCAAAATGTAATTTTCTTTTATATAATGAAAATTACGACTTTTTCCACAGGGAAAAAAAAGTCCTTTCAATTCATGTTTTGGAAACAATCATAATAGCAAGAAGAGAAGCTCTGTTTACATTTTCTTGTTTAAAACTTTACTTCCAAATCTGTCTTAAAGCACTTTTAGCTTTCATTTCATTTCTCTAGATTCTTAGCAGCAGTAGATTAATATTTTGTAGATTACATTGCAGAACATTAGGAATCAAAAGAGAAAAACCCCAAAACAAACATAAACTCAAAAATAGTGAGGTAAGAAGGGTCATCTAGCACATATAGTGCACTACACTTCATCAGTTTACTATACCTGGATTGATAATTTATGTAGCAATTTAGGACACTAAATTGACTGAACAATTGCATTTATGGAAAACAGAAGAGAGTCAGATTTCTCAGAGTTGGGAAAGAAAAGAAGAGCGAAAAATTAGAGCTTGTGCATACAGATGTATGGGGACCTGCTTAGGTATCATCTCTCGGTGACTCTCATTATTATGTTACTTTTATTGATGATGCAACTAGAAAAACTTGGATTTATTGTATTCAGAATAAATCTGATGTATTTGATACTTTCAAGAAATGGAAAGCTTTGGTTGAGATTGAGACAGGAAAGAAATTGAAGTGTCTCAAATCAGACAATGGAGGTGAATATTGTAGCAAAGAGTTTGATAGGTACTATTCAGAGCATGGACTTCGCAGAGAGAAGACAGTTCCAAGAACACCACAAGAAAATGGTGTGTCAGAAAGGATGAACAAAACAATCGTGGAGCATGCAAGGTGCATGAGATTGCATGCAAGATTGCCTTTACAATTTTGGGCAGATGTTGTAGATACTGTTGTTTATCTAATAAACAGAGGGCCTTCAAGCTCCTTGGATGGTGGTATTCCAGAGGAAGCATGGACAGGTAAAAAGGTAAACTACTCCTTTTTAAAGTCTTTTGGTTGTGAGGCCTTTGTCCATATTAATAAATAAAATAGAACAAAGCTTGAGGCAAAATCAAAGAAATGTACCTTTATTGGATATGGTGTTAATGATTTTGGATATCACTTATATGATTATGAAAATCACAAAATCATTAGGAGAAGAGATGTAATATTCAATGAAAAGGTCTTGTATAAGAATCAGTTGCAAGAAAAGAAACAGGAAAAAGAAAGCAAGGAATACATAGTTCTTGATGGGATCACTGAAAAAGTAAAGGTGCCTGAAAATAATAATAATCAACAACCACAACAACAACAACCACCACAACAGCGACAAGCACCCCAAACACCTGAAAGTGGTGTTAAAAGATCTACCAGGATAAGTATACCCCCTGAACGATACTCTTCTTCATTATATTCTTTATTGTTGACTAATTCTGGTGAACCCGAATGTTATGAAGAAGCAATGCAGGTTGAAAGTAGGAAGAAGTGGGAGCTAGCCATGGAAGAAGAGATGGACTCCTTAATGCATAACTAGACTTGGGACTTAGTCAGGTTGCCTGCAGGTAAAACTACATTGCAGAATAAATGGGTTTACAGGCTGAAGGAAGAAGATGGAGGAAAACAGAGGTACAAAGCTAGACTTATGGTGAAGGGGTTTGCATAGAAGAAACGTATTGATTTTGATGAAATATTTTCGCCTGTTGTTAAAATGACTTCAATCAGAACTATTTTAAGTCTAGTAGCAGTTGAAGATTTGCATCTTGAGCAGTTAGATGTAAAGACAGCCCTTCTCCATGGGGATTTGGAGGAAGAGATATATATGCAGCAACGACAAGGATATGAGGTAAAAGGGAAGGAGAAACTAGTGTGTAGGTTGAAGAAGAGCTTGAATGGCTTAAAATAGGCTCCAAGGCAGTGGTATCTAAAATTTGACAAGTTTATGTCTGAACAAGGTTATACTAGATGTCACTCTGATCATTGTGTTTATCTGAAAAAGAAAAATGATGGCAGTTATATTATATTGTTATTGTATGTAGATGACATGCTTGTTGCAGGGTCTAACATGCAGGAAATAAATGTGCTCAAAATTAAATTGGCAAATTCATTTGCAATGAAGGATTTGGGAGCTGCAAAACAAATCCTTGGTATAAGAATAACTAGAGACAGGAAAAATCACAAATTAACATTGTCTTAGAATGAGTACATACAAAAGGTGTTGAAAAGATTTAATATGCACAATGCAAAACCAATTAGTACACCTTTTTCTAGCCATTTCAAACTTAGTAAGGAGATGTGCCCAAAGACCCATGAAGACATGGATTATATGTCTAAAGTTCCATATGCATCAGCAGTTGGAAGTTTAATGTATGTAATGGTCTGCACAAGGCCTGATATTGCACATGCAGTGGGAGTTGTAAGTAGGTACATGAACAATCCAGGAAAAGAACATTGGATGGCAGTGAAATGGATTCTCAGATATTTGAAAGGTACCACAAATCAAAGCATTATGCTTTGGTGGTTCAAACATTTCTCTACAGGGATATGTTGATACAAATATGGTAGGTGACAGAGATAACAGGAGGAGCACTACAGGATATGTATTTACTGTAGGTGGAACAGTTGTCAGTTGGGTTTCAAAAATCTAAAGTGTTGTTGCACTGTCAACAACAGAAGCAGAGTATGTTGCTGCTACAGAGGCTAGTAAAGAAATGATTTGGTTACAAAGGTTTATGGATGAATTGGGTAAGAAGCATGATATGGGCACGTTATACAGTGATAGCCAAAGTGTCATTCATCTTGCAAAGAACTCAACATTTCATTTCAGGACTAAACACATACAGCTAAAGTACCATTTCATACAATCAATGTTGGAAGATGGAGAGTTGAAGCTGGAAAAGATACACACTAGCTAGAATCCTACAGATATGCTAACAAAAGTTGTAACCAGGGAGAAACTGAGAATATGCTCAGTTTCAATTGGTCTTCAAGGATGATGATGAAGATGAGAAACATCCAGGTCCAAAGAGGAGTCATTGTCCAGCAAATGAAGTAGCGGTGGAGTTGCTATAATCATTCTCCAAGTGGGATATTGTTGGGTGTGGAGCATGATTATCATCCTAATTTAGAGGTCTTTGTTTCAGTCGGATGTATACCTCACGAAGATTGTACACCCCTCCACGAGCAAAGGCACTCATGAATTGAATATCTAATGAACAACAAGATCTAGAATACAGGTGATTGGGTTATGGTGCACAGTTGGATCTAAATCAAGGAGGAACCTAAGCGTGTGATGAAGGATAAGTTCTATTGATGGGTAAAGATATTAAGGCTTGAAGAGAAGTATCTTTGTGTGGTTTTGAACTTTTATCTGAATAATTGGCGCATGTCGTAATCTGTAAATATGATGATCTGGGTATAACTGATGTCTGAATAATTGTAAAGGTTAAAATCATCATTTACAAATATGTACGCAGGTTCATTATAGCAAAGGTGCGTATACACGCTGGTTCGGCATTTCAAAAGTGCATATACACAGGTTTGCCTTGATACAAGTGCGTATGCACGCAGGTTCGTCATATTGAAGTAGCGTACTCCTCATAAAAATATGCTTTAGCTACTTCTTGTTGTTGTTACAGTGTTATGGGTTCTAGCTTGGGTTCTGGTTACTGTTACTGTGTTCTGGTTACAGTGTTCAAAGAAGTGATTGTTTGATTCAGTTTTGGTTGGTGCAAAGGAGATTGGTGGATGCAAATATGACGTTTGATAGATGTTATTGATGGATCCAATCTGAAAATTTATGAAACATGGTCCCTGGAAGAAAAGAGAAGGTTGTAGCCTTCTGTAGGTCAGCACCTACGTATTAGTACATCAACTAGTACAAGAGCTAGGGGGTTGTAGCTCCCTTCTAGGAGAAGCTGGAGAACAAGAGAAGGTTGTAGCCTTCTGCAAGTAGAAGCCTGCATACTGGTATAAGACTGCACCAGTACAAAATATTGTAAAAAGAAGTTTCTTATTAAAAGAAAGATAGAGACGATTGCAGCAGGTGGTTTTCACCCACATTGGGTTTCCACTTTATATCTTGTGTTCATATGTGTGACTATCTGTTTTACTGCTCCTGGTTACTATTTATATGGTTCTGATGCACAGATTAAAGATCAACATATGAAGAATTAAGTAAGTTATAAGTTTACTGGTTATACTCTAGTTTCCTTATATATAGTTGTGTATACACGCAAGTTTCATTAACTGGAGCAGTGTATATGAATTAGAATATGGAAATGAAATATTATTGACTTGCTAATACTGATTCACCCCCCCTCTCAGTATTATTTCCAACAATTGGTATCAGAGCAGGTCCTTCAGAAGAAGCTTGATCACTTGAAGGAAGATCTATCATCATGAGTAACTACGAAAGAGAGGCATCCATTAGACCACCGATATTTGATGGGAGCAACTTCGTTTATTGGAAGGTAAGAACCACAGCCTATCTTCAATCTCTTGGAACAGATGTTTGGGAAATCGTGGAAGGAGGATATACATTTCCATCAGCAATACCTACAGATACGGCAGGTAAGAAGCAATATGAAACCAATGCCAAGGCCGTCAATACATTATTGGGGAGTCTGTCACAATCAGAATTTGTCAAGGTTATGCAGCTCAAAACCGCCAAAGAAATATGGGACAAGATCATTCTAAGCTATGAAGGAGACAATCAGGTAAAACATGCAAAACTACAATCTCTCATAATTCAATATGAAACTCTCAAAATGCACAATGATGAAAGTATAGCTAATTACTTCCTACGTATAGATGAGATTGTTAATCGCATGAAAAACTTGGGTGAAGAGATAAAAGAAGTTACTTTAGTTGAAAAGGTTTTAAGATCCTTGTCTACTAAGTTTGAATCAAAAGTTTCTGCTATAGAAGAAAAGCAGGATCTTTAGAGTCTTACTATGACACGGCTACATAGAATCTTAACTGCTTTCGAAATGAGAAAAGGAGGCCCATCAGATATGAGAGAAGCCGCATTCAAAGCTTCAGGAAGAGAAGAACTCAATGAATCAAGACATATTTCAGAAGGAGAGGAAGAAGCAAACTTTGTCAAGAACCTTCAACAAGGTTCTCGAAGATTCAGAGGTAAAATACCTTTCAAATGTTTTGCTTGTGGAAGAGTTGGTCATTATGCTACCAAATGTCCTCACAAGGATAAGCTTGATAAAGGTAAGGAATCAGAAAAATGGAATAGAAAACAAAGTGTAAGTAAAAAGAGCTACTATACGCATGAAGATAGCGATGGTTTATCAAATAGTGATGAAGATGAAAATAGTAATGATTATAGACTTCTGATGGCTTTTGAAGATGAAGATTTCTTGGATGCATTAGATGAAGATGGTCTTTATGAAGAAATCTCTAAACTTAAAATTTGTTTAGAAGAAAAGAATATGATTATAGATACTCTGACATTCCAACTTGCTGAAAGGGAAAAACACAATGAAAATTTAGAATGTGAAATTGTGGGTCTAAGAAAGGATATTGAGAAAACAAAAGCTCTCAATCTTAGATTTGCTAAAGGATCAGAGACCCTAAATGAAATTATCAAAGTGCAGTGTTCTCCTCTGATAAAGACAGGTCTGGGATATACTGAAGAAGCACAGAAACCGTCCACCTCCACTAAAAGCTATCTTGATGCAGTAAAGAGCAATGAACAGTTTGACAATCGTCAGCAAAGGCAAAAAGCAGATCACCAAGTAAATTGGGGTCAATCTACTTCAAGGATGAACAGAAGCTACAACCAACCTCACGTAAATCATACTCAGTTTGCTTCAAGAATGAATGTCAATGGAAAATACTATCACTAGGTCAGTAGGTTTGATAATCACAGGAATTTCTTTAATGGCCAATGTTTCTTATGTCATAACTTTGGACACAAAGCTACTCAATGTATTGCTTACAAGACCATCATGACTAGAGAAGCACGAAATCAAAAGAATGTGACAGGGATCATGAAAAGGACCTACAATAACTTTTCGCTTCTTGAAAATGAAATAGACTACTCTATCTGTAACAACTTTAGTCATGAAGATTCTGAATGCAGGAGTAAATTTTGGAAAACATCTCAAAAGGAGCAAACTTCATTGGATCCCAAAACTTGGAGAAAGAAAGAACCGCAACCAAAAAGATGTGGTATAGCTTTATATGCAGAAGGACAAGAAAATCAGTGGTAGATCGACAGCGGATGCTCAAAACACATGACAGGTGATAAAGAAAAACTTCAGTCATATAATGCCTTAGAAAAGGAAAAGAAGGTCTCATTTGGAAATGACACTCCTGCTGTCATAAAAGGTAAAGGTTCTGTTCTCTTAAAAGAAAAGGTTAAAGCTGGGAATGTTATGTATGTTGATGGTCTAAAGCATAATCTATTGAGTGTTAGTCAAATGTGCGATCAAGGAAATGAAGTGGTATTTCAATCAAATGGATGTGTTGTTCGTGAGCTTGATACAGGAGAAACAATGATCAAAGGAATAAGAACTCCAAATAACCTATACATACTCAAGGGAGGACAACAACAGTGCTACCTAAGCAAAAATGATGAACACTGGCTATGGCACAGAAGATTGGGGCATCTAAGCTTTTCTCAAATAAGAAAAGCATGTAGATACCAGGCTGTTCGTGATCTTCTTGATATCAACATTCCAAAAAACACAATATGCAAATCATGTCAATTTGGTAAGCAAACCAAAGCTCATTTCCCTGAGAAGGAAGGATCAGCTAGTAAGCCTCTTGAACTTATTCATACTGATTTATGTGGTCCATCAAGGAAAAATTCACCTCATGGAGAAGAATACTTTATATTGTTCATTGATGACTTTTCCAGAATGTGTTGGATAGAACTTCTAAAGCATAAAGATGAAGCATTTGAAAAGTTCAAAGCTTTCAAAGCATTGGTTGAAAATGAATCAAATCGCAAAATCAAATGCCTCAGGTCTGATCAAGAAGGGGAATTTACCTCAGATGAATTCTTCGACTTTTGTGAAGAACATGGAATAAAAAGGGAATTCTCTACCGCAAGGACTCCTCAGCAAAATGGAGTGGTAGAAAGGATGAACAGAACTGTTCAAAAAATTGCTCGTGCCATGCTAGATGAGTCTGGAACTCCTGCAACCTTCTGGGGTGAAGCTACATTTGCTTCCGTCACTATTCTCAACAAAACAAATGTTCGGGTAAACAGCACTCAAACTCCACATGAAATTTGGTATGGTAAGACTCCTACTATGAAATACTTCAAAGTTTTTGGAAGCAAATGTTACATCAAAGGACTGATGAAAAGCTTGGCAAGTTTTAACCTAGAGTAGATGAAGGCATTCTCCTTGATTACTCTTCCCGAAGTAAAGGATATAAGTGTTATAATAAAAGACTAGGGAAAATTGTTGAAAGTATTGATGTTGTGGTTGATGAAGCAAGCAAAAATCCAAAGCGGGTAAAAACCGAAGATTATGAAGAAGATGATGATTATCCTTCCACATCAAATCAGACTAATTCAGAAGAAGAAACCAATGAAGCACCAGAAGAACAGATAACAGTAGAAGAAAAGACTCCATCTAGGTATGTTTAGAAAAATCATCCAGAGACTCAAATTTTGGGACAGAAAGAGGCAAGGGTGAAAACAAGAAGAATCATTACAGAAGCTTCAAGCTATCTAGCATTGCTTTCCACCATCGAACCTCAAAATGTACATGAAGCATGCAAAGATGAATGTTGGGTCAAGGCCATGAATGAAGAGCTTTAGAAAATTGAAAAGAATAATACTTGGGAATTATTTCCTAGACCTCATGATAAGAATATCATTGGAACCAAATGGATATTCAAAAAAAAGCTGAATGAAAATGGAGAAGTTATTAGAAATGAGGCTAGACTTGTTTGGATATGCTCAACAATAAGGTATAGATTTTGAAGAAACTTTTGCACCTGTTGCTAGACTTGAAGCCATAAGAATGTTCCTTGCTCTTTCTAGCTTTCAGAACTTCAAAGTATACCAAATGGATGTAAAATCTACCTTTCTTAATGGAGACTTAGAAGAAGAAGTATATATTGAGCAACCAGATGGATTCATCCTTGGAAATGATCCAAAACTTGTATGCAGACTCAGAAAAGCTCTCTATGGTCTAAAACAAGCTCCAAGGGCTTGGTATTACTGTCTCGACAAATACCTCCATCAACAAGGCTTTTCAAAAGGATCAGCTGATAGCAATTTATATACAAAGATTGACAATGATAAATTGCTAATACTTATTGTGTATGTTGATGATATTATTTTTGGTAGTAATGAAGAAGCCATGAGTCAAAACTTTGCTTTGGTAATGCAGAAAGAATTTGAAATGTCCCTGCTTGGTGAGCTCACATATTTTCTTGGTTTACAAGTTCAACAAAATAAAGATGGTATCTTTCTATCACAAACCAAGTACCTCAAGCAGATCTTGAAAAAATATGGCATGGAAGAATCTAAACCAGTATGTACCCCTATGGTAACAGGATGCAGTCTCAGCTCAAATGATGAATCAACAGCAGTACATCAACCAACCTACAGATCCATGATTGGCAGTTTACTTTATCTAACAGGTACCTGACTAGACATCATGCATGCAGTGGGAATAGTTGGAAGATTCCAAGCAAATCCAAAGGAATCACACCTTCAGGCAGTCAAAAGGATCTTCAAATATCTTCAAGGAACTCAGAATTTTGGTTTATGGTATCCTAGGGACACAGATCTTACACTTCATGCATACACAGATGCAGATTGGGCAGGAAGTGTGGATGATAGAAAAAGCACTAGTGGTGGTGCATTCTATATGGGTTCCAGATTAGTGTCTTGGTTCAGCAAGAAACAAAGTTCAATTTCATTATCTACAGCTGAAGCAGAATATGTGGCTGCTGCATCTTGCTGCACACAACTCCTTTGGATGATGCAAACATTGCAAGACATTCAGATCACATGTACTCCACCCATCTCCATTCTATGTGATAATACAAGTGCAATCAGCATTTCAAAGAACCTAGTTATGCATTCCAAGACCAAGCACATACCTATCAAATATCATTTTCTCCATGAACAAGTGCTTGAACAAAAGGTCAAATTGGAGCATGTTCCCTCCAAAGAACAGGTTGTTGATATATTCACCAAACCGCTGCCCAGAGACATTTGAATATCTCAGACAGAAGCTGGGAGTAGTTGATGCATCATCCTGTTGTTGAAACTTATCTATTTCAGAGAAAAGTGGTTGTATGCGAGTTTCATGAAGCATATCCGCATACATATGCCAATTTCTGTGGATACAGTCGCATATGTGTTGGTTTGAAGAAGAACAGTGGGCCAGACTCAGGATGAAAAGAATCTGATATTGGTCTGACAGTGATCATCTGGCACAGGTTCAAGGGGAGCACATTCTTCTAATAATGCATTATCTTAGAAGATCTTGGTACAAATTCACAAGTTATTTTGATTCAGGTGGAACAGGTGCAGAGGGAGATCATGGTTGCTGGTCTGGATGGTGATTGACAGATGTTGCTAATAGTTGCTGATAACTATCATAGTCTTGTTTTAGATATTTTGTCTCTATGTCATGTATATCTTTTATTATCAAGGACATGAAACAACCTATTTTGATTCCCCACTATGCATCGAATGGATGATGTAATGTTCTTATTTTATCATGTATAAATGTTTGGTATATCCCCACTTGGTTGGGTGGATGAGTCAATCTTGGTATATCCCCACTTGGTTGGAAGATGGATGTATGTATGAGTTTTTGGTGATAGGAAGGTCATTTATGATGTATAGAATCATGTTCTTTTGGTAGAACATCTTTTTGCAGACCTTGCTTACATTCAGGGGAGCATGGACAACACTCTTTAGCATATCATAGAATTCAGCATGTACTCAGGGGGAGCATAACCCTTTTCCCTTGATGACAAAGGGGGAGAGTGACTTGTGGTGCTATGACACAGGTGTTGTCCTTGAGGGCAACTCACTCAGATGACAGATTTCAGTTCAGGCTCACAGAATGAAGAAAGAGAGGTATATGCAAGTTCCCATTAACCAAGCTACGTGTACACGCAGGTTCGCAGACCAAAAGACGAGTATGGCATACACACACAATTTCACGAAAGGAAAGGTGCATACATGATGGAAAACTTGGTTTTGGTCCGTGGTATTTGGCCTATGGTATTGGTCCAAGGTATCTTGTCTGACGTGTCGACCCCCAGGTATTTGGTCCAAGGTATTGGTTCTAAGTTGTTTTGGACCATGATATTGAGTAAGGCCTAAGACTATAAAAGGAGGAGAAGATCATTAGGCAAAGGCACTCATGAATTGAATATCTAATGAAGAGCAAGATCTAGAATACAGGTGATTGGGTTATGGTGCACAGCTGGATCTGAATCAAGGATGAACCTGAGCGCGTGATGAAGGATAAGTTCTATTGATGGGTCAAGATCTTAAGGCTTGAAGAGAAGTATCTTTGTGTGGTTTTGATCTTTTATCTGAATAATTGGCGCATGTCGTAATCTGTAAATATGATGATCTGGGTATAACTGATGTCTGAATAATTGTAAAGGTTAAAATCATCATTTACAGATCTGTACGTAGGTTCATTATAGCAAAGGCATGTATACACGCTAGTTCGGCATTTCAAAAGTGCGTATACGTAGGTTTGCCTTGATACAAGTGCGTATGCACATAGGTTCGTCACGTTGAAGTAGAGTACTCCTCATAAAAATATGCTTTAGCTACTTCTGATTGTTGTTACAGTGTTCTGGGTTCTGGCTTGGGTTCCAGTTACTGAATTATAGCATTCAGAGAAGTGATTGTTTGATTCAATTTTGGTTGGTGCAAAGGAGATTGGTTGATGCAGATTTGACATTTGATTGATGTTATTGATGGATCCAGTCTAAAAATTTATGAAACGTGGTCCCTGGAAGAAAAGAGAAGGTTGTAGACTTCTGTAGGTCAGCACCTACATACTAGTACATTAGCTAGTACAAGAGCTAGGGGGTTGTAGCTCCCTTCCAGGAGAAGCTGGAGAACGAGAGAAGGTTGTAGCCTTCTACAGGTAGAAGCCTGTGTACTAGTGTAAGATTGCACCAGTACAAAATATTGTAAAAATAAGTTTCTAATTAAAAGAAAGATAGAGACGATTGCAGTAGGTGGTTTTCACCCACATTGGGTTTCCACCTTATATCTTGTGTTCATGTGTGTGACTGTCTGTTTTACTGCTCCTGGTTATTGTTTAGATGGTTCTGATGCATAGATTAAAGATCAACATATGAAGAATTAACTAAATTATAAGTTTACTGGGTATACGCTAGTTTCCTTATATATAGTTGCGTATACACGCAAGTTCCATTAACTGGAATAGCGTATATGAATCAGAATATGGAAATGAAATATTATTGACTTTCTAATATTGATTCACCCCCCCCCCTCTCAGTATTATTTCCAACACCCTCCACGTGGGGGGGTGCGGGGGGGACTTGTCCCCCCCGCGGGGGTTCGGAGGGGCCCATCCCCCCCGACTAGGGGGTCCGGGGGCCAATGGTCCCCCGGTGGGGGTTTCGGGGGCAGCGCCCCCAAAGCTAAAAATAGATGTAAATTTGCCTTGTAAAAGTATAGTAATTTCTAGTCAATCTGGGCCGTTCATTAGGCGAATGATCTGACGGTAGAATTTATGTTTAGTTTAGGGATTTTTTCCCTAGAAGGCAACCCCTCTCTTTGTATGAGGCTATTGTATTGAGGCTGTGGAATAGATGTGTATTCTCAGAGCGAGAAACTGATAGGTGAGACTGAGAGAAAACAGAGGATATTACAACGGATCTGCTGTAGGTTGTGTCTCTTCATTTTGCTGGATAATAGAAAGGAAGGATTGGCTGTTCGAGGTGGACGTAGCCCAAACTAGGTGAACCACGTATATCTGTGTCTCTCTGGTTTCAATGTGTTTGTGTTTTTCCGCATATTATATGTCTCTCATTTCTCTGTCATATATAATATTTTTCTAACAAGAGAACCTCCTTCTCCTTGCACATGTGACTATAATAGGCTTTAGAACAACTCTATTACCTTCATTTTTCTTCATTGCTTCTTCACTTGAGTGGGAGGCCCTTTAGGCCTATGTCTCTAACCTAAATGATGTGATATGTTTGGCTGTGAGTCTATGTTGTTATGACTGTAGGAAAACTTCCTTTTCCTCACACGTGTGAGTGCATTTTCCCTAGAAACTAGCCTCCAACCTTCACTTATATTTCCCCTTACTTTGCTGCACTAGAGGCTCCTTGTCTTCATCCTTTTTCATTCTTTTCTTGGCTCCTTGACTTCGCTGATTTCAGAGATGATTGTGTTGTCTTTTAAGGGAGTGAACAACCTCTATATATAGAGGATTGTCCCTCTTTTAGGTCAACTGGAAGGCCGACTTGTTTTCCTTGCTTTGGATGGCTTCTTTTGATGGTGCCACATGCTTGGAGGTGACTTCTTTGACTCTAATACATAAATATACCTATAGTAAAATGCCCTTAAGGTCTTCAACACAATTCTTTTGACTCTTTGACTCACCTATAACACTTTAACATGTTCTAGACCTATTTTAATGAGCAAGAAACTCATTGACATATATTATAAAATAATATTTCTTTTCTTGATAAATACAATTATCAAAAGTACATTTATGAAGACCGAACCAAGTTGAATTTCCTTCAACACTCACTCTTAACTAGATAGGTATCCATACAAAATTACAAGGTGTTTGGTTATTTTTCAATCTTGAAGAATTCACATAAGGGAAACCAGATTGGCAATCCATCTGTTATAGCATCATAGTAACCAAAATTGTTTCCATAGCAAGGCCTTGACTGACAGCTCTATCTCTCAATAGATCGGAGCACAATGTTAATGAGACCAATCACTTATAGACACCTTAGTCATTATCTCTCAAGGTACATACCAACCTAGGTGTTCACTGAGTATGACCTTCTAGGACTATTCTTATCTTGGGTTCCCAGCCCTCAAAGAATATTAGTCCTCTTGCCTACTCTTGTCTTGGATGCCCTACACATCCTCAAAGAGTATTTAATGCCATATGATTACCCAATCCTCCCATTCTTTCTTCCCAAGTGAAGACAAGAATTTTGTGTCTATCTCTTCCTCTCAATTGAGGAAGACATGCCCAAGTATCCTCTAACAAGGTACTTGTCCAAGTTCCTTTGTAATTGGGAACTTGTTATAACTCCCTCTTAGCTAGGGACTTTTCCATTCATCAACAACTTCTTCTTTGTGGTTCCTCCAACTGCTTGATCTTCTTCCTTCCTTCGATGCCATGAAGTATTTGTTCGAATCGTCTTATTGGTAAGGCACCATCCATTGATCACTTTCCTTCCTGATTTTTCATGCCATTGCTTCCTTTGTGGAAAGTGGATTTCTTGACATATATCAGGCTCTCTTGTCATTTGGTTACTCCTTTGTCACCTATCCATGCTTTGGAATACTTTTCTCATGGATGCTTCATTGTACTTACTTGTTTACATGCTTCGATCTAGTAGCCCTTCATGACTTCATCATGATATTGCATCAAAATTAAATCTTGCTTTTGTTGGATGGCTTCTCCATCATGACATCTTCATAGAGTAGAATCAGTTGTCTGCATCTTTCATATCTCCAAGGCCTTCACAGATGTCAAGGGTCCTTTTATCTTTTTCTTCCTTTGTTAGAGTTGTCATGCCTTCTTTCAGGAGATGTCTTCAAAGTATCTTGTGAGATAGTTATTCTTTGTGATCATGGTGTTCTTCACATGCTTGACCTCTTTCTCCATTTGCTTCTTCTTGGATAGATTGGTCAACCACCTTATGCTCTTTTGCGAGAACTTCTTCAATGCTTTCTTCTAGGACTTTTCAACATTCCTTCCTTACTTCCTTCTTAGTCAATAATATTACACTCCTTATGTGAGTATTTCTTTTTGTTTACCTTCATTGCATTGTAGTACATGCCTTTGAGCATGTCATTAGTGAAAGAGATTCTTTCCTACTTGATCATTTTATAGAACTATTCCCATGACTCAATAATATACATATGATAACATGACTAAACTTTGATGCATACATACCTCATCTTAATTCTCCTTTGATCATCTTATCTTCAATTGATTGTCCATGGTGTGGCCCTTCTCACTTAATCTTAGCTTGCATGCATTTCATCCTTTTCTTGAATCCCATGAATGAGACTCCCAATGAGACATATGATTTTGTTTATGAATATTCTTTTGAAGATTCCATCACAGGATCTTGAAGACCCTTATCCTGCAAATGTTTCTTTCTTTTGATGATGGAGGTCTTCTAAGATTCTTAATCATGATCAATTTTATTTCACTGTGGATGAGGTCCTATTCTAGCTATGCTCCTTCTACATGAATATATTGAGCTATATATACCATGCTCCTATATTCTAGAATATATTTCTAACGATGCAGTTGGTTCTATTATAATTCTCCTTCTACATGAGTATTTTGAACTCTATGTACATCATGCTTCTAGATTCTAGAAGATGTTTCTAGCCATGAAATTTTATTCTATTCCTACATGCTCCTATACTACTCAAAACTTTGAAACAAAACTTTAAGTAAAGAATTATACTTAGTCATAGTAAAGATCCGGAGGATCTTCCTTCTTTTGCTTCCTGTCTTCTTCTTTCATTTCTTGAGTCACATGAATTTCTTCCATTTTTCTTTTGTTGTTGTTGTCCTTCTTCAGTTTAGGAAAATTCCTTTTGTAGTGTCCATATTCTTGACATTCATAGCATTGGATTTTTGGACATATCTTTGTTCTTTGTTCTTTGTTCTTTGTTCTTCGTGGACCAAATTTGCCAAATTTTCACTTTCTCTTGGCCATGGTAGCAAAAGCTTTCTCCTTTGATCCCACATCTTCCTTTGGTTTGAGTCGTGTTTCCTCTATCTTGCATAGAGACCACATTTCACTTAGTGGGGTATCTTCCTTCTTGGCATATATGCTTGATGTGAAGTTGCCTCAATTCTCAGGTAGAGCATTGAGTACTATAGTTGTCATTTATCTATCGGACATGACTTCCCCTAGCTCTTGAATTTGATACCTCAACTCAAATATCTTCATGAAGTAGGGAGCTATTCCATCCTTTAATATCTTCATCTTGTGCAATTCATTTCGTAGAGATATCACTTCTCCAGTTGTGGTTACCGAGAATAGCTCTACTAGTTTATCATAGATTTCTTTTGATGTTCAAGTTTGGAGACATAAGGAATGAGAGAGTCCTTGATAGATTCTATTAGAATACTTTGATCTCTTGTCTCATCCTTAGTTTACTTGGTTAAGGTTTGAGTTTGTTCCTTAGAAGGGATAGTGATATTCCCTTTGATGTGTTCTAGAAGTTCATTCTCCTTGAGAAGTAAATCAATCCTCTCCTTCCATGCAAGAAAGTTATTGGTACCTACCAATTTGTTGCTTTCCTTACAAAAAGACATTGATGTATATTCAGAAGGGGACATATACTTACTTGATAGATTTTGAGATGTATTGGACTTGCTTTCTCCTTGAATATTTGATGGCTTTCCTTCCTTAGGTCTTGATGTTCTTCAAGTTGCCTTCTCCAAGTGGACTTGCTTGATGATGAGATGTGCTTGATGGCTTGTAGATCATGTAGGTCCTTATTTGATTTTCTCCTCTTGTAGGTGCCTTTATATAAGGCTCTTATTTTTGCTTTGTAGTCTTCCTTGATTAATGATAGATGGTAGACCTTCTTTTTCTTGAAGTGATTGATACTTCTTGTCTTGATGCTTTAACTTTTGTAGATGTCCTTTCTTGATGAGTGTTCTTGAGATGCTCTTTCCTTAATGTGTCACCTTAGCTTTGATATCATGTTGAAGATTCAAGGGCAATTAAGTGTAGTGTGATTCTTCTTGACTTGATAAAAAATTGTGGAGTCTTTTTACTTTTTCTTGTTAGCTTAATATTCTTCTTCTTATTATTAATGCATATGTGTGTACTTCATCAAACGGCTACCAAAAACATAAGAAGAAGAACACAAGATGTTGGCTCTCTGCCAGGGCGAAAACCTCTCTTCTCTTGAGAGGAAAACCCTTTGGTAAATTTCTCTTATTGAAGCTTATTATTGATCATTTCCAAACCCTAGACCCTTGACAAGAATATCCTTCAAACACAAGTCAAGTCCTTCCTCCTTTCTATACTTTGTTCCCCGGTACTTTGATCTCCTTCTTCCGACACTTCATTCTTCTTTCAATTGTTGATAGATCTTGTTGCACTTGCTCTAGAGGATACACTTATCCTTGATCTTTGATGAGACCCTTTCACATGAGATGATGTCATCCTTTTCTTCACCAACCAAGGAACTTGTATGACTATAATGGGATGGTTGTTATGACAGCAGATACAACTTCCTTCTCCTCACACATGTGACTATAATAGGCTTTAGAACAACCTTATTACCTTCACTTTTCTTCCTTGCTTCTTTGATTGAGTGGGATGCCCTTTAGGCCTATGTATCTAGCCCAAATGATGAGATATGTTTGGTTGTGAGTCTCTGCTGTTATGACCACAGGCAACCTTCCTTTTCCTCACACATGTGATTGTATTTTCCCTAGAAACTAGCCTCCAACCTTCGCTTATACTTCCCCTTACTTCGTTGCACTATAGTCTCCTTGTCTTCGTCCTTTTTCGTTCTTTTCTTGGCTCCTTGACTCTGTTGATTTCAAAAATGGTTGTGTTGTTTTTTGAGGGAGTGGACAACCTCTATATATAGAGGTTTGTCCCTCCTTTAGGCCGAATAGAAGGTCGACTTGCTTTTTGTAGGCCGACTTGTTATCTTTGTTTTGGATGGCTTCTTTTGATGGTGCCACATGCTTGGAGGAGACTTTACTTTGCTTGGAGTTGACTTATTTGACTCTAATACATAAGTATACCTATAGTAACATGCCCTTAAGGTCTTCAACATAATTCTTTTGACTCTTTGACTCACCTATAGCACTTTAACATGTGCTAGAACTATTTCAATGAGCAAGAAACTCATTGACGTATATTATAAAAATAATATTTATTTTCTTGATAAATACAAATATCAAAAGTACATTTATGAAGACCGAACCTAGTTACATTTCTTTCAACATAAAACACTCCCCTTTTCAACCTGAAGAAACCACCACTCTCTACTCACTCTCCCCCTTTTATTTTGAAGAGCCAATGACTTATCACTCCTCTTTCCTCACTCTATATCTTCAATATCTTGATGCACATTGCATCTCCAATGTTTTCTTACTCTCCCCTTTTTACATCAATGTGAAAGGGATATAAGAGGTTTCTAATATAAATTGTTGTTGAACATACTTGTTATTTCCACTTAAATCAAATGGTACCAATTGAAGACATACATAGAAAGTCTTAGGAAACATGCACATTTTACATTTCATGTTGCACTATAATACACTTTACTCCCCCTAAACTTGTTCTTCTCCTTCTGATCCAAATATTCTACTTTGGTACCAATTAAATGAGTTGTACTATTTTTGTTGTATCAATTTATTAACACACCAATGGTTGGTTCGAAAATAAACACTCTCCCCAATGTTACCAACTGACTTAGTTGTAATTATGATTTCATACAATTGAGTTAATGCACATCTATGGTTTTCCAAGAGCCAACTTCTTCCCCTAAACACATGCTACACCCTTTAATCATACAAGTCCCCCTAAGCATGATACCAATCATGGATAAACTTTCATAGATGTGAAATTATACTCCCCCTGTCAAGGATGGTGACAAATTGTTCTTCCATACACCATTATTATTTCTTATGCTTTTTTTTTAGGGATGATCCCCTTATATATGGCTTCCTATAGTTTGTAACACAATTAACAACATAATTCTTCTCCATCTGACTACTTTCACTTTTATATGTAACATTCTCCAAGCTTCTTATGAATTATTTTCCCTTAATTATTGTATTAACAAGCTCTTATGTATTGATTTGATCTTAAATCTAAGCTTGGGTGTTGGGTACCACTGATAATCAACCTTGTTTTCATAATCAATTACTCTAACTTGTTAATGTACTCTTGACTTGTCTTTGGCTTAGACTCCTACTAAGAGTTCATTTTGAACCAACCCTTTATATTCAAAGAAAAACAAACCTCTTTACTTGTATTGGACTTTTACATAACTCTTCACATATCCATATTAACCTCATTCATGTGTCTATACATTTCCTTTATACTAGGGAATACGATTCTTCTTTTAACATTTTACAACTTTTGAAATGATGGGTTATCATTTCAAGACAAATTTCACCGATCATGTCAATTTTCCATTTGGAAATTGCTCTTCATAAATAGAATTCATACCTTTACTATTTCTTTGTCTACTTGATGTATCTTTGCACGCACCTAAATACTTTTGATAAAGTCTTGGGATGTGTTGGTTCAACTCTCTCTCCTTCTTCCTTTGTATATCCTCTTATGTAATCTATACTATTTAGTTGATCAATGGATTTTTATGATTCTTGATTCTTCTTACTTGTTGATTCCTCCAAATCATGTGCATGTTAGCTATCTATGTTTGAATACTGAGTAGCCAATTTGTTATCTCATGAATTTTCCTTGTAGTTTCCATTTCCCTCACGACTCTTTTCATCTGAATTTGTACCTACATCTACTACTTCATTTCCTCTTTTAGTCATGTACACTAATGTGGACAACTTTCCTATTTCTATAGTACACCTTGTGAGTAATACATGGTGTGATGGAATATAGTTGGATATTTCTCCTTTTTTTGATAATATGAAGGGGATATTTACTTCAATCTATTATTGTTGTATTTTCTTCCTTTTAGTATATTTACATTATTTGGAGTCTTGAACCCTTTTCTCACTAATTTTCCAAAGTCTTCCTTCCTAATTCTACATCCTTTAGAGATGAATATGAATTTAGTTCCTCTATAAACCATTTGACATACACTCGGGATGTTGTGCTTTAGCTTTTAACAAGTAGGGCATTGTTAGGATTAGTCCTTTTATTATTAAGAATAACTTTTCCTCTTCTCGTTACTTTAGCTGATGTATCATTTCCAAGAATAACATTTCCACACTTGACCTCTTTTAGAAAGAGAAATATGATCTTGTCTCTTTTCATATGATGAGAGCATCCATTTTCTATATACCACTAATTATTTGTATCTTGAACACATAAAACTAAGTCACATTGACGTTATTTCTTTATTTTACATATATTTGTATTCTTATTTTTGTTAACAAAAAAATCTTCTAATCTATTTTTCTTGATATGAGGGAGTTATTTTTGTTTGGTTTTCTTTAGAGGATCAAACAATTTACTTCTACAATCTTTTTTCGTATGCCAAAAATTGTTATAGAAGTAGAATTCAACGAGATCTAAGAAGGGGGAAAGGAATTGTAATTTCTGAAAGCATTCTTATGATAACCTCTATTGTTGCTTACATATCCATATCCATTCCTTGATATCTTATATGCTTTCTTGCTCCTATTATTCAACATATTCTCCTTTATTGCATAATATCTACAAGCTATTGCCTTATGTCCAAAAATATTGCAAGAAAAACATTGGCCATAGAAAAAGATTAGATACCAGCTAGTACTTTTCCTTTGATCAGGGAAGATTTTGATCCTTTGATGATTTTTTCTTTGAGGGGGATAAAATCTATGATGACTTTTCACTCACTCTCTATAGTTGTTCAAATTTATATTATAAATTTTCCATTGTTGTCACTGAATTTTATTTTTGTCCTTTTACTTCCTTTGTTGTTGATGATTTTTCACTTTATCTACGTGACTATTTGAATGGTTTTTATAAACTTTATCTTACTGTTGTTGATTTCGTTTAGTTGCATTATTGTTATGCCCTTTGATTTCTTTAACATAACTGATTGATTCTTAGTCGTGAACTTTCTTAGTGCTTGATTCTCCTTCAAATATTAGGCCAGTTTTAATGAGAGGAGATCTTTGATTATTTAGAACGCCATCTATGATTTTGGCACTCTTAAAAAACATCAGATATTGATTTACATTATCATTAGTCGTTTCTAGATCATTTCTAAGTGAAACAATCTTGGCTTCTAGTTTTTCACAATGACCTTCTTGTTCATTTAGTTGATTAGTCACAACTTCATTCACTCTTTTGATTTCTTGTTAAGTCTTCAAGATAGCAAATGTTTTTCTTAATTTTTTAAAATAATTATCCTTCTTCTCATAAACCTACAATAATCCATTTTGTCTTTGATTGGTTATTGTGATCCTCTTAATCTCCTCTAGAGCAGAGATACATTTTCTTCTAAAATATATCTTATCATCAAGGTCTTCTTCTTTTTATGAATCCAATGTATCCTTCATAAAAATGAGTATAATCCCCTCTTCATCACTACAATAAGTGCATATATTATCTCCTTTAGATGGATAGTAATAATATTTTTTCTTATTTTTCTCATGAGGTGTTCTCTGAAATTCTCGTTCTCCTTTATTACTACCATATTCTGAACTTGCATATGAACAATTAACAACAGCATGGCCTATTCTTTTACATTTGTAAAAAAATAGTAGCTTACCTATGGATTACATATCAGTAGCATCTTCTTCACTTCCAGCTTCATCCTCTGAATATGAATTGTTTTTTTGATGACTAACAACTTAGGAACTTATGGCAAGGGAATCTCCTTTATCGTTTGATTCACTATTTGTGTAGTCAATGTCTTTGACCTTCGTTGGTTCCTTTTTATTTCCTTATTCATATATACATTGCAGATTATCTAGCATTTCTTTTGCAGTCTCACATTGTCTCATTTTATCATAGTGAAATTGATAGTCCACTCAAGATATCCTTCTTGGCTTGTATATTATATTCATTCTTCTTTCCATGTACAACGAATAAGCATACTTCCAAACCAAGAGCCATTAAATAAACCTTCATTCTTACCTTCCAGTGAGCATATAGTGTTCCATTCAATAATGATGTTTTGTATTGGTGCATTCCCTGTCGATTAGCCATAATCCCTTATGATATATTTGCTTCTAGATAAAAATGAGCTCATTTTGAAGATTTCCTTAACCTAAACCTCTTCTTTTAAATATAACTTCACTTCTTCTACATCTGATATATTGCTAGTATGCTCACAATGATGTGATCTAACTTCTTTTGGGATGACTTCTTATCACTCTTCCTTTCATTGGCCATTATCCTTGAAATATCTTCCTTCCAGTTGTTAAATTGTTCCTGAAGGAACCTGTTATGATACAAATTGTTATAAATATTATTATGCTGGGGGGGATGAATTAGTATAATGGTTGATTTTAACATTTTTTAACAATTTACAATATATCAAACCATTTGGAAATCAACCAAATAAACAACACATAAAACACCAAATGTATGTCAAAGCCCATAAAGGGATAAAACCAAAAAATTTATGTTTGGATGCTATTGTGTGTTGCAACCTACTATTACATCAACTTTTCTAGCTCTGACTAGAAGGACACACCCATCCCCTGAATTTACAAGCACCCACTTGAAGGAAGAACCAACTCCTTGATCTTTACAGGCTCCAACCTAAAGGAAGCACCAACTTGAAGGAGGCACTGACACCTTGATGTGCAAGCACTAACCTGCTCTTCCTAATAGACCCCTCTTTCATCCATTTTCAAACTCATACCCACATGATTTCTTTCCATTTCAAACTGCAAACTTGTATCATTTCTATCTCAACTCTCACTTAGCTAGATATTTTGTTGCAACTTAGACATACTGAGACCACCAACATTTCACTCGATCAATTTTGTAGACTCTGTCTTAGTTTTTCATCTCTTTCCTCATGCCCAAATATGATAACCTATGTTCTAATATGTTCTGGAATTTCCTTCCTCATACCCATGCCCCTTTCTACTCTCAGGTTATGTGTAGCTCAATTGTAATTCATATTTATATCATATCTACTATAGTCTCTATTTTTATCATCATGATGAATTACCACATTCAAGTTATTTCACTTTCCCACATGATATTCTTAGGTTTCTACTATTCTCTCTATATTTTCCTTCTTTAGATATGCATGGGTTCAATAAATTTATCTTCTTATCTTTTCATATTTACAGAATGCATAATGCTTCATTATTTAAATTTATATTAATGATGTGCGACCTCCTTTACCATGGATGTTAATACACGGTATTTACCCATGCAAAATTTTCACTTGATTGTATCAATATTTTCTCCTTCATAAACTAAGAATGTAGACCACTTTATCTTCTTTGATGTCTAAGTTTAATACCCACATGATTCATGGTTCTTTTTCTATTTTTGGCATCCCGAAAACACCAAATTTCCAACCTTTTAATTTGGAGCCCAAACACCAAATTTTCAAACATAGCCCCTAATGTTTGGCTCCCTTTCATAGGATACTATGAGCCAAAACCGATGGCTTGAGCCTCAAGGGTGCTTAGCCCTGGGCCACGATGGACCATTCACTGGTTAAACCATAGACACTTTCTAGAGTGTGTCAAGTTCTTTGATTTCAATTAATGATTGAAATGTCACTGTCCCCCCCCCGTCTATCCAATAATTAAAAAAGGGGAGGGGGTCCATGGTTTTTCACATATGTTATTAAATGACCCCCACCTTTTCATAGAACTCCAACTAATCTTGTGAGATGATCACATCTTATGGCAAAGACAACACTTTGAGGCCCCCGTGCTTATTTGACCTTTAACAAAAGGGGGGGATTCGTAATCTGCCACTTGCTATATATAGTAACTAGTGTTCTCAAGTCTCTATTTGTTGACCACCATCTAAATTCCATATTCCCATATGTCTACAATCCTAGAACCTTATCTTTGAAAAACCTTGACACAGTTCTTCAACACTTGATTATATCATGCTACGTGCACTTCCGGATCATTGGATTACTTGATAGAGCTGGATACACCTGAATGAATCTTCCTATGGGATCCACCTTACCTTGAGAATAGCACCAAGTATCGGATCTGGGGATTTGGCATCCAACCCATTCTCTATGAATCAAATTTCTTCAACCTTCAACTCCTGAATGTCCAGATTGCTTCATGATGGAACTTGTGTTGAAAGTTGTATTCAAAGAATATACTTATCTGGTCCTTTGGTAACGAATCATGTTGTGTGCACCTTTGGATCATTGGATGTCCGGACAGACTTCTTCCTTTGAATTCCCAAACATGAAAATGATCGAAATCTTTTAACACTAAGAAGCTTCACAAAATAACTTCCTAGTGTGAATTCCAAGGTTTCCATGTCACTTCACCTACTAGGTCATTGCCACCTCATCTACCACACTAACTCTCTACCATGTGTCATTCCATGTCACCCTCATGTGTTACTCAGAAAAAATCCACTTGGCCACCCAAGATATCCAAATCTACCTGCCACGAGTCCTCACCTCTGTGTGCCACATCATCACCTTTTCACATCACATGAACTTATCACCACCTAGATGCCACCTCATGTTGCCACCCATTTTGGGTCCACAGCCAATTTATCTCTTGAAAAAAATATGGATTTGGGTCATTTCATAAATGGTTGCACTACACAATCCCCGAACACCCAAATGCATGGATATCTTGTGCATCCCAAGTAAGTCTAGATATCTGAGATGTTTGGATGAATATGACATTCACTTCTTACATAGTAAATGTTCCAGGTTGAGATGCCCGTATGTTTCAGATGTTTGAATGAGTTCATATAATCCACCTCTTCTTAGTAAATGCACTAGTTCCAGATACTTAAATTCCTTGCCACCAAGTCTGCCTATTAAATTGCATGTACTTTAGAATGAATTTTCTCCTCATCCCTTTGGAGTTTGACCAAGTTCCATATATCACTAGAGATCTCTTTAAAATGGTAACTTATCCAACCACATGTGTTTCATGTGCTTTTGAACAAGCTAGCTACAGATAAAATGGTCTCAAAGATATGCTACTCATAAAACAACTAAGTCAGTTTAAGCTCCCCATGATCTAGATATCTGTTATAGACATATTTGGGAACTTCAACCCCAATCTTATATGTCGATAAACTAGGGCTCTTTAATCCCTAAAAGTGTTGTTTCATACCCTAAAAGATCATGGTCAACTGATTACATCATTCCCCAAAAGTTCCACCTGAAAAACCATCCAGAACTAGCCTGAATTGGACCATACTGAGAGCTCCACTGTCAGGGTGCGATGCATACTGACTTCTACACTAGCCAGGTGCGATGCATACTGATGAGGCCTTCTGTGGGGTGCGATGAGTGAGAATGGAAAAATGTCTGAGACAGTTTGCTAAGTGGATGCTCATGGAATCTTCTAGAAACTTCTCATATGACACTTGTTTCTCTGAATTCGCCCAGGGATGAGTAAGAGATCCAAGAAATCTCCAAGTGGAATGACACTAATCAAAAACCCAGAGATGACTCACACCCTTGCAGACATCTATAAATGGATCCCTCATCTGAGAGATCTGGAGGCTGGAATTTGGTAATTTGTAAGGAAGTGCTGATAGTTTGTATCTGAGAAAGAGCATTGTATTGTTGGGTGATCTTGCTTTTCATGAGGTGAAGAGGGCTTTGATGCTGGGAGGATGATGTTGGATCAGACAGCTGGGTTGTAATTCTCCTTTCTATTTTAATAAAGTTCTTTGAGTTTTCCTCCATATAATTGTGTATTTTTGAATGTTGTTATTTGTGAATGCTATTGTATGTTCATTGTATTTCTGATTCTACAATGCTTATGATATAATAGATCAAGATGCTTTGATGGTGTTTTGTTACTTTGTCTCTACAGGTATTCACTAAGTGGGATAAGTAGGAGAAGAGGTGCAAGCTCTGTCAAGGGGGAGAGAGATCAAGCAAGGAGTTAAGCGAAAGATCCAGGTTGGTTCCTTTGCCTCTCTCTTATCTATCATACATAGAGGAAATCACAAATTGCTTTAAACTGTTTGTTTCTAGGATAGCTACCAATCCTAGAGGGCTAGTCGATCGAAAAGACACTAGTTTTCCTGGAAACAAAATGGCGACTCCGCTGGGGATTGAATAGATGTTTGTTGGTTATTTTTGTTTGTTTTATAAACTATAGACGGAGCATGAAGTTAGCCAGATAGCCTTCGAACTGCTTTTGCTCTGCAATTGCATAGTAGATGAATGCTGCTTCAGTCAATCTCCGGTTTAGTTTATGAACTGAACATCTGACTTACAAACATTCTAGATGCCCTTTTGGTAGCTCAGTAACCTCCCAAGATCATACCTCTGTACTTTGCTTTTTACTGTCTATCATAGCTCAGCTTAACTCATTGAAATCAGCTGCAAATTTGAGCCAAAACCCATCTCAGTTGCGCTCCCTGGCCCATCGCATTGTCTGTCACTGTCTGCCAGTATGCATCGCTCCTCCCGAGTCTGAAAAGTGTGATGCATCCTTGTTTCTGTGAAGCCTAGGTGCGATGACTGACTGAGCCTATTTCCCTTCTTGAAATTTGGGGTTTTTGTCCTTGTTTTCAGCTCTGTTTAGTTGTTTTGCTGCTTATGAACAGTACCTCATTACTGAAGCCTCCTTGCATCAGATAGATCAGCCTCCATTGATTAGGATTAGTAAATGTTTTTATGTATTTGTCCATCATTTACGATCCTTTGTCGAAAAGTTGCTTAAATCGAACTATCGTTTTGGTGCAAAAAGTGTCGTAACTGTCGTTTTGTGTCAAAAAGAGAAGTGTCATTGAGTCTTCCTTCCTTGGATAGTCGATTGAACTTTTTGTCATGTATTTGATTTGATTTTTTGATATTTGAAGTGTCGAAAGCATTTTCTATTCGAAATCGAAAAGTGTCGTTTAGTCTTCCTTTCTATTTTGAAAAAGAAATTGTCAAAATGTCGCTTTGAGTAAAAATATTTCAGATCTTTACTACATTTAGTTTTCTTTTTTGGCATTTTCACATTAAAGAGAACGAAAAACAAATACATGCATTTGCATTTGCATTTAGACTGTGTGCGAAAAATGATTTAGGAAAAGTGCATTTAGTGTGTGCTCTTTGCTCTTTGTTTGAAAGAAATCGTAATCTTCTTTCCTAAGTAGCTAGGATTTTCATTGATCAAAATAAACAACGATTGTTTATCATTGTAGACTGCATATTTAGGAATTTTAAATCTACATCACGCGGTGAACCATTGAAAGGCAAACTTTTAAACAAGATCAACTCTAAAATAAATTTCAATGAACTTAACAACGCTTTGGAACCTAACGCAACACATCTAAAGGTCTAGGCTAGAGACGTGTTCCGACATTGTAAAATCTAGTAACTATCATTTTCATTGAAGGTTGGGTGATTCCTCCTCCTTGATATGACAAGTGCTAGCACGGACTTGTGCTCCCCATACCGTCGTGTATATATTGGGAGACCATAATAGGCTTATATCCTTTATCCATAGGAAGCCGTGTCTGCCACCCTATCGATCGCAATGCATTGAACACAGCATTTGGGAAGATTGACTGCCGTACATAAGTCCTTGGTAATTTCTCTTTAATTTATCACCAAGGTGTATTTTGCAGTTTTGCGATTGGTTTGGTAATCCCTCTGTCTAGATTTCCAGAGTAGTCACTTTCGTTCCTTTTCGACTCTTTAAAAGAAAAGGTCCATCTGAGCACTTGTCACTTCAGGCTCATTAAAAATCGAAGGGGACTAGAGTCATCTTTAGCTTTTTCTCGACTCTTAAAAATTGAAAAAGCAAAGTTGTGTCAAAGCGTCATTAAAATTTATTAATTTCGGAATAACATCCCTATTTCCATCATTGATCTTAGGTTGAGATAATGGAGTCCACCAATCATGGAATCCCTTTTGAGGGGAATCCTAGTCCTTTTACATCTTGGGGAAATATTGGTGCTCCTCATATGGCCACTTTATCCCTTCCGGGACTTACTATTGGCCTGCCAATATGGCTATTCTCAACCTATGTGGTTCAAAATAACGTGATTCCTCAACAATCGAATCAGCATCTAGTTGATGCTAAGGTTGACCCCTCGCCTTCTTCTTCGTTTGTTTCTCCCTCCCCTTCTTCCTCTTCGCTTGGTGAAAGTAGTGATGCTAATAACCAAGTGGCTAAGAAGAAGAAGAAAGGTAAGGAGAAGAAGAAGAAGCCAATTTAGCAAGGGGGCAACCAACCAACCATAGATTTGGATGCATCAGCTAGTGAAAATCCGCACATTAAAGCTCATAAACCCAGATATCCATGCATAATCTGTAGAGGAGATCATTTTCATCGAGATTGTCCGTGCATTCCTCGGATCTTGAGAGAATGGTCCCCCCGTTCGCACCAACCAGTGTCATCAACCTCTACTGATCATGTTGATAATACACCATCAACTAGTGATGGTGAAGTCCACGGACAGAGAGGAAAAGTCAAAATTCCATGTGAGTTATGTGAAGGGAACCATACACTTCCCCGTTGTCATTTTTTAGGTGAGGCCAAAAGAGTCTTGCATAACCGTCCTGCTTTACCGCAGCAACTTCCACCTGGATACAGGAAACTCTCCCCTAGTCCTTTACTAGTTGAAAATCACACTAACTTAACTGATGCGTCGGTCGAAATACCTGTCATTGAAAGTGAATCTTCTGAGTCCCTATCAAACCAAAATCAACAGGTTGAGATGGCAGTCGACCCAGTTTTACCTTCAGAAGATCATATCCATCCTCAAGAGAGTGAGAATGATATCGTTCAAATTCTCTTTGTTACTTCAGAGTCCGATGAACTTGGGGGCAATCCGCCCGTTCCTTCACAACAGGAAGAGAATCCCCCAGTTCCCATTACTCAAGGGGTTATTTCACCTGTTTATTCAATACCCCCTCCAAGCAGTCTAATCGCTTCCTTTGATTGGAATTGACTAGCAAGATCTCGCCTTCCTTCTTATGTACCTTTCCGGATCATAGTACAAGTTTACAAAATGATCATGTCAGGCACTATCATAGATGAAGGTGCATCAGTGAGTATCCTTTCCTCAACTGCTTGGAAAGCGCTTGGTTCGCCATCGCTTATGCCTATTACACAAAATTTGTCAGGATTTAACAAAGGAACCAGTCGACCATTAGGGATCCTTCCTAAGTTACCGATAACTTTAGGAAGGAAAACCGTTCACCTGAACGTGATGGTAGTCCCAGGAACGTTAGATTACAATCTACTCCTTGGACGTGACTATGTTTATAACATGGAAGCTATTGTTTCAACACTCTTCCGAAAGATGTGTTTCCTGCTTGAAGGCAAAATTGTCACCATTGACCAGCTTTCATTTCCCGGTTCAAGCATAGCTCCAAGTCAACCATCATCCCTAAATGGTCCTTTTATATCCACGGTGTCTCTTCAACCTTCATTCCATCCACCTAATTACCGCGAGTAATCTGGTGAATGTAACGAAGCTTAGGGGGCATGCACCCTTGTCTATTTTGTGGATGAACCCAACTGAAAAAATAGGTCTCCCTGTAGGTTATGTGATTGGTCTGGGATACCTTTCACCTTTGTCTATTTGGCGGACGAAGTGCAGGAAGTGTTTTGTCTGTTCCGCGGACGAAACCATCCTGCATAACCACGGTAAGTTTCCATATGGCTACTGGAGACTCTCCTTTTCATCATGCTGGGGGCATGCAAACCTTTTTATGCAAGCTAAAAACGACCAATTTCATTTCCTATTTTTTTTTTAACTTTTTAGCTTTTTTGCTTTTTAGCTTTTTAGCTTTTTAGTTTTTTTAACTCCTGAAGTCAGGTGATTGGTCCGACACACCATTCACCTTCGTCTATTCTGCGGATGAAGCAAAGGAAGTGTTTTGTCTAAACGCTGATGAAACCATCCTACCTAACCTCAGCAGTTCCTTAGCTTTTTTAGTTTTTCTAGCTTTTAGTTTGATCATTTCTAGTTCGCATAAAAAGGTAAACCCACTGAGCATAGTTTCTGCAAGGTTCAAGCTCGTTAAAAAATGAACCCGCACCCAAATAGAGCATATGTTCCCCTAGAGTTCAAGCTCGTTAAAAAATGAACCTACCTTCGGTAAATAACCTTCGTGATTGCCATTACATTAGCCTTTTGAGCCTTGGTTGTGTTCCTGCCATCACCTCCATTCTTTTGGCCGATCATACGCTTCCACTTGATTGTTTACCCTTTTGAGGAACAACTGCGACGAGTGGTCCTATTAGCCACCCTCTTCACATCACCATGTTTTGAGAAGTTCCAAGATTACCCGGAACCAGTTGCTACCCTGGATACCACTCGTTCCTAAAAAATGAGTCCTCTTTAAACCCTTTTCAGACTCGTTAAATATGAAAAGATTGTCAAGCTATTGGCCTTTCCAGCTCGCTAAAGTAATTGAAAGTGCCATCCCTCATGTAGATTTTAATCTTTTTCGGACCTGAGGGATTATCTCACGAAAAAGTTCGAGCGTTTGTCTATTTCGGCTCGCTAAAGTGATCGAAAAGTCATCCCTTTTGTATTATTTTAATCTTTTTCGAACCTAAGGGATTATGCTACGAAAAATAACTACTAGAGTTTTCTTTTCGTCCCTTTTCAAACTCTCTAAACATGAAAAGGACCGAGTTATATTTGTCGTTAAACTCATTAAAACAATAGCGACAAACTTGTCCAACAAGACAAGAACGAGTTTCACTATCGCTAGACTCGCTAAGAACATAGCAACAAGTTTGCCCGAAGGGAAAATTATAGAACAAGCATATGTTATCCTCCTCAAGCTTGACAAAAATAAAGAGGTACTGGTCAGAAATGACTAGGGAACAAGGGAAGCAAACTTGAAGAATTTTATGGTAGCAGGTCGCTCTTGAACATGACACTTTCACTCCATCACCATGATTGAGTAAGGTTGGGTTATTCCATTCACCAGTCATTTCACCATTGGTCTTTCACACCATCCATTTTTGGGGTTAATGCTACCAATCCATCTCAGTGTCGCCGATATGTTCAAGAGAAGTCATTCAGTTGAGAATTCACCATCTAGTTAATGCCTCATCCACTGCAATACCTTCAACCTCCATTTTTCATGACCGCCATTCCTGAACCTTGTGTCGTCGATCGTTTTCACCTCCAGAAAATCATTTGCTTCGTTTTGTGTCGTAGATGTGGGATACATTAAGGCCCTCCTACAATGGGTCACTTCTTGTCAACATCAGCTCATTATCCAAGAAGTTGACTTAGAAACAACCCTTTCAGTACTTTGAAGCTTGCATGCCTTAATGGCAAGTTTCTCACTTCCAGCGACAGGTTGACATCAATGGCCTTCGACCGAAAGATTTTGCGTGGTGTTCGACATCGAATCATATATTCACACCACATGAATTGTACTATAGTACCTTCAGGGTCATTATCATTATCGGTGATTCCTCTCGCGTCTACTAACATCTCACATTATTGGTTGGTAATCAGGCGATGTCTTTCCATGTTCAACTTTAGAACATCTTTTCACATGGATCGACTTGTACATCGGGCGAAGATTGAACGAGTTTGAAGACCCCGGATCTAGTTTCATCCATCCGGGCTGCGATATATTCAGGAATATAAAGACATCAAATGTACACAGATGGTCATCCAAGCCAGGGACGATGACCCTACATATGAAGAATCACCAGTCTGCAACTGCAGACGATTATCTATTCTATGTACATGAAATGAATTTATAAAGCTGAGCATGGGAATGCCCGCCTCAGCTAGATCATGAAAATTATATGATGATGATGTATTGTATTGTATCTTATACAGGTCACCTTCCAGTTTCGAAAACCTCAGATCCTCATGTTAAAGCATTTCACCCGACATCAAAGATTTATGACTTCATGCTTTAGGGGGAAACTGTTATAGACATATTTGGGCACTTCAACCCCAATATTATATGTCGATAAACTAGGGCTCTTTAATCCCTAAAAGTGTTGTTTCATACCCTAAAAGATCATGGTCAACTGATTACATCATTCCCCAAAAGTTCCACCTGAAAAACCATCCAGAACTGGCCTGAATTGGACCATACTGAGAGCTCCACTGTCAGGGTGTGATGCATACTGACTTCTACACTAGCCAGGTGTGATGCATACTGATGAGGCCTTCTATGGGGTGCGATGAGTGAGAATGGACAAATTTCCGAGACAGTTTGCTAAGTGGATGCTCATGGAATCTTCTAGAAACTTCTCATATGACACTTGTTTCTCTGAATTCGCCCAAGGATGAGTAAGAGATCCAAGAAATCTCCAAGTGGAACCAAAAACAACAAGTGGAATGACACTAATCAAAAACCCAGAGATGACTCACACCCTTGCAAACATCTATAAATGGATCCCTCATCTGAGAGATTTGGAGGCTGGAATTTGGTAATTTGTAAGGAAGTGCTGATAGTTTGTATCTGAGAAAGAGCATTGTATTGTTGGGTGATCTTGCTTTTCATGAGGTGAAGAGGGCTTTGATGCTAGGAGGATGATGCTGGATCAGACAGTTGGGTTGTAATTCTCCCTTCTATTTTAATAAAGTTCTTTGAGTTTTCCTCCATACAATTGTGTATTTGTGAATGTTGTTATTTGTGAATGCTATTGTATGTTCATTGTATTTCTGATTCTGCAATGCTTATGATATAATAGATCAAGATGCTTTGATGGTGTTTTGTTACTTTGTCTCTACAGGTATTCACTAAGCGAGATAAGTAGGAGAAGAGGTGCAAGCTCTGTCAAGGGGGAGAGAGATCAAGCAAGGAGTTAAGCGGAAGATCCAGGTTGGTTCCTTTGCCTCTCTCTTATCTATCATACATAGAGGAAATCACAAATTGCTTTAAACTGTTTGTTTCTAGGATAGCTACCAATCCTAGAGGGCTAGTCGATCGAAAAGACACTAGTTTTCTCGGAAACAATATCACTTGAGATCATTGGTAATGACTGCTAACTTGCTCAACAACAATGATCCATGGTCTAGCCATGGTGTCAAGGGAGGATAATGTGCCAAAGAGGCTCCTAACCACATGATTCTTGGGAACTATGGGAAAAACTTAGAGGTATCTATATTTTTCTTATAGGTACTTCTTTTCTTTCTTGGAGATATGGTCTCTTCAAACGATCTATTAGGGTAAATATGTGGATGAGACTTTGGAGTCACTAGGAAAGAATCTATGTTTTCATTTTATAAGTGATTCTCACCAAGATTTAATTTAAGCTTTATACTTCAAATTTCGATGAGGATGACTCAACTCCTCCCTAAAAATAGTGCTATAAATGTGCCTCAAAATCTAGTAGTCCTTGTGAGAGGACTAACAAGGCAAAGGCCTGACATTGTTGCAACAATGAGGTAGATTTCCACTGTCACCTCAACAATCTTCCTCTCGATATTTAGTGGAATTTCACCAGAAGGGGGGTTTCCTGGTGATCACCTAAGAGGATATTCTATGTCAATAAGTTCAAGGTGATGAATATATAGGATAGGTTAAGATACTCTTTAATTGATAAAGGCTCAATTATTCTTATTAAAAAACAATATATTATTCACCTAGACTAGCAATTGACACATATGGCCTAGGGTTTATTGATATGTAGCAACAAAGGAGTTCCTAAGCACATATGATTCAAGGAAATGGTTCACTAAAGATATCATCCTCAAATGAATAATGCAATCCATCAAATTAAGCCTCGAGTTGAATCTCTAGATAGGTTTAAGGTTTTGAGGGCACAAAAACGCGTAGAGGAGGATGACATCAACCGTCCTAGGGTGGGTTTCACCATGCAAAAGGATATATTTTTATTAAAGAGGATCAACAAGGAATAATTTATGTTTTACTACCTAAAATTTCCATCCAGAAGAGCCCTAAATGAATTCAACCTAACCTAAATTCCCTAGTGGCTTTCCTTAAAGGCTTAGAAAATAGAAGAAAGGAAAATATTAGGGTTTTCAAGTTTTTCTATCAACACAAAGATTTCTAGTTCCTAATCCTACTTGGGTGGTGGATTCTTTAGGGATACTTTAAGAGATAATAGACAAATGTTTGGAGTAAGGGGAGACAAATTTTTGTTTTCACTAATATAAACCCTAACTATCTTTTTTGTGAAGGGATAAATTAAATAGGGGAAGCTTACTAGGAAGCCTCTTATGGATTTCAAGGAAGAAACATTCAACATACAAAATTTATCCAAGATTTCTGATAAACAATTTTCATTTAGACAAGGAGCATAGAAAACCATAGCAATAACTAATTACACGTAAAACAATAAAAAAATTACAATAAACTTATAATTCTTCAATGAAAAAAACCTTCTTTCAACCCAAAATGGCATCTCGAAGGCATAAGCCAATCTCCAATAGTGATAACACCATAAAAATTACATCTCCAAAAGTAGAAATGTCAACAAAGACTAAGTCGATCTCTCAAGAAGAGGCCAAAATCCAAGTGTGATGATGAGAAATAGAAAAAGGGTGATCCTCAATATATATGAGGTCTATCACCCACAATAATTAACCTAAAACCCCTATGAAAATTCAATCTTGTATGCATCAAGAAAGTGGGCTACAAGCCAAACCAATGGCTCTTAATAACAAAACATGCCACAAAATCCCACACATTGTTGAAATATATAACTAGGTTCGGTCTTCATAATGTCTATTGTAATCATGATTTTATATATTTGATATTAATGAGAAAAGAGATTTATTATTTTCATTCTTAATGCATGGGTTTCATGCTCAATAAAAAAATATTTATAGGTGAAGCACCCATTGAGTGCTTCTAGATTTGTCATAGAGTTATGAAGTCAAAAGAGTCATTGTCATACATATAATACCCCTTTGGGCATGTTGTATCTTGTAAATAATTTTTTTGTAAAGTCAAAAGTGTCATAAAGACCCTCCAACACCTTGTTAAACAAGCTATCCTACAAGAAGGATCAAGTTGGCCTCATGGACAACAATTCGACCTCCTAAGAAGCCTATATATAAGGGAACCTCAACTTCATTTGAAGAGACATTCAATCAAGCAAGAAGCAAGTTCGATCTCCTAAATAAGGAAGTTGGAAGATAAAGGAAAAGGAGAAATATTAGGGCAAAGAAGAAGAGAAGCAAGACCGAAGTTTTGGACCTCTCTCTCTCTTGTGTTAGGGTTTCTAAAGTAGTTGGTAGACTGAAATTGTAGAAGTTGTTGGGGAAGTCAAAGTTGTTGCTACGTCAAAATTATTGGAAGGTCAAAGTTGTTGGAAGTTTTTGGGGTCGAAGTTGCTGGAAGTTGCTAAGGTTGAAGTTGTTGGAAGTTGTTGGGTCAAAGTAGTTGAAAGTTGTTGGGTTGAAGTCGTTGGAAGTTGCTAGTTCAAAGTAGCTGAAATAAAAGTTCATCAAGAAGGAGACGTTTGACTTGGTTTTTGAGGGTTCTTTGTCAAAGTTCTTAAAGTCTTGGAATTCATCATCTAAGAATTCTATAAGAAGAGAAGAATTCTTGTGGGTTTTCCTATCAAGAGGAGAGGCTTTGGCCCTGATTGATAGCCTATATCTTGTGTCCTCTTGTCTCATTTTTCTTGTTTTGGTGGTTGTTTGATGATAAAAACACTAATTATAATCGAGTGAAAGAAGAAGCTAATCTAGTTAAGTAAAAATACATCACAAGCAGTTATCAAAGGAAGATAAATCACTTAACCTAGCTACCCTTAGATTTCTCAACATGGTATCATAGCTAAGGTGACTACATCAAGGAGAGGCAGCTTGAAAATCATCCATTTGAAGAAGGATACATAAGGGCCAAGCACAAATAAATCATCAAGAAGGACTAAAGGAAGGAACTAAGAAGCATCAAAAAGGACTACTCATCCCATCCCAATGATCACATCATCTTAATTCTTGAAGAAGTTGACCTCAAAAGACCATACCTCAATTCAAGAAGGACCCTACACTTGAAGCATTCTTTGGAAACTCACACGTTCTACAAATCATCTTCCAAGGAAGCAAAAAGGACAATTTACCTCATAATCAAAGGAATCATGTCCATCTCCTTCACATTGAGGAAAGAATCTCATCTCTAGCATCTTTTGTTATGCAACCAGCTCACAAAACAGAAGAAATAAATAGATAAACGACTTCAAAAGTAGCCTCTTCTAGGGGGAAACCACCTTTACATTACATAAAATGAATAATTTTTGGATGATACAAATGACAAGACCTCCCTTCTATATATAGGAGTCTAAGGGGTCACAATATAATCAGAGTTGACATAACAATAATAATGTAAGGGCACAACAATAACAATAGTGGGCTTCTATGGGGCACAATAATGACAATATGGGGACAACATGGGAACAACAATAATAATAAGGGGTACAATGACAATAAAAATAAGGGAATACACTAGTATTATAGGGACCTTACATCTTTGAAGAAGGGCATCTCCCTTGAAGGAAAAGTATTGTCATCTTTGAATAAGGAATACATCATCAAAGAAGCAATCATCATTAACAAAGCATCTTCAATAATCAACATCATCAAGAAGGCATCAAGTTGAATATATCATCATCAAGAAGCATCTTCACTTAACAAGTAATTATTTTCTATTTATGTCTGAATCTACTATCAATATGACTTCATTATGCAAGGAGAGCAACAAACTGGTTGGGTCATCAAATTTCCTTGCATGGAAGAAGAGGATAGATCTAATCCTCATATAGAATGAAGATATTGAATATGTTAAGGGTTCAATCTCAAAATCATCACAAGAAAAATATCAAACACTATTGAAGTACATGAAAGGGGAAGTAAGGGCTCAAAGAATCCTCATAAAATCAATCAAGGATTCTCTCATCCCTTATGTAGCAAAGTTGGAGAAATCAAAAGCAATCTGTGATAAGCTGGTATAATTTTTTTTAGTAAGAACTGGAGGAGAAGTTATATCAATGAGAACTGAACCATACAAAATTAAGGTATCAAAGGAAGAAGGAATATCCTCATACCTTATGAGGGTGTCACAAATAAGAGATCAACTTCAAGAACTAGGAGAAATAATGTCTTATAAAGAAATGACCATCGTTGTGTTCAATGCACTACCTGATGAATGGGGGAAATTTGTATCAAGTACCTATGGAAAGAAGGAATCCACTCCATTTAGTAAAATTTGGTCATTATGTAAGATTCAAGAAACTAGGTTGAAGACAAAGAGCGATGTTGGATGAAATGAACAAATTCAAGCATATGCTTCCATGGCCACGGGAAAAGGAAAGTTTGGAAATTTTGATCCTCGGAAAAAGAAGAAGATCGATACCTCAAAGATACAATGCTATGAGTGTAATGAATATGGGCACTCTAAAAGTAATTGTCTATAAGATAAGAAAAGTGATCAACATCCAATAACTAGAAGGATTAGCTATGACATCTCCTTGGAGAAGGTATGAAGACCCTAATAAAGTCTAGAATAGAAGGAGACCCTTGATATTGAATGTCTTGGAGATGGGTTCATACATGTGCAGGATGTTGATTTGAGAAGTTGATGTCATGACGTAAGGCCATCTTTAAAAGGTAGCTTTGATTTACTGTTCATTTTGTGAAATCATATGGTTGGGTTGAAACAGGGTTACCGAAAGAGAGTTGTAGATGTCACCTAAAACTAGTACTGATAAGAATGAATGAAATATGTTGAAAGAAACATGATTTGGTAAAGGTAGATATATGAAGGATAGCCACATGTGGACTAGAAGATCACTTTCCTATTAATAGAAGGATGACATGACTATTGATTCATTAAAGAGAAAGTGATGTAGAAGATGGTCAATGCCCTACAAAGAAGTTCTAGAAGAAGAAGGATCCATGATGAAGAAGTTGAAGTTCATGAAATGACACCGAGAGGAGGATCCCTACAAGAAACTGATAGTATCATGATCTCCACCAAATAGAAGATAACTGCTGAAGGAAACAAGTCCCTAGTTGAGAGGGATCTTGGGCAAGTATCTAGTTAAGAGGGAGCTTGAGTATATTCCTTTTATAGGAATGAGTATATCTTCCCTAGTTGAGAGGGAGAGATAAACACATCATTCTTGTATTCATGTTATGAAGAAAGAATGGAGGATTGGGTAAGAATATGGTCTCTGATACTCTTTGAGGATGTGGTAGAGCATACAATAGGTCAGAGTAGTCGAAGAGCAAATTCCTTGAGGATGTGTTAATCCAAGACAAAAATTGTCCTAAAAGGACATACCTTGTGAACATCTGGGTGGGGTATGTACCTTAAGAGACAATGATGATGGTGTCTATTAGCCATTGTCTCACCAACATTGTGCTCTAATATTGTGGAGAGATGATTAGATGAAATGAGATAATTCGAATTAATAGCTTATGAGATGGCTTACCAATCTGACTCTGCTTATAAGAATTCTTCAGTATGAGAATTTCCAAGTACCATGTATGTATTATGAATACCTCCCTAGTTAAGAGGGAGTGTTTAAATATGTAACTAGGTTTCGTCTTCATAATGTCTATTGTAATCATGATTTTATGTATTTGATATTAAAGAGAAAAGAGCTTTATTATTTTCATTATTGATGGATGGGTTTCATGCTGAAGATAAATTTATTTATAGGTTAAGAACCCATTGAGTGCTTCTAGGTTTGTCATAGAGTTATGAAGTCAAAAGAGTCATTGTCATACATGTAAGACCCCTTTGGGCATGTTGTATATTGTAAAGAAAATCTTTGTAAAGTCAAAAGTGTCATAAAGGCCCTCCAAGACGTTGTCAAACAAGTCGGCCTATAATAGGATCAAGTCGGCATCATGGACAAAATTTCAACCTTCTAAAAAGCCTATATATAAGGGAACCTCGACTTCATTTGATGAGACATTCAATAAAGCAAGAAGCAAGTTCGATCTCCTAAAGAAGGAAATTGGATGAAAAAGGAAAAGGACGAAAATCAAGCCAGAGAATAAGAGAAGCAAGATCGAAGTTTTGGACCTCTATCTCTCTTGTGTTAGGGTTTTTAAAGTCGCTACTAAACCGAAATTGCAAAAGTTGTTGGGAAAGTTAAAGTTGCAGAAGAAACTTCTGGGGAAGTCGAAGTTGCAAAAGAAGTTGTTGGGGAAGTCAAAGTTGTTGTGAAGTCAAAGTTGTTGCTAGGTCAAAATTGTTGGAAGGTCGAAGTCGCTAGAAGTTGTTAGGGTCAAAGTTCTTGGAAGTTGTTGGGTCAAAATTGGTAGAAGTTGTTGGGTCGAAGTAGCTAAAAGTTGCTAGGTCGAAGTTTTTGGACGCTGCTAGGTCAAAGTAGTTGAAAGATAATTTCATCAAGAGGGAGAAGTTTTTCTTGGTCTTGGAGGGGTCTTTATCAAGGGGCTTAGGTCTTGGAATTTATCATTTGATCGTTCCATAAGAAGAGAAGAATTCTTGTTGGTTTTCCTCTCAAGAGGAGAGGTTTTGGCCATGGCTAATAACCTATATCTTGTGTCCTCTTGTCTCATTGTTCTTTATTATTTGTGTAATGACCCATCTTTAATATAGAGAGCACAAGATTATTAGCATGCATACAATGCATGCATATGATAGCTACATATGCATGTATTGCACTATATATATATATATATATATATATATATATTCTAAATTAACTATAAATGTTGAAAATTGACACTGCTTCATATAGAAGTTACACCCTCACCCATCACCAAGCATATTGCTTAAATGCATCATAATTAAGGAGAAGATACCCTAAATAATTTCAATAATATAAATTTAAAGGTATAAAGTAAATTTGGTTAAAAAGAAATAAATGTAAAATTTAAAGTGAATTATAAATATGGTTATATATTTACATATAACATGATATTAATAAATTATATTAAATAATTATTAAAATATGAAATTTAAATCAAAATAAAATAAATACTATAAACTATGGCATTTAAAGAAAACTAATAAAAATTCTAAAGGTAAACTAACACACGTCAAAATCCCTGTAGCTTTGGACAAATGAGTTACACGTTACAAAAGGGGGAAGGTGTCACCATGTAGAAAAACGGTGACCACCAAGAAATATTATAGATAGACAGAAGAGGAGCATGAGAAGGGAGGGGGGAAATATACAGAGAATGGGGAAAAATAAATCTATTGGAGGGAAAGCCAGGGGCTGGATTTTGGAACTGAAAATTGGAAAATCTTTAGCTGTTCTTGGAGTTTCGGGCATGGGGGCCAGTGGACTTCCATTTCAAAGTTCTCTGGATCTAGGAACCGCAAAGGTTGATCCCAGATAGGTAGGGAGGAATCAGTTGGTTTGGTAACGGAACCAGAAAACTTGGAGCAATGTGATCGACACCAAATGGGAGAATCAGGTACGCAAATGCAATTAATTTGATAGAATTAACTGGATAGAATTGTACAAAAAAAATTGTCCATCTTGTTGAAATTTAATATCAGTCTTTACATTTGGTATCAAAGCCAAGTTTAAACCCTTTCGACCTCATAGGCCCTACGCATCGTGTAATTTTTTGTTGAACTACTGCGTGAAATTTTTATCTGTCGAACTGCTGAACTACTGCGTGAAATTTTTATCAAATAAGTAAATTAGGATTCATTTTTTTTCTTTCTGGAAAACCTTTTAAGTTAGAAGCAACTTTTATTGACCTTAGATATCTTCTCCATTCCTTTCTCCTAAGTTTAGGCAGGCTAGATAGTATCCTTAACTCCACACAGACAACATGGCTACTGATGTGCAACAATAAAATGGTTGAACTCCACACAGACAATATGGTTACTGTTGTCATAGTTGTCTTATCTTTGAAAGTAGAATTAACCCTCTCCACTCTTAACCGACTGTAAAATAAAAAAAATATACTGTTAGCTCAGTAATAAGAAGATAAATGAGGCATGGAAACAAAAGTCTTGAAGCATCTTTCAAGCAAATTTGGAAGAGTGATAGATGGAATAAAAGTTATATCTTCCAGAATCCAATGCATGAGTATAAAAAATATAACTTAGAATTTCCCCAACGTAAAATGGAATTCAAACAATATCTATCCCATGAAAAGCGCTTCACTCTAAGCCACCGAGTTACTAAAAATATTAGAACACAGAAGGGAAGAACTGCAACCAAAATTGTCATAGCAAAATGCATGGCTATACTATCAAAGATTGTAGAATAATAGGTCATTTGCAGTGAGTGAATAACTATTTCTTTTAAGACCCCAATTACTTCGATGACACCAAGAAGAGTGTTTAGTATCAGAAAGAAGAGTGCCTTGAAAACCATAGACTCATTCTAAATAGCAGACTGAAGAGTTAAGACTCCCATTGAAGCTAGAAGAAAATTCGCCACTCCTCCCTCAACAAGAATAAAACTATTTGAAAGAAAACTGCCTACACACATCATGACAATAGAAACAACACCACACAACTCATAGAGCGCTCCACACAACATAACGCTTCCGAGAGAAGGAGAGAAAGAAAACCATTAAGCTAGCAAAATCAAGATGACAAAGCATTCTGGATTCACCTGTTTATTGAACAGAGAAGGAAATTATTTTCAGATCATGACCAGTAGAGATTATAATATAATTTTTAAACTACAGAGATTAGGCCTGAGATTTCAATAAAAAGAATATTAAAATACAAGATGGAAATAGGAACAAAAATTACCAAGGGTGTGTGAGGACACAAGATGACGAACTATTCTGTCTAGGTTGAATGCAAAGTATCTTTCTGCCTCCAATTGCTTTAGCATTCCTCTTCTTTTGAGGATTTGCTGACTCAGGAAACTCAATTGATTAATAATGGCAGTGAAATGTCTGTGTAGGACCATTCCTGGAGTCATGAGCATTATTTGTGTTAAATGACTCTACATTTGAAGGATTGTAATACGAAGTTGAGTATGTTGAGTAACCGGGAAGCATTGCAACTCTAAGTGGAATAGTCAACCCGAGACTTTTAGAAAAAACACGAGAAAAATAGATTGAGGCATTATTTGATCCTGTCATTAACAAATTAGTTCATGTTGCCATAAAGAACTATTGAGGAGAAAGTTAACCTGAAAATGAGTATCAAATTTTTTCAATAGGCAAGTCAGCTTATGCCTGTAATTCCAATACAATGAATGTTAAAATACAAAAAAATATAAGTAAAATTCATAACCTAAGCGTAAAGGAGGACAGAAGAAGCCAAAAAAATACATCAGGATAGAATGAACAAAGTCCTTCCACCTCCAATAGCTTTGGCAATCTTCTCCTTTCGAAAATTCGCCAACTCGGGAATTATAGTTGAACATAATGACAATGAAACTCACGGCCATAAGCATATATTCTCCTTTGGAAGCTCTACAGGTCGACTTTGTCATTAGAGGTTAAAAAAAATAGCAGAAGCAGAGAACGACAGATGGGAGATCCAGATTCATTAGAGCCGCGTTTCCTATGACGTCGTGTTGCAATATAGTGAGACTGAGTATTGCATGCAACATTGAAGCACCACCGACGATAAATTCAGAAGAAATCCATGAAAATAGAGGAAACATATGTATTATTAATATCAGGGACGGTCATTTGAGTCTTCAAAAAAAAAATGCTTCTCTGTAAATACTACACCTGTTAGATAAAAACTAACGACCCTGCATGCATATAAAGACACGGTGCTCACACATCGATTTAAACACCTGACGCGTTGAAATTTATTCTTAGATGGCGATTAGTGTTAAACGATGAAATTAATGGTCTAAATCTTTGACATGTGTCAACCACCGGAGGATAAAGGAACATGCGGTGGTATGACGGTGGGGGGGCGTTCATCAAGAGACAGGTGGCAGTGGAGACCCTAACCATCACTGTATTCATATTCTGACCCGAGAGCCATCGTAGGCATATCTTAGGTTTCTGCTTCCAGTTTTGCAATAGGAGATTGAACCCGCATCATATTTTCTGGAAATCACTCAAATGACAGAGGCTGTCAAAAACGAGAAAAGATCCGAAGAAGCGGATCGTTATAACGAGAAAGGGGCTCGTCTCTGTTTTCGGAAGCGACGCCGATACGTTTTATGAGAAGCTGCTGGAGGGACGGAGCGGTATTGGGTTCATCGATCGATTCGATGTCTCGAGTTACAGTGTTAGATTTGCAGGGCAAATACGTGAGTTTTCTGCAAATGGGTACATTGATGGGAAGAATGACCGCCGGCTTGACGATTGTGGAGATACAGTTTGGTCAGTGGGAAGAAAATAACGTCAAGAAAATGATCAACGCATGGAGGACTCAGTCCATTTCCTGGACATTACAAAATCCTTTTCAAACGTCGCCTTTCACTCGCTTTCATAGTACAGCACTAAAATTCCCTGTTTCGATGAAACATCGACGAATTTATGATGAAGTTAATGTCGTGTGTCCACAAGACATCGAAGAATATTTTGCGAAATTTCTTGGACCATTCGATTCGATGGGTATAAGAGATATCTGTAAGTTTCTCCGAGATCAACCTCAAGTTGAGATATGTCCGTTTTAAAAATATATTTAAATTAAGAAAACAATAAAAAAAACGAAAATATGTAAGTGATTAAAATAATTAAAAAAAAATAAAGGAAATTTTTTTACTTTGAGTTTGAGAAAGTTGTATAAAAAGTATTCTAATATATGATTTAAATAAACTTTTTAAAATTATTTAAATATATAAATGCCCATCTATGGAAGGAGGAGAAAGCGTCAATAAACCACGCTCCTGCCGCTGCTGCCCATCACGCAACACGGGGGACTTTTCCTGCTGCTTCTCTCCACCGTGTCAACATGATCCATTAAGATCTTCATTGTGATCTCTATGCTTTCATTATGACAGTTGTTTCATGATGACTGTATCTTATATCCTTATCATTACTGAGACAGTGATTACTGCTTCTCATTGAATAGACCTAGTTACATTTCTTTATTATCAGATTGCTGGAGCTTTGGTATTGCCTTTTTCTACATCATGCCATGAGTAAAGAATGCTATTTGTTTCTTCGCATATATTCTTATATGAAATTCTGTCATTTGATTTATCCAAAAATAACAATACGTGTTGTGAACTGCTGGTAATGATCATCTTAATATGGTCACAAAGCTCTGGCAATTGGTATTGTCGGAGGCTGGAAGCAATCAACTATGGCATTTTCCTGTGTAAAGCAGCGAATGCCTTGTCTGTGCTAGAATATCTGAATATAAGAATTATGCCAATAATGTTAAAGGGAAGGCAAGTCTTCAGATACATGCATGGGAGGAAATGATCATTATATAGAAATTCTCAATTTTTAAAACCATGTTATAATCCTTAATTTAAAAAAATAAATAAATAAATAAATTCTTATTGTATATATTAGACCGCAACAGCTGTTAAGAGTGATTGTAACTACCTCTTACAAAAATAACGATAGGTGCCCAACAAGAGAAAACTCCAGGATATTAGATTCAAAATTTATATGCATTAGTTAATTAGTTGTTTTTCTAAATCTGTGTTCCTAGTTTTACGTTTATGTACCATTGCTAGATCCCTTTAATTATTTCATATATTAGGCGTCTGGTTGCTAAAGATCTTGGCTTTCATGTGAAGAACTCATCCTGAGCATTATTGCCACGGAAAAACAATTCCAAAACTTAACTAAGCATTTAATGATGTGTTGGGACTTAGAAATGTCATATTTTCATCCACCTTTTTCTTCACTATTCCTTACATTTCATCATCCCATTAACCTTTTATCATATCATTTTCATAAATACATTTGGGTTTCACCTTCTTATTTTCCATTTTATTCATTTTTGTATTACAAGTGAATTTATGATTAAATATTAGAAAATATACATAATTTTATATATATCTCAAGAATATGTGAGTTTTGTGATGTGTAGGAAATATGTGAAGAATTAATATCTCTTCCACCATATTAAGGAGATAATTATGCAAGCCTATTCCTAAGGAGAAAATCATGGAGAATTTGGTTGGCATATCTTATCCTATTCCTAAGGAGAAAATCATGAAGGATTTGGTTGGCATATCTTATCCAATTCCTAAGGAGAAGATCATGGAGGATTTGGTTGGCATATCTTATCCAAGATATGTGAGAGATTTATGGAGGATTCAAAGGGATCATATTTTGTAATAATGGGAAAGTAGTTAAAAATGCTTGAGATATTTGTGGGATCATATTTTGTAATAATGGGAAAGTAGATTAGTGGATGATCATTTTGAGTTTGTTACTCATCCCATTGTATAAATAAGAGTACAATCTCCTCCATTTGTAATCTGGAAGTTTTTGTAATCTTAGAATTTTGGAGTAAATGATCATACTTCAATTTTGCTTCTACATGTGAGTCTCCATTGAAGTGGTGTGCTTGTGGAGTTATGGAGGGCCCCCATGGCCTCACTTACATGCTTATTTGTTTATAATTTACTTTATGTTTTTGTTTGATTTCAGCTTTCAAGTTTTATTAAATGTTCTAATATTGGAAGGATCTTATTTGAAAGTGTTTTTGTAAAAGAACCATAAGATCTCATACAATGATTAGATCTAGGTTTACTTCATTTCCGCTTTTAAGTTCTAATTAGATGATCTAATTTTGGAAGAGATCTTGTAGAATATGTTCTTATAAGGGAATCATAGATCTCAAACAATTGTTAGATCTAGGCTTGATTAGTTAAGGAGACTTTAAGATCTTGGACAAATTAGGAATCTTTCTAGATCTATATATTTTAGATAAGCACTTCTAAGTTTACCTTCTCTGGTTGACATTAAATTAAACTCTAATTTGCATCCGCATTTTAGACCACACATTTTGGCGCCATTGCCGGGGAAGTGCAACTAGAAGGATTTAGTAATTATTTCATGCATTTGTTTTTATGGACTAATTTGTGGAACTTGGTGACAGCAGGTTTGTAAAGGAGTTCAAAGTTTGGAGCATTCTTTTTTTCATTTTCGCACATAGATAATTTAAATTCAGTTTTTATTTTAAACCCTCCATTTCTCACTAATCCATCTACGGATGAGGGCTTTGACAATGTTGAACAGGTACTTCTTGGAGAGCAAGGACAATAACCTTGAGCCAACTCTAAGACAGGATTCTCACATACTTGCAAAACATAATGTAAAATTTTTAAATCTTGATGTGAGCATGTTCGAATTTTTAGTCCGTAGATGGCTTCACTGGAAGCATGCTTTTACTTAGAAAATAAAACATCTTTTAAGTTAATGTAGAATAGATTAGAAAAAAAAAAAATGAGATCTCATTAGAAGTCATTAGAAGTCGTTATCATTAGAAGTTTTTAGTTTTGTTTTCCAAAAATAAATCATCATGAATAAATTCAGTGGCACATCTTTGCATCTCTATGTCTTGCTTCTGTATCACGAGTGAGCCAGGAGCTTGATTATCGAAAAGCCTTGTCTTCTGAGAGTTTAAATGCCCCCGTGACATTCCAGAAAGAGTGTAGATAATGCAAGGTTTTGTCGCAGATCTTAATTGTGTTTTTTTTTCGCAAATCTTAATTGTGTTTTATCCATCCACGCTAACCACCATAAATTAAAAAAAAAAAAAAAAAAAAAAATCAAGAGATTAGTATGCTTTCTTCTTGCGCTTCGTGCGATCTGGAAGATCAGAAAATTTGTTGATTTATTTCAAATAAACATACTCTTGCTGGAGAGTTAATCTGCAATGCGACAATAAAGAATTTTGTGAATGAGAAAAAGATCATCTTAAAATAATTTAGATAAAATCTAGTTTTTTTCTTTGAATCAGAACGCAACCCCTTAAAAACGTTAGTTTTCAAAAGCAGTGCGTGGTCAAACCAGGACAAATTTGGAAAAACGAAGACATGGGTTTTTTCCATAATAGAATTAATTATATAACCCAGAAATCGTTTGCTTAAATTCCTAACGGTCTAAGAGGAAATCATGGTTCTTCAGGACCCTATTTTGGTAACTGCGTGAATAAAAACGGTTTTTACAATTAATATGCAAAGAATTATGGGTTTCGCTGGCAGTGAAGCGGATTTTGAGAGATTTGAGAGATTAGAATTTCGTCGCTGGCTCAATCAATGATGAATATTAGATTCTTCCTCCTTGCCATATATTTCCAAACATATCAGTGAACTTGGTGGGGTTTGAGGGCGGTTCGCTACTTCTCTTTTCCCATTTTTGGTCCACATCAATTCAATGCAAAACAACCAGTTGATTGTGAAATCAAGATACTATGCAAGCAAGGGGTTTTATGAGCTAATTCAAATAATATCCACTGTTGGAATTTATTTTTCATTCTTTTGTTTTTTTTTTTAAATAAAAAATAAATAAATAAATTTCTCACAAAATTCATGTAGGCCTGAAAATAAAAAAATGGAACACTTGGAAACAAATTTTGAGGATCGATTTATCAAACATTTGGAGGATTCTATAAATGATGATTATCTTGTTTCAATAGCTTCAAGTTGGCATTAAATATTCATGTTGAATGCCTTTATATCACATACTAATATGCAGAACACAACAAATCTTTCTAATGCCAATCTTTTTGCTGAGCATATTTCATCTGACACAAACAGGGAGTATTACTTTTCATGGTTATTTTTAAGAATGGATTGATTTTCATATCATGATTAAGTCAATTTCAACACTTTGATTGTCCTTAATATGTTTTATTTGGTATGAAATTTTTGCGTAAGAATCATGAAGGAAATGGCCATTCCTTCTTGAACACACTTATGTTTTCTTTCTGCCAAGTTTTTTTACAGGTTACAGGATAATCAAGTGATCATAAGGAGATTACATTGTGATGACAATTGGTCTTCCAAAGACTACAATTCATGAAAAATTCTAAAGACAAATCCAACTCCACAACCACTACCTTGCACCTCCCTTTTTGAAGCAGATTTTGAATTCCACCAATTGTAAATCCATAAAACATGACATTTCCATATCCATTTTTCACAGCAAGAGTTCATCTTCATACACCATGTATTTTCCACGACTTCATGCACGCCTATTTTTCTGAATCGCATACATTCCTCTATCCTTTTCAGTTTATTTTTGCCTTCTAGTTTTCCTTTTGAATAAAACTCCTTCCCTTTCCATGATTACATTGCCTTGTTTTCCTTGCCATGATGATCCACACTGCTTGTCCGTGAGTTCTTTCCATTTATATTCCTACCAAATCTTTTTGTACAAACTCGCGTTGACTGATGTGGGATTTCTTAAGGCTCACCTTTCAACAAGTCTTGCCCCATTGACATCAGCACCTTATCTGGGAAATAGACTAGAGTTCCTTTTGAGTACCTAGAGGCTTGCATGCCTTAGTGGCAAGTTCTGTCACTGACAATCATGGGAATACATCAATGTCCCTTGATCTTCAAATCTTGCAAGTGGCTCGACCTCAACACATCCATTCGCACTTCGCAAGATGTACTCGGGTACCTTGGCACTCATTGACATCAATGGTGAGTTGCCTCGCATTGGTTGATGGCATACATCAATGGCTGGTAATCCAATGATTTCTATTCATGCTCGACATCGACACATTCTTTCGCATGATTAGAATTGTACCAAGAAGTTTAGTAGCAGGTGAAGACTATACACTTTTTCACGGCTCCCTCAGCAGTTACAGCAGCATGAATTCTGATCTATGAGAGTACCACAGTTCCACTTTCAACATTTAACTTTTCCATGATTCAGCATCAACAGTTCAGATTCCTTCATTTCCCAGGATCCAATAACAACAACATTAGTCACATTTTCCTAATCCAGCAGCAACAGCAACAGCTACATTCCTCTTGCATAGTTCATCATTCTTGGGTAAGTAGAGGTATGTTGTTTTCTAATCTTTAATCATGCAATTCCTTATATGCTAACTTGAATATTTTGGAAAATTCCCTCACCATGCTACATTTCCTTTCATGAGCCATGTCAAGTTGCATGAGGACATGCAACCAATTCAGTTGAGGGGGGGGGGAGAACTATATTCACTTCCATGATTCCATTTCTTCACCACACTACATATTCACTTCCATGATTCCATTTCTTCACCACTATCACTCCATTTTTTCTCATTTACCATTCACCAACATTTATTTTCCAATGATACTTTGTTGCACTTTGCTTCATACGCAATATTGGCATGCTTCATTAATATTACAAAAGGGCTTTCTTATGCACATTATGATTTCCAGTGAGTGTTTACATTATTATTGAAGAAAAGAGAACAGAAGATGAAATGAATGTTGTTAACACAAGAACCAACATTATTTGTATTCATGGTTGTCACACAAGAACCAAGCATATTCATGGTTGTCACACAAGAACCAACCATAAGAAAATGTAATTGCTACTCATGTCTTTCACATATCCTGGAAACATTCATTATTAAAAGGAATCATCATGTAAAGCCAAAGTTGTTCAAGATGCCAAATGTTCTTAAAGAGACCCATGCATGGTTGCATGAGGACATGCAACAAGTTCAGTTGGGGAGGATGTTGGGACTCAGAAATGTCATATTTTCATCCACCTTTTTCTTCACTATTCCTTACATTTCATCATCCCATTAACCTTTTATCATATCATTTTCATAAATACATTTGGGTTTCACCTTCTTATTTTCCATTTTATTCATTTTTGTATTACAAGTGAATTTATGATTAAATATTAGAAAATATACATATTTTTATATATATCTCAAGAATATGTGAGTTTTTTGATGTGTAGGAAATATGTGAAGAATTAATATCTCCTCCACCATATTAAGGAGATAATTATGCAAGCCTATTCCTAAGGAGAAAATCATGGAGAATTTGGTTGGCATATCTTATCCTATTCCTAAGGAGAAAATCATGGAGGATTTGGTTGGCATATCTTATCCAATTCCTAAGGAGAAGATCATGGAGGATTTGGTTGGCATATCTTATCCAAGATATGTGAGAGATTTATGGAGGATTCAAAGGGATCATATTTTGTAATAATGGGAAAGTAGTTAAAAATGCTTGAGAGATTTGTGGGATCATATTTTGTAATAATGGGAAAGTAGATTAGTGGATGATCATTATGAGTTTGTTACTCATCCCATTGTATAAATAGGAGTACAATCTCCTCCATTTGTAATCTGGAAGTTTTTGTAATCTTAGAATTTTGGAGTAAAGGATCATACTTCAATTTTGCTTCTACATCTGAGTCTCCATTGAAGTGGTGTGCTTGTGGAGTTATGGAGGGCCCCCATGGCCTCACTTGCATGCTTATTTGTTTATAATTTACTTTATGTTTTTGTTTGATTTCATCTTTCAAGTTTTATTAAATGTTCTAATATTGGAAGGATCTTATTTGAAAGTGTTTTTGTAAAATAACCATAAGATCTCATACAATGATTAGATCTAGGTTTACTTCATTTCCGCTTTTAAGTTCTAATAAGATGATCTCATTTTGGAAGAAATCTTGTAGAATATGTTCTTGTAAGGGAATCATAGATCTCAAACAATTGTTAGATCTAGGCTTGATTAGTTAAGGGGACTTTAAGATCTTGGACAAATTAGGAATCTTTCTAGATCTATATATTTTAGATAAGCACTTCTAAGTTTACCTTCCTGGGTTGACATTAAATTAAACTCTAATTTGCATCCGCATTTTAGACCACACATGATGTATCCTCTCTGGTGCATTTAAACATTTTTCTTTAATGGCAACGTAGCATACAAGTCAACGTAGCATCAAGTTTGACATGTCTATTTTCAACTTAATATAAGATAAGAGCCCCTAATGTGGAAGGCAAGAATCTCTGAAACATATTATTTTAAAAAAAAACAAAAAAAAACTGTCGCAATTTATTTTCTAACTCTTGTAGAGTACTAAACACAATAGAAACTTTCCAGGTTTAGCTTTTCCAATCAAGAAATTAGATCTTGTAAATATATATAACATCAACCTCAGCTCAAAAAAAAAATTCTCAAGTTGTCATTATGCATTCTATATACCAGAGAAGGAATGCATATGATTGAACTAATTCATTATATCTTGAATGGATGTTGTATGATGATACCCACCATTTTTTTTTTTATGTGGCCATACTTTTATAGAAATCAAAAGTTAATACAATAGGTAATGAGAGAGGAGATCAGGGGGACCATACTAGTTGTAAACATGAGTATTGTAACTATAATATTTTGTGTAGAGAGTTATTGTCAGCAACACCCCTAATGTGTTTTTCTAGCTCATCAATGTAAGTCCCAGAGAATGTTGGTGATAGGGGGCAACCTTGCTTTACCCCAATGGTGGCCTTGATGAAGGTAGAAATTCCTGAGATATATGAAGCTGTCCCATAACCTTCTCATAGAGCCTCATGATAGCAAAAATGAGAGACATAGAAATATGAATGTCTTAAAAGAGGCATTCCAAAAGAGGAATTAATTTATTTTTTTTAGTTGAGATATCTTTTGCATCCAAAGATTTCAAACCCAACGAAGGAGGGCGATGTGTCTAGAGGAGTTGGAAGCAATTTACTAATCAACACCAATATCAAACCTAGATCAACACCCAAAGCATACAATATTGTTGAATACTGGAATGTTGCCCTTGGCAACAAATTTATTCCATAATTTTAAAATATCACTATGTATATGCATGGTTAATAAAGATTTCAAAGGCATTCTCCCTGAAATAGGCATGCATTGTATAGCGTTACTGTTTGACGCTAGACTTGTTTTTTTAAAGACCTTACTTACAAACCCTATGTCGAGAAGTCAAAGAGAAATATCTACGTTGTTGACAGCTATAGAGGGGTGAGTCCCCTACTATTTATAAAGGAGGATGACTAAACATTAAAATGAATATCTAGAAGATTGTAAGAATATAAACATCATTACCAATTGTTTGCTATAGGAGTTGAAGGGTTCAAAAAAAAAAAAAAAAACTTGTGAAAGGCCATTGCTTACAGCATTAAGATTGTGTCAGTGTATTCACTGTTCACTATGCCACAATTTCTTTAGGTATTTTACATCCAATCTGTAAGATTTCGCCTTGACAAACTTCTGATTTTTCTTTAAAAAAAAAAAACTGAGTTTGTATAAGTTCTTATGTGAGACCTTTCTTCAAATTTGTGTGAAAACTTTTGTAGGTGTTTTCTTAATAGTTTTTACTTCAGAAAATATATATACAATGACAAATAACATTCAAATGAGGCCTCTAAAGAGTCAAATATGATATCTTCATTACTCAAAAATTACCCCAGCCGTTATACATAATTTAGCCATATTATTATCACAATACCACAATAAAATATGTATGATTCCCTCCTATATATTCTCTTAATTTCCAATCAATTTCTGAGTTTGTGTGAAGGTTACAGAGATCCCTTTTTTCACATCAGTTGTTATCTGTTGGCTGTAGGTGAACAATTTTCCACTATATTTCCAGATAAATGATAACAAAACCAGACAATTGAGCTCAAGTGGTTATATATACCATTCACAATTATTCAACAAGGAATACACTACTATTAAACACCATGTGATGAGGAACTAACTTAGAATTGCAACAGCCATTAACTCATTCATATACAGGCATATAAATCACTGGTATAATGCATAGAACTTAAGTTTGGAACCTGGAATGTGCTCTGGCAAAAGATCTGGAAACAATAGTTCACTTGGCATGGATATCAACTCCTTGGTAGTGAAACAGTCAATAGGAACGGATGCATACACAACATTCAGACCGAATTTAGAAATTCTTATAATTGATGCATACAACCTGAGCACAAGTTCCATGAGCATAAATACAACATATAGGGCCGAGGTATTGAAAGAGTATACTACCATTTAAACATAAAGCAATGTATGGTGTATTATTGTTAAAGGAAATGTTGAGTACAAGATATGTTCCCCAAATGTTGTTGCACAACAAACAACATTATTGTTAAAAGGAATGAATTGAAGTCTATCTTTGCTAATGACTATACACATGATGCATTTTGTTACCAAGTAAGATAAAAACCCAGCTAGTTGTTACAGCAGCAAAAACATACAAATCAATGAATGTTTGAGACATAACGATATGTGCTCGTAAGATCAAATATCAAGTGTCAGTTAACAATCCAAAGTCACAAATTTTATGCACAATCAATACACGAAAGAATGATTTCAAATTATTATGCTTAAACATTGCCGATACATGGATACCTAGATAAATCATGACTTATGTTATGAATGTGATATCTATAATTTTGTTTTTATTTTACATATCAACATGAATGATGAGATGGAAATAAAATAATAAATATACTTGAATACTTGATGTGAAAATGAATTTACAAATATATTAGTTAGACATAGCCAAGTATGTTATATGAACTCAAAGATTAATATCATAGATTAGAGTTTATTAAAATGCATAGAAAATCGTTATCTGAATACAATTGATTTTGATTATATCGATGCATATGTTATAATTTGTGGGCAAGTGTTTACTTTGCGGATAGTATCATTACCAAACCAACTACGTGATGACAAAACTCCAAGAACAATTGAAGCTCAATGAGATTCCATGATAGGGTATTGACCCTAATTTTACTAGGAGGGGTGGAGGTGTTGCCCACCGTTTATCCTCCAAAACCTGGAGTCATGGGAGGACTGTGCGAGTCACACTCCCCTAGACGTGTGATGATGACTGCCGGATGCCTACTGGGAAATCAGGTCGATATAGTCGACGCTACCATCCTTAGAGTTTATGAATGGTTAAGTCAGTATAACTGACGCCATGGCATACTCTAGTAGAGGATGGATAGGATGGGAGCGGAAGAGATTAGGAAAGATAGGATGATTTTAGAATAGCTTAGAAACCTGGTTGGGCAAGGCATGACCATTAAAGTTATAAACCTAGAAGTATTCAAAAACACCAATTTTATAGTATCCTTACATTAAATAAGAATTTAACCTCGATACGCAACCCTAACAAGAATGTACTAATCGCTAAAATAAGTATTGATATACGGTAAAAACTCTAACTTCGGGACGAAGTTTTCTGAAGGAGGGATGTATGTAATGACCCATCTTTAATATAGAGAGCACAAGAGTATTAGCATGCATACAATGCATGCATATGATAGCTACATATGCATGTATTGCATGTATTGCACTATTATATATATATATATATATATATATATATATATATATATATATATATATATATATATATATATATTCTAAATTAACTATAAATGTTGAAAATCGACACTGCTTTAGATAGAAGTTACACCCTCACCCATCACCAAGCATATTGCTTAAATGCGTCATAATTAAGGATAAGATACTCTAAATAATTTCAATAATATAAATTTAAAGGTATAAAGTAAATTTGGTTAAAAAGAAATAAATGTAAAATTTAAAGTTAATTATAAATATGGTTATATATTTATATATCTCATGATATTAATAAATTATATTAAATAATTATTAAAATATGAAATTTAAATCAAAATGAAATAAATATTATAAACTATGGGTATTTAAAGAAAACTAATAAAAATTCTAAAGGTAAACTAACACACGTCAAAATCCCTGTAGCTTTGGACAAATGAGTTACACGTTACAAAAGGGGGGAGGTGTCACCATGTAGAAAACGGTGACCGCCAAAAAATATTATAGATAGACGGAAGAGGAGCATGAGAAGGGAGGGGGGAAATATATAGAGAATGCGAAAAAATAAATCTATTGGAGGGAAAGCCAAGGGCTGGATTTTGGAACTGAAAATTGGAAAATCTTCAGTTGTTCTTGGAGTTTTGGGCACGGAGCCAGTGGACTTCCATTTCAAAGTTCTCTGGATCTGGGAACCGCAGAGGTTGATCCCAGATAGGCATGGAGGAATCAGTTGGTTTGGTAACGGAACCAAAAAACTTGGAGCAATTATGATCGACACCAGATGGGAGAATCAGGTACGCAAATGCAATTAATTTGATAGAATTAACTAGATAGAATTGTACAAAAAAAATTTGTCCATCTTGTTGAAGTTTAATATCAATCTTTACAATTTGGTAGATATTTGATGATAAGAAAACAAATTATAATCAAGTGAAAGAAGAAGCTAATCAAGCTAAGTAGACATACATCACAAACAGTTATCAAAGGAAGAGAAATCACTTAATCTAGCTACCCCTTGATTTCTCAACACACATGTGGGTCGAAACTCTCCTCAAGCATGAGATCATGCCCATTTTCCCCAAACTGACTATTTCCCCAATTGAGTAATTTTGGAATTTTTTTATTAAATTTAAGCTATCTAGCTTAATGAATAGATAAAATGTTGAATAAATAAAAATTTCAATTTTTTTCATTAAGGGTCACTTTTCCACCTTTGAAAATCTTAAAACTTCCTAAAAAGTGGCATGGAATAGTGGATTTTACTTTGGTTTAATGCCTCCACTCCAAATTCCTTAGAATTTATCCAATTCCTTCACTATATATTTTCATGTTTTCTCTTTTATAACTTATAAAATCTCATCAATAATAGGGTTCTTGGCACTAAGATTGACCCTATTCCTAAAAAATCTCTAGTTTGGGTTTTTTGGAAAATAGGTGCATAATTGGTTAGTGGCCCTCATTGGCACCTCCATATATTTCCTCATTATAGACTTAACCCAAAAATTTCATCTGACTTGGAGTTATTTTTTCCTGTTATGGCCAAAATAAGATTTTGGCTCCAAACTTATTTATTTTTATATTTTTGACATAAGGAAACTTTTGTTGATTTGGATTTTTTTCAATGTGGTTGTTGATGTGGCACCTTAGGTCCACATATCACCCTAAGAAGTTTCAACATCACCTCTCTAGCCACCTTGGCATGAATTATCTCTCTCTCTCTCTCTCTCCCCCCTCCCCCCCCCCACTCTTTCTTTCTTCCCTCATATTTTCTTTTCCTTTACATTTTTTGGGGCCTACCTATCTTGGCTACCCACCCACCATTTTTGTTGTAAATGGGACAAGGGTCCCACATCCTCTATCTCCCATCCACCTAGCACTTGTTCATAGGTTGTAGTGATAGGCAGGGCCAATCCCACATCATTTTCCTCTTGGCACATAACTTTCCCTTGCACTTGATCAAATGATGGATATTGAGTGAAAATCGATAGTTGTGAAGCATCATACATGATTGAGTTGTAGGGAGGTTATGTTTTCCTCCAAGTCCCAATACCACTTACCATCATGGAGCTATACATCGCCATCTAATTGGTCATAGGATTTTATTTATTTTTTTCAAAATGGTCACTCCAAAGTCTCGACACCACTTATGCTATGTGGCCCCTACATCATCCCTTGGGCCCACTAGCATGCACCAGACCTTCATTGTTCTAACTCTATGACCTTCACCACATGGACCCTACCATTTCCATCTGCCATTATGGTTGTCCACATCACCATCACCACATCACTTAGTTCATGTCCTTCACATCACTATGTATGGAAGAATTCCCAAAATTTTCTAAATTTTCAAAAATGCTTAGTTTCAAAAAATTTCCCTCGACTACCATGGAACTTTGTAATTTGGCTTCCCTAACCAAATTTAGCCTTAAAAACAATGAATTGTTTCCATATTCAACTCTTTGACAATGATGAGCATGATTTCAACCTAAATTCACTATGAAAATTTGGGATTTTGCTAATTTTCCCCAAATTCATCAACAATTTGGGGTTTTTCCTTTAATTTTTACCCAAATTCATCCAAGAATTTCCTCCAATGGTTTACAAGAATACTCACCGTTCCTTATCCTTGTTCTATAATTTTAATTTTTTCCAATTCTAAGCTTGTAATCACTCAAGTGGAGATTAACATAAAATATTTTAACCCTTGAATTCCATTTCCTCCAATTTTGAAGAAATTTCCCCCAATTTTCTCACAAGAAACTTTGACAAATAATTTGTAGGTATCCTTGAAAGATTTCATTTCTACAATTTTTATTTTAACATATTTATTTTGGCCTAGCAGACCGACTTTTGTAGCTTGTTTTTGATACCACATTGTAATACACCCTAGGCACACTTATAGGCATATGTCACAAAATTTCAACCTCTATAAAAAATGAATTTTTAAAAATCCTTTTTAATATGCCTTTTCCATACTTTGACACTATAATTAATTATTCCCAACATGGCTTTGATACCACTTTGTGACATGCACATCCACCACTATGCCTACTAGGATGAAGGGCAGTAGAAATTTCTCACAAATTTCTATCATTCCAACATATCATACATCATTAATACCATAATTGTTTTTCCTTCACAAATAATAAAACATTGCACATACAAATAGATGAACAATTACATGCAATTACTAGGAAAACATTGCAAATTAGTAATATCTCATAAATAATTAATATTTATAGCATTTTCAACAATAATTACACAATAATTTAACACATCATAAAATCCATAACCAAAACACTTATCTTTTATAAAGAATGTACAATAACTTGTTACGGATGTGGGATGTTCCTCTTAGTCATAGGAACTATTGCCCCAAGTCTTTCTGCAGCAAGTCATCCTTATATTGGGGCTATGGGCCCAGAAGAAATAATGAACTTTTCATTTAGCCCAATTTTCTCATTGATACACAACCTTCTCACTCTCCCAACCATCCCAAATCACCAACTCTCTTTCCCCTTCATTCTACAATAACCCAAAAAGTGGATCCACTTCTTTGTAGTGTAGTCCCACAGGATATCACACGTCCTTCTTGGGCTCCAACATAGACTGGCTAGGAAAGATATATGCTGGAATCTCCAGGGACTCTTCTTAGGCACTTGCACACCATAATTATATATAGGTATTTAAGGCTTCAATTACTAGTTTTTTCTCTCCACCTTGCAACACATACCATCTTGAAATCTTGGATAGAATCATGTTGAGAATTTGCATGAGATTCCCCCTTCACTCCCCAAATGCAAGGATTATGTATGCATGACTTTAACTTGCCACTTGGCACTCTAGGAAGTCTTTCCCAACTATCATGGTAGACATTTCCAAGGTTGATGTCTTTAGCATAGGTTAAGGTAAGGTACTTTGGATTATAATAAAATATAATTATTTCAAGGCTTTGGCCCCTATAGGCCCCCTTAACATTCTCTTGATCCTCTTTTGTTGATATGGAAATGGAGCAAAGTTCCTCCTATCAAAAACCTACTGTCCTCTCACACTTTGCAAGTTAACAAAATGGGTCTTTAAAATTAAAATAAGGTTCACAACCTCTTCAAGAATGTGAGTTAATTTTTCACATGAATTTCAAAGAGAAACAAATTAACATGCATCTCAAGATGATAAACATGAAGAGAAGAAACCAACATTTGATGATGGAGTTCACCCCTCCTGGGCTACATCTCTGGGCTTGCTCCAACAACTAGACCATATATTGATTTCAACAACAAATGAGTACATACAACTTGTTGACAGTAGAGTGGCTTGTTTCTCCTACAAAGAAACATTCTCCTACAAAGAATTCTCACTCAGAAAGATGACTCCCTACAGCAAGTCATAAAATTGTTAACACAAAAAGGACTCTTCCACACTAGGTCCTTGTACTCCATCTGAAATCAAAAGCATAAACATGCAACTCCTTCATAATGAAGAGTTAAAAAGGGATTTTCTCCTTAACACATTGAGAAAATACTTAAAAGAGTTGCTCTACAGAAGTAACAACTGTTGCAAATGAAACTGGAAGGCTGGAAAACCTCTAACTAGGATCTCTCCATGCTCAAATATGCCTCCAAACTGCTTCAAAATTGACTCTGCCTCTAGCACTAAAAGACTTGATTCTGCAAAAGGTCCATCACAAAGTGCTCAAATCAGAAAATTGAGGCTGTCATTGAGTCCATGACACTCAAAAACCCCCATCAAGGCTCTTCTTGAGTGAAAAAAAGGTAAAAATTAAGCAAGATATGCTTCTCCAAGTGAAATTCTGCTATCTATCCTACAAATTGGCAAAACCTACTAACTGTGCGATAATTGTGCCCTTTTCTCAGTCCACAGAGCGACAATTTCACCTAGGATCGACGAGATTCGCACTGCAAAAAGTGTAATTTGTTGCCTCGTTAATTTTTCCAATAACCCTATGTACCTGATCAGAGCCACATGGCGCCCGTAGAGACGGGGGATGGGCCAACTGCCTGCCCCCGCCGGTTTAGCTCCTTTTCCATCTAGACATTGTCACATCATGGCAATGTGGCCTAGGGTTGGGGCTAACTGCCCGCCCTTGCCGACTATGGCTCCACCTATGGTCATATCAGTGGTTGAAAACCAAGGGTTGAGGCTTATCCACCCACGCCCTTCACCATAGCTCTTGCTTCAGTCATTCGTGTGTTGAGGAACCTGGGACCAGGGGCTTATCCGCCTGGGCCCTCTGCCTAGGTCTTCGCTTGTGGTTGCATGGATGTCGATGGACCTAGGTTAGGGCCAAGTGCCCTGCCCCTTCCGCTTAGCTCTTGTCGTCAGTTGTCTGACAGCACATAACCAGGGGATGGAGCTTAATCCTTGCCATGTCCCTTACACCGTGGGCATGTGCACTGGACGTGACCAAGGGCTAGGGACACAGGCCGACCCCTCCTCCTAATTGTCAAACAATTAAACTTTAAACTTAACCAATGAACTATACAGTTAAGAACTAACTGGTGGTGTGACGGTAAAGTGTAGAGTTGTTATGCGGCAAGTCGAAAGGTCGAATCCCACTGAGGCGTTTGGGCCTATATATATAAAAAGTTTGACCAATCATAGAGGGCTACGTGGCGCCCTCTAATAGGGCCACATAGCAGCATCCAATTGAGCCACCTCATATTGTATGAACCAACCACACTGTGCCAAATGCACCCATATGAACATGCCATGTGTCAAGACCTGATTGGTTCGCTTCCAACCGTACCCTGCACAGACAGTTGATGACATCTGTTGTATGGACTACCTAGTCAGCAGTCCAGTTAACCTTGTTGTTGACGTTTTTTTAGTCGTTGGTCAAAAACTTCATAACGTCATAACTTCTTCATACAATGTCGGATTGAGGTGATTCAAGGTCATTAGAACCAGGACGACGAACACTATGACTTGATGCCAGCTTCAGGAGATTCTGAGCACTTTCATTTTGAGCCTATTTTTTATCTTCGGATCATTTGTGGAATCATAGCCCCCCATTATTTTAACCCTATGTCGTCACATAGCTAATGATGCATTTTTATATAATAATTTTTATATACATCTTTTACATTACTTGGCCCTTAACCATATTGTTTGGTTCATAGCCTAATTCACATATTTATAGTACCTTACATTTTTGGAGATCAAGATTATGGACAAGTATGTCAACATCTTCACAAAAACTTTAGCAAAGGCTTCCTTCACAAACTTGAGGAATAGTATTGTTGTGGGAAGTTCACCATTTAGGGGAGATATTATCTAATGTTTTCTCTAAGTTGCCCCTATTCAACATAACCAGGGATGTTGAAAATAGTGTTATCTTCACATTCACTCATAAACAACCTCATATTTTATCTTTTTACATTTGTAGTTTTGGCTAATGTTGGCCTTGTACACTTAGGCTCAAAACTCCATTAGGGAAGGCACCCTACCTTTGAGTTAATAATTTATATACCCACTCTCTTTTGCATTTCTCTTTCAAGTAATGTATTAATTCTTCTAAGTAAACTACATAAGGACAGTTATTCATTCTCTCTTGTGCTTGGTTTTCTCTCTTACAACCATTCTTGGGTTGTTTTCTCTTTCTAAGATTTCAATCCTTTTGTACAATATCTTGTGTTGCCTTAATACTAATTATTACTAATTATTTCTCTTTATTACGTATTTATGATTAATATTAATTTTATTCAATTATTTCTTTATTTCTTATAAATTTAACCTATAAAAGTAATAAAAAATCAAATGTGAATACATAAGAACCGTTCATAATACATTTAAAATTTCATTTTAAAAATTTAAAAGTTGGAAAGTGTTAGAGAAGCATGTATTGGAATCAGAACACATGATCTTAATTGGCTAGACCTGCAAAACAACAATCCACATATTAACATGAGAAATGTGTTTATGACTTGAACACTATTATTGTGTTTTATGGCAAATAAGCTAAATGTAATAGTCATTTTAATTTTAATAGCAAATATCATTTTTCCCTGTGAGACTATTATGTTATTGTATCTGCAATTACATATGCCTTTTTCATTTTAATGTGGTTTAAGTTGTGTATGAATTAATTAATAAGTGGGTTGTAAATTTATTTGGTGATTGTTTTAAAGAGAGTATAATTAAAAGTATTAGATAAATTTATTATAGGATAGATAGTAAAAAAAAATGGGTATAATGGTTAAAGGTATGGGATTTTTTTTTTTTAAATAAACTTTAGCAATCATACACCAATTTTATATCTACCATAAATTAAAAAGAATATGTAATAAAACTTTCTATATATACACAATTTTCAGTAACAAAATGAAAATTACTCAACTTTATTCTATTTCATACGACTCTTGGAGGTAGCCTTCAGACTCTGGTAGGCTGTTTGTATATCCTCCTTTGGTAGTTACTACTTTTTGTGCTTACAATTCATCTGCTGATGCCTAATTAAAGGGTAAAATACACTACAATACTCAGTGCACTAACTAGACAGCAAAACCTCATGACTACCCTTAAATGGTAGATGAGATTCAGCGAAGTTACTGTCAGTCACCCATCCATGATGATGAGCTCGAGGATATATATACCGCATTGTTTTTCACCTATTACTTTGTCATCATCTCTTTGATAGAATAGTCTCAAAACAGGGTACCCTGCATAAGATGTTTCACAGTTGGGCTACCAAAAGGTCCTATTATATACACTAAAGGGAATGTGAAACTCAAAGGATTCTTGTTTTGAAGGCTATGCTACAGAACAACAGCTCATATACGTGTGCTATGGAGAGGGTTAGATCCTAGCCCTGCTATAACTTGTTACCAAATCTGGCTGGTGGATCTCCTGATGCCTTTGATGAAGACCCAACAGGTCTATTCTTTGCCTGCAACGTTGTTCTTGGTGATTTGGCGGATAACAACTGCTTCTGTGCAAGGGATTGATGAAATGTTTCCACTGGGATAGATGCATCTCCTGTTTGGAACAAACTAATAAAACCATTGTATGATAGAGATCTAGTACTTCTCTGTGAATCAAATTCTCCTACAGTTTTCAGCAAGGTATAGGGCATCACTGAACAGTGCTTTTAATATCAGCCATAAATTAAGATAAAGGTCACAAGTCTATGCCACATTTATTGTCATTAAATGGACATGTGCTAGTGCATACAGAAGGGGGAGCATATCTAAAAGCACTGGGATTCCTCTTGAGATGGGGAGACAAAGTGGTAGCTGCTTCCTTTCTAATTCGTTCATCTGTGCTGCAGAAAAATAGCATTTCCACGACTTCCCTCATTGAAGGCCTGTTGATGGCCAGAGTGCTAGTGCATAACAGAGCCACCCTTAACACCAGCATCATTTCTTCTCTATATGAGTTTGCTACTTGTGCATCCAGGACGTCATTGATATCGATGTGAATCTGATTGCGAACCCACCTAACAATGTCAGAGTAATCTCCAAATTCTACATCATTGGGCTTCTTGCCAGTCACAAGCTCCAGCAGGACCACACCAAAGCTGTATATGTCACTTTTCTCATTCACTTTGTGGGTGTAAGCATACTATGCACACATGTCCATCAATTAAATCAGTTCATATAAAATTGTTTATTTTCTGTTGACTGTCACATATATATACACATATATTCACAGGCATTAACAATTCGGTTGTAAATTCTTACCTGGGGCAATATATCCATATGTTCCAGCAACACCTGATACTATGTTCTTCTGACCCAGCTTCTCTACAATTCTAGCTAAACCAAAATCAGCAATATGGGCCTCCAATTCAGAATCCAGCAATATATTATATGATTTAACATCCCTGTGTAGTATTGGAGGGGAACAGCCATGATGCAGGTAGGACATTCCCTTAGCAGCACCAAAAGCAATCTTATAACGAGTAGGCCAATCCAACGTTTCCCTTGAGAACTATGAAGCCGTTCATACAGGCTACCATTTGGCATGTATTCATACACTAACAGATTAGAATCTGAACTAGATATACAGCAAAGCAGCTTGACAATGTTGGCATGCCTGATCTTCCCTAGAGTCTCCACCTCTGCTTGAAATCCCTTGTCTTGGGCAGACTGCAGTTTTCTGTCGTTCCAGATCCTTTTCACAGCAACAATATCATCATTTCTCAGGGTTGCCTTGTACACTTTGCCCGCACCTCCACTTCCAATAACATTATCTTCTGTCAATCTCTTCAGAATGTCTGACTCATCAAATTCTACCCTGTGAAAGGCTGTGAGATTCCATGTCTCTGTACTTGATTTAACCGGAACAAAATTCTTGCATGTCTTATACAAGAAACCTATACCAATTACGCAGAGTACTACTATCACAGCAATGACCGAAATCAATACCCTATATAGATGACTTTCAGATTTGCCGTTCTGCTGGAAACATGAAGGTAGCATTAATGGCCCGCCTCCACAAAGGCCCGGATTGTCAAGAAAACTTTTATCATAGGCCAGATTATTGTAATCAAGAGGAACAGAGCCAGACAAAAGGTTGTCAGACACATTCAGAAAACTCAACTTGAGATTGTCTAACTCAGGAGGTATTTTCCCTGAAAGCAAATTGTTTGAGAGGTCAAGGCTGTTAAGAACAGGCAGCAACCCAAGCGATGCAGGAATTGATCCGGTGATGCGGTTGTTGGCAAGGTTAAGCTGAGAAAGACCTTTCCATGATATTATTGTCTCAGGAAGTTCCCCATACAACATATTGTGATCAAGAGAAAGCCTCGACAGTGAGGATAATCTAGTGAGTTCCACTGGAATATTCCCTGATATATTGTTGTGACTGGCGAGAAAGCTGCTGAGATTCCACAGTTGTCCAACGCCAGAGGGAATAGTTCCACTGAATTGATTGTTTGATATCTCCAACGCCCACAGACTGGCAGCTTTAGTGATTTGAACAGGAATTTGGCCATGGAAAGCATTGTTTGTCAATCTGAATTCTCCAAGGAAAGGGGAAATCCATAACCCCAGAGGAACCTCACCACTTAGATGGTTATCCTGGACTTGGACACTGGTCAGACTAGGACAATCTCTTAGAAATTCAGGCAGGCTGCCATTAAATTTATTCTGAAAAACAATGAAAGCTATCAGTACTCCGCCTTTACAGACATTCTGCGGAAGAGGACCCGAAAGCTCATTCGTTGATACATCAAACTCAACAAGTTTAGAACCCATTCCAATTCCCGGGGGCACTAGTCCTGTGAGCTTGTTGGTAAAAAGCTTGAGATGGACTAAATTAGTAAGCTTTTCAAGCCCAGAGGGTATAGACCCAGAGAGCTTGTTGTTGAATAACTGCAGTGTCTCTATGTTTGTCAAATCCCCAATTCCATCGGGGATGCTTCCATTTAGCTCATTGATTGACAGATCCAAATTCACAAGACTCTTAAGATTGTTGATATTGTCTGGAATTGGTCCATGTAAATTGTTCTTATATAGAAATAAATCTGTCATGTTTGAAAAGGCCATCAACGTGTTGGGGATCCTTCCAGTCAAACGATTCTGTGAGAGGTCCAAGTGTACCATATCTCTTATATTCTCTAATGACTCTGGAATTTCTCCTACTAAACTGCAATTTGTCATCCACAAGTACTGCAGCGTTGACAAGCTCCCGAGTTCATGTGGGATTACCCCTTGAGCCAGAGGGTTGTAGGCCAGAGTTAAGTTTTTCAACGAAGAGAGATTTCCAAGAAAGGAAGGAACAGTACCATTCAACAGATTAGAGTGCAAGAACAATACCTCAAGCTTAGGCAACCGTCCGAACCCAGCAGGAATGTCCCCAGAAAAATCGTTGGCTGAGAGATCCAATTTTACCAGCTCCTCCAGTTTATATATCTCATTCGGCAAGAGCCCACTGAACATGTTCTGAGACAAATTCAAGCTTCGCAAACGGGTGCAATTCAGCAGCCCAGACGGAAAATCCCCGCCAAAGTAATTCAAGTACAAGTTCAAGTCCCTCAGATTACTCAATTGACCGATACTGTGAGGAATTGTTCCAGTGATATTCAAGTTTTGAAGGTCCAGACCCACAACAGACTTGGTGTTTCTATCACAGGTGACTCCAGTCCAGTTACAGTGACCGTCACTATTTGAATCAGTTCTCCAATCACTGAGTTCCCCACTAGTATTCCAACTCGCCTTGAATTGCAATAGTAATTGGCCTTCCTCTGACAAGCAATTGCAATGCAAGCAGAGCAACAATCCAAGCAGTAACACAAAGACATAGCCATATGCATTTCCCATTTGGGTAGCGGCCATTTTTCTTAATTTTTCCTCGCAAATTCTCTCAGTTGCCTGTGGAGGCCCCTTGTTCTTTACAGAGCGGATGGATGAATATATTTGCAGAAGCAGTGGTCCATGAACTTGTATCGATTGGCTACCTTTTGCGTGTCAACCAGTCAATGAAGAAGCTATAATGCGACTTTTTGGAGATTCCGGTGACGGAATCCAGCGGAAGAAATTGAGGTTAAATCTTGATTTGTTGCAGTTAAAATGGTTTTTTAACTGCATATTTGGATTCAACACACTGGAAAACCCATGGGACGCTTTAATTGTGCAGAAACTAGCTATCAATTCCAATAAATTGCTGCCGGATTTTAACCAGAAAAACCCACCGAAAAAGCTTTCAAAAAGTCGCATTATAGACAACTGCCAGGCAATTTGATTCCAGTCAATGAATATGATTGTGCTGAGTCTGGAAATCAGGCAAGCTACGGCAATTTGATTCCATCGTGAATCGTGATTGAAATGCATCAACAAAAGTAAATTGACATGTGCCATCGCTCTTTCCAAGAAGCCCACGAACGTGCGCGCTCATTGACTTGACCCTGCAAAAAACGATGGTGGCAGGGAGCCCGCAGTTCCGCACACTTTCCTTCTGGAAGAAAAACACACGACATCAGATTTTGGTATGTGACCATTCTACGCATTCAAGAGTCTGGAAGACGCAGGGATAGAATTTTACGGCCAATTATTTAGTTTGATTTTCAAATACGGTCGGTCAAATTTTCTAATTTGATTGTGAAATACGGTAAAAAAAAATGTAGATGTTTCTTACATGGTCAAATTTACTTTGATTTTCAACTACGGTCAAATTATCTAGATTGATTGTTAAATACGATTAAAAAAAATCCATATGCGACAGTTGATAAAAATAAATATTAATAAATATTTTTTAATAAGCCGTCGAAATCATTCCAGAACAATGTTTGAGTAGTATAGACGCAGACATAAAATTTGGTAATTAAATTAATTATGACAAAGTAATTTGGTTAAATACAATAAAATTTATTTGGGTGCCTATCATAAAAGTTGAAATATTTAATATTTTCATTAGGATCTTGGTTTCATTTTGAATTGGTTTTTTTCATTTGGATATAATTTTATTGTAAGCGATAAATATAATATATATATAATTGATATTAATTAAAATTTTATTGATATTTAAATAATTTATTTAAATTTTGTATTGAAATATTTTATTAATAAATAGTTTATTTTGGAAATCGAAATAGATAGATGTAGTATTTTATTTAGAAATTATTATATTTTTATTTTAAAAAGGACACATGTTAATTTAAGGTTGAATACTTAGGAAATGGCATAGAGCTTTCACATTGAATTGTAAAATGTCCCTCTACAAATCTGCAAAGAGAAGTAATTAAAAGTAAAAAGTTTCAATAGAATATGCTTAGCATATTTCAATCTGCAAAGAGAAGTAATTAAAAGTAAAAGTTTCAATAGAATATGCTTAGCATGTGCTTAGTCTTAACGTTTATCAATGGTTGTAGTGTATTATTTTTTTATTTTTTTTTGAATAAGGCTACTTCTATATTGATACAAAAAAAAATTTACAACGAGGCGGCAGCCTCAAGAGGTCTAGCCTGGAAAATGGCTTACTCACATGACAGATTTGAAAGATAACCCACAGAAACTAGCGGCAGACCGACTAGAACTAAAACTATTACCGGAGCCTTTAAACCAGAACCGCCATGACAAAACGCAGACTGACTGGAGTTCCAAAATTGCTTAACAGAGGTGATACTATTGACCCGAACAGTTAACATAGACAGAAAACCACTGAGCATTCCCCTTGAACAGACACGAAAACTGCAAAAAAGAACGACAACCTGATCAAGAATCATGAGCTGTGGAAGGCAATTCTTCCACAATCCAACAGCCGAAACTGAAGAGGTCGTCATCATCAAAGGGATGGCCCTCTTCTTTTGGCGGACCCCCTCCACCTGGAAGATTCGAACACGCCAGAGCAGGCTTAACCTGGAAAGCAGAACTCTTTGGAACATCACCCTTCTGGCACGGATTCTGAGAGGTGCTTGGCAAATCTTCCACCCCCGACTTCGAAGTGGCATTTGGAGTTGCCGAAACTATGCCTGTTGCGCCCTCACTTAGTTGAATCGTGACAGTGGCAATGAAAGAATGATTGCTTAGCGTGCAGGGGATTTGAAAGCGGGCCGAGTGCTCATGAGTATGGTGGGGGTTCGATATTGCATCCCGATGTCACCGGCCACGACCACGACCTCGTCTGGGAGCAGGATGACTCTCAGAAGAAGAGCCAGGGAATGTATCTGCGGAAGAGGAAGAAGCTTGGCGTAAGGGACAACCACGAACTCCACCCCTACGGGAACCCATTCTTTGTCGCAGGATAGTCATATTACCCAGAGCATCAAGAGCAGGACAGACAGCAATTCTTTGCTGAACAAGGGAGACTGGAAGGGGGAGAGTTAACAAGTTTCCCGGAGAATTGAGGAAGCTGGAGGGCATACAGCTGAAGAGAACGCTGAAGGGGCTATGGCGATCCAGGAAAACCAACACAGAAGCTACTCCACGAGCCTGAATGCCATGGAATCCTGAATCACCCACAGAGCAGAGCACTGCACCTGCGAGGAGGCCTAACATGAGCAAGAAAGGAACATAACTGAAATGGGGGAGCGCCATCGGATTAGAGCAGGGGAGCCGGTGTAGATTGTCTAGCCGCATTAACGCGGCCATGAATGAACTCTCCAGGGTATTGAATACAGACAACAGGTGAGGCCAGGTGGCGCAGAACGTACTCCACGCGCCTCCTCCTCCCGCCGCCATCATTCCATTACCTGTCCCATTCACCCGCATCCGGGAGGGATAGATCTTGTTGCACCAGAAGAGTGCACTCGTGTTTGAGTTGCTCATCATTACATCTGCTGAGTGGACCAGAGAAGAAAGGGAGCTGCTAATCAGACCCCTGGTTAGCCAGTCTATCCGCTACTTTGTTAGCAGATCGCCGAACATGCTGGAAGGTAACGCTGCGGGGAGACCTGAGCCAATCTTCAATTTGCTCTAGTCTGCTTAGGAGCCGCCAACTAGAGGCGATATTTCCAGTTGATGTGCCTGATTGGATCCGAGAAACTGCTTCAATTAAGATTTGTGAGTCCCCTTCTATCACCAGAGGGAAGAAATTTTTAGTTACAGCTGTGCAAATGCCCTTCCATAAACCTTCCATCTCAGCAAAATTGTTGGTATCTCTTCCTAACGAGCCATGATAAATATGGAGAGCCGAGCCCTCAGCATTTCTAAAGATGCCTCCATATCCAACCGACCCCGGATTGCCCTTGGCAGCACCATCGAAATTTAACTTTATGGTTTGGGAGACAGGAGGAGACCAGTGTTGGGGGGAATCAGAATGAATGGAGGGATTGAGGGTGGCATGAGCAGAGAAAGTGAGATTCAGATTCCAATTTTCCAGAACTAGGCATTCCTGAGGAGAGGTTGGCAGGTCTGAATTTTGCCAGTGTTTCAGAGCAAGAGTTTCTTGAATATTCTGTTTAAGAAGAAGCCAAAGGGAGTCCAGGGGCGAATGGAGATTTTTAAAGATCCTGTTGTTCCTCTCCTTCCATAAGATCCAATAGACAAAGCCCAGAATAAGGATCCATAGGGAGTTGAGGACTGGACTTTGGAAGGGTTGCTGAGGCCAATTCCTGATTGTATTTGTGATGTTTCCTTCTTGTCTTCCCGATCTTCTGTTGCACAGAGCAATTCTCTCCCATAGTTCTGCAGCTAGTGGGCAGGTATCCAAAAGATGCACGATGGTTTTTGGGTGGAGGTTGCAATTGGGACATCTGGAAGGCCCTATGAAACCTCGCTTTTGAAGATTATCCCAAGTGAGGATCCGTTGTTTGCTTAAAAGCCACAGGAACGTGGAGACTTTTGGCCAAATACTTGGTTGCCTGATCCTGTCCCAAAGCTGATCTTTTACTATCTGCTCTGGATGATAGAGAATTTGGTATGCCTCCTTGGTGGTGAATGTCCCTTTTGGTGTATATCCCCACCGGATTTTGTCCCTTTGATCCGAGAGCTTGATTTTCCTTAGTTTGAGCTCTTGATCAATCTCTTCAAAGGTTTCCTCTTGCCAATTGGCTTGCCATGTGTCTGCTGATCTCCATTGTTCATAGCCTTAAAGGGAGTGCTGTTGCCAGAATTGGTAAACCTGATTTTGATCACTGTGTTGCATGGTGGCTTACCATTTGGGTTTGTGGAAGAGAGCAGTAAGTTTGGGGAGCTGCTGCCAAGAGTCTTCCCAAAATATTGCTGTGGTGCCGGAGTGTATTTCCCAAAAACTGTGCGCTTGAATGAAGACACTGTGTTTTCTAGCAGCATTCCAAATTAACGATCCAAGGTTGGTGATGCTTATGCGAATGAGCTCCTCCAGGGGCCTTCCTGGAGCATATTTGGCGTGCCAGATGCGAGCCCAAGGAGAGTGCGGATTGGAGACCCATTTCCACCAGATTCTGGCGCCCATGGTGTTGTTGCTGTGGAGGGGATCCCTTAGACCAATCCCGCCAGCTGACTTCGGTAAGCAGATCTCAGTCCATTTGACGAGCGCCCTTGACGAGCGCCCATTTTCTGTTGAGTCCTGAGGAGCCCCATAAAAAATTTCTCTGAAGATTGCGAATTCTCTTCAGAACCCATTTGGGAGTTGCCAATGTGGAGAATAAATACAAAGGCATGGCTTGGAGAACGGATTTAATAAGAATGAGCCTGTTGGCAATATTAAGAGAGAGAAAGGTCCAGGAGGAAAGCCTGGTTTCTAGCTTGTCAATGAGTGTTCTCCAGGAGGAATGATTGATGGCTGAGACAATCAGGGGAGCACCAAGGTATTTCGAGGGAAGCGAAGCTATAGGGTACCCCAAGATTTTGGCTATATTCTTTTGAGTAAGACTGGGTGTATTGAAGAAGAAGAGCTGGGATTTGGCAGCATTGATGGAGGTGCCTGAGGCTTCAGAGAAGAGATTAAGAAGGTCAAGGAGGGCAGAAGCCTCATGAACAGATGGATGGCCAAAGAGCATAGTGTCATCAACAAACTGTTGGTGAGAGAGGGGAGAAAGTCCATGGAGAGAAATTCCCTTTAGAGAGTAAGAAGAGATAGTAGAATGAAGGAGACGACTGAGACCTTTGGCCATAAGCACAAAGAGGAATGGAGAGAGAGGGTCACCTTGGCGAATGCCTCGGGAGGGTCGGAAAGGCGAGGAGGGGGAGCCATTCAGAAGGATGGAATAACTGGGGGAGGTAATAAGATTCATGAGCCAACGCGTCCAGGTGGCGCTGAAGCCAAAAGCTAAAAGCATTTGATTAATGTAGGACCAATTGAGTTTATCGAATGCTTTGGAAAGATCTAGCTTAAGAATCATACCTGGCTTTTTTAGAACCTTGAGCGAATGAATCACTTCATGTGAAAGTATGATGCCATCCAGAATCTGGCGCCCTTCAACATACCCTGTCTGCTCTAGAGAGATGAGGAGAGGGAGTAGAGATTTGAGCCTGTTTGCCAGGATTTTTGAGATGAGTTTGTAGATTACATTACAGAGAGCAATGGGCCTGTATTTATCAGGAGTGCTTGAATCTTCCACCTTAGGCATAAGCGCTATGAAGGTGGTATTGAGAGAGGGGAGGATATAGTGCATCGATCTTGCTTCTTCCACAAGTTCCCATACCTCTGTTTTGATGTGCTCCCAGTAGTCATGGAAAAAATTGGCTGTAAAGCCATCAGGTCCTAGCACTTTTCCGTCTTTCAATTGGGATAACGCATCCTCCACTTCCTACATGGATATTGGCAGGAGCAACGTATTGTTGTGGTCCTCCGTGATGATCTTTGGAATATGCTGCGTGATAGACTGTATTGCCAGTGTTCTGCTGCCTGGGGGCTCTTTCAGAATGTCCTGAAAGTGCACTTTGAATTCTTGTTCCATTTCTTCATGCGCTTCCAGACGTTCTCCTTGCTTATTGTTGATGAAGGCGATGTGATTGTGCATTCTCCTTTGAATTGTGGTTCTGTGAAAGAATTTGGTGTTTTTCTCTCTATCCTTGAGCCATCTGACCTGGATTTTTGGCGCCACAGCGTTTCTTCTTGCTTCCTACGTGTTTCAATCTTGGTTAGGAGTGACTTCTCCTATTGCACATAGTCTTCAGTTCTGCCCTCATAGATAATGCGTTGTTGCAAAGTATTCATTTGCTCTTCCAACAATTTCTGATGGTCGAAAATATTTCCAAACTGGGTGCGATTCCAAGTTTTGATCGCTTGTTTGAGAAATTTTAACTTCTACTAAAACTGGTACATTTTGGCTCCTTCTAGGGGATTGAAAGATTTCCAGGCATCGATTACCACATCTTTAAAGTTAGGATGTGAAAACCAAAATGCTTCAAAGCGAAAGGGTCTGTTGCTCCTGACACCCAGACGCGACCATTGTAACATTATGGGCCAGTGATCAGAGCCTGCCTGAGGCAAGATGGAGGCGTGAAAGTCTCCCCCCATGTGAATAGCGTTGTCCGACATGAGAAATCGGTCCAGTCTGGAGGCGATTTGCTGTGAACCCCTTCTTTTATTGGTCCATGTAAAAATGCCATTGGAAGTCTGAAGGTCCATCAATTGATTCCCGTGAATGAAGTCTTTGAGGCTGTAGCTATCTTCATCCAGCCTCAGACGTCCACCAGACTTTTCCTCCAAAGAGGTGATGATATTAAAATCACCCCCACATATCTAGAAGGGAAAGCATCTGTTAGCGTTGAGATCTGAAATAGTTTCAAGCAGATCCAGTTTTTTCTGTAATTCTTGCGGAAAATACACATTAGATAGATGACAATGGATATTGGTTCCAATAAGGTGGAAGGTGGATTGTATGAAGAAATGGGAGGCATGAAAGTCATGAAGGTAGAGTTCTTGAGGATTCCATATGATTGCGAGCCCTCTAGAAGCTCCAAAGGCATCCACTGAAACTGACCTGCACCCTGGCCAGGCTTTATTTAGTATTTTTTCCAGAACTGTACTATTGCATTTTGTTTCTTGAAGGTAAATTATTGAAGGCCTATCTTGATGTATCATTTTTTTGATCATCCTGTGTTTTGCAGGGCTATTGAGCCCTCGCACATTCCCTGAGACGAGCTTCATGGGGAACAATGGGGAAGAGTTTTGTAAAACTTGGTCAGCTTGGGGAATCTACCAGAATCCACTAGCATTTCTCCAATGATGATAGTCCTCTGCAGATCTGTTTTGTGTCTGCGCTTCTTTGTCTCCTTCAAGATTTTTTTCCCATCCCAAGGATTGCCTGCCTGAATACCTAGATATTTGTTGTGTTGTGCTCTGGTTAACACTTCTTCTAATCTCTCTATTTCCCGAGTATGTATATTACTGTATTCCTCCTGTCTGCATGCTACTTCCAGCTTAAGTATGTCCAGACCTGCCAGATCCACACTTTCTAGTTCCTCCTCCATATGTATCGATGTATTTTGTTCTTCCTCCTTTGAATGTTGTTGCATGCTTAGTGCTAGAGCTGCGTCTATCTCCATGCTGGAGGATGGTAGAGCTGTGTCTTTGTCTTTATTTGTATTGGATGTGGAGGCGGGGGTGATGATGGCGTCGGAGGTTTGGAGGGGATCTATAGACTTCGGCGAATGAGGGGCAGATGAGGGAGATGGATCTGAGGGAGGGATTGAGAGGTTGCCCTCCATGCTATACGTGGAAGTCAAGATATCAAAACTGTTTTGGGTTGTAGATTTCTTGGGATTTTCAGGATCCACAGGGGGTTTCTTAGCATGCCTTCTTCGATTTGGGACTTTTGTAAAACCCTCAGCATCTTTACTTGCCTCAGTGACAGGGGTTTTGGACTGCAGATTTAGAGAACAATCCCTAAAGAGATGGCCATGTTCGTGGCACTTCCTACAACGAAAGGGAATATGCTCGTAGTCTATAGTTTGAACCCATTCATAATCATCATGAAATAAGCTTACCGAGTCAGTCAGAGCTTTGGCTAGATGCATGTGGACACAGATCCTGGTGTATGAGGTGTATCTTCGGCTTTTTGTTTCCTCTGCGACTTTGATGAAGACCCCCAGGCTGTTACCGATGTTCTTCAGGGTTTCCTCATTCCAGTATTCCATGGGAAGTGAGTACATTCGGATCCATACTGGAGCCCAGTTAAATTCTTCCTTGTCTGGATTGAACCTTGCAACCCAATCACGCAGGTACAGGCTGGCAGAGTTAAAGAAGTACGGACCACCCTCGAAGATATGCATTTTATCCTCCAGACAATTGAAAGTAGCTGTGAAGAAGCCTTTAGGTCCAAGGTGTAGGGTAACTTGACCTTTTGGCTTCCACTTGGAGGCAATCCAACCTTGCAAGGCTTTTTCAGTAGGCCAGAATCCTAGAAACTTGCCTATGAGGGCATGATCCCTCATATATTGAATCTCGTTGTTAATGAGCTGATTGGGGAGATCTATTTTGATTCTTTCTGCCATTTTGGGGATGCATGTTGCAGAGGATGCTTTGGGTCTTGCCGTAGAGTTGTTCTGGTCAGAACCTTTGTCTTTAGTTGTCGATGGGCTGGTAGCGAAGTCACCTTCATCATTTATAGCTTGATCAGTTGCCTGCTCTGCCAGCGGTTTAGAACTGGAGCTGGCATTTTTTGCTGCGTTGGTTGACTTGTCAGGATTGGGATCGGAGGGGGGAGAGGGGGTCGTGCCCACCCCTCCGGAGAGCGGCTTCATGGTGGCGTCAGTAGAAGCGCCAGTGTCTGGAGATCGAGAGCACCTTGGGGGAGAGGGCCAGGAAGCGTAGAAACCCTAGTTGTGCCAGTCGGCTCTAAGCGCCATATTCACGGATCAAAAATGACTATCATTATACTCATGAACCTAATGCAATTATGGTTGTAGTGTATTAAAGAGTTTGTTAAGTTGCATTAACTTTTAATAAATTTAAATTAGATTCTTCGTGTTGCAATAGTTTTTTTTTAATTATATTTATGAAGCCTTCGGCTATATTAACCACATTAATATTTTTAATGTGATTGTACTAGTTGTGTAATTCATTTAAATTAATATAAAATTAATATATTGTATTTAAAAGATTAATGATAATAAACAATTCAATGTAGGTCACTGATAAATTTTTTTAATATGCATGGTTAAATTATATATAATTATATGAAAAAAATCTATGTATATATAGAAAAAGAAATTGAAAAAAAAAATTATGATTAAAACATTTTAAATAATGTTAGGTAAAATTTTTTGGTCAATTTTGTCTAAAATTCAGCAAATATTTGTTGGAATTGCAAGTTTAAGTTGTGTAGATTATACAATCCAAATGCCCAAGGGGATTTTCAATGCATTAAATCCATTTATACATTCAAAAATGCAATTTAAACAATGAAAAATTCACATGTTACACAAACATAGAGATAGATTAACCACGAAACACTAAGCACCGAGATGGATCAAATATCTCGAAATGCAAACATTTTTTCAAGTTTTGCATTATAAAAATGGTTTGCACCTCAAAAAATTTGATCCCTCACGAAGTGCTATGGTTAAGGTAAATCTATATTGGTTTGCACATTAATTCTCCATAAACAATATTTTTATTTTAAACTTCCTTCTTACTCATATATTTCAAAAATAATTTCATAAAATGCACATAATGTGTATTTCTATAAATACAATATAAATATTTGTTAGAAGTAAAATATAAATGTTGTTATGTTAAAGAGAATGAATTTCATTTTCATACCAATCATGTTTACTTAAAATGTCCCTCATGGGGTGACATCTAGATCATTCATATAGGATGAAGCATAATCACAGTTCATTAATGTATATCACAATTGCAATTCATTAATGTTACGGGGATTCACTCAATGAACATCTGACATCACGTACGTTCATGGCATACTAACAAATACCTCTAATTTGATTACATATTCGAAAATACCTCTAAAAATCACATTATTTAAACCCCTACCAATACAAACCCAATACACCTTCCCAATTTAGAAAACCCCTACTTTCACTAGATATTGCAGGTGTCGATTTTTTCATTAACATTTTTTATACTCCTTTAAATATTTTCACTAATCTTGAGCTCCATTTTTTTATACCTACCAATATAAAAACCCTTTACCCCTAATATATACTCAATATATTATGTCCTTTTTTCCTAAATATATATCCCTCAATATAAACCCACGTGGTATGGTATTTCTCCCTAGTGAACCTCGATGATTAATGTATGGCATTAAGTGGTCATGATAGATGGCATTCAGAAGTGTCAAGTCTAGACGTGTCGCATAAGTAGATGATGGTAGTCTCTACCATGATCAAGGTTATTGTGCAAGCAAATCGCTTGAAGTGAATGTAACATTCATCGCTCCTCCTCTTACTGTGTATACTCATTATGAAGTAGAATCAAGCAAACTCCGAGGCCACTGGGGAGCATCATCTTCTGCAAGGTTGGCTTCTTTAGACACAATGCACTTGAGTTACATCATGCTTGGCTCGAAGTATATTTCCTTCTCAAGTTTCGTTTTTCTTTTTCTCACCCTAATTCATAGTTGTAGGGAGCCCCTTCTCTATAGCTAGGGGTCGTATTCCCATATACTGACAAGGTCCAATCCCTTCTGCAATCTTTTGTCACCTTTTGGTTTAATTTTGTTTCCATTCTGGTTGTTTGTTTCCTCCCTTCAGATCCTCCTTTTCACACCTACTTCCTCCACCCTTAACACCTTGACTCCCTACTTCCCCTACTTCTCTCCTTTCAATATGCTTCCTCTTAAGTTGTCATAGCTTAGCGAGGCTCAAGTCTCTTATGACTTCTTAGGATTGTTTCCTTGATCCCTCTTTCTTGGCCTTTTATTATGCTCTTGTCTTTTGAGTCGAAACCCAACCTCTCTTTGGTTTTCCCCTAAGTTCTATATTTCCCCTGTTTGAATTCCTCATTGGTTAGAAAGCTCGATCTCGGTGAAAATGCCTCGATGCATAGTAGGTCGTCAGAGCATAAGAAGCTCCAGAAACAAGGGCTCACCTCTATCTAAAATACAAATTCATGTAGTAAATTTAATAGCTACTCACTTGAGAAATGCACCCCTACCTCTACCTCTACAATTAGATAGAAAAATAAACATAATAGAGGAGGAAGCCAAAGTAACGAGGAGAATTTTAAAGATGACGAGGTCATTGGCAATGTAGGTCAATGGATTCCAAATACAAGAATTAAGATAGACAAGCCTAACACAAGTATCAAGATAGGCAGGTCGCATTTATATCTCATATCTCATGGAAGGCAGCTCCATCCAGCACATCTACAGGGCCCGGAACCAGGTTGCGGTCTGCCTGTCAAAGAAGGGTCTTCTCCTTGGCTCGGGTTTATGGTCCTTGGAGGTTTCGGCAGATGGAGAGTCCTTTTTCATTCAGGACTTCTGTATTCCGGGTTTCTGACTTGTTTCTATTTGTCCTTATGATTCTGTATATGGCTTTCTCCTTTTTTATTTTCATCACTGTATCTATCTCTGTATATGCTCCCAGCTGATGCTGAAGATGTTTTTTTGTATTTTGGGTTTCTTTCTGAGATTATTTTTGTGATATCTGCTCAGAAGAACTTTCCTCTGGCTTATCGTATATGTATTTTGCAAGATATGTACAACCTGGAACTGTTCTTACAGCGCTATATAATACAAATTATGCTTTTTTCTCTCTGAAAAAACGACAGATCTAGAAGCTAGACAACAAGGCCACACAACTTGCAAAAAAATTTAACCAATATGGAATTCATGACATTTGAAGAAAAAAAAAGAAAAAATAAAGAAGGGCAATGAGATAATAACATCAAATTATGCTTTTTGATATGTTTTTATTTTATAGTATAAATGTTATGCAAGCTAATATAGCAACTAAGCTAGATAAAACAAACTTTGATCGTACGCTGTCCAATTTAGTTTAGCATCTAAGTTAGATAAATCAATTTTCAACTATGACAATATTCAGGAAGCTATGTTTTTTTATAAAAAATTGTGCTTATGTTGTTAGTTTATTTTTTTCTAATAGCAAACCAAGAGCATACACATGTATTTTTTTTTTATCATGCCTTACTATAATATAATATAATAATGGAACTTACACGCAACAAAGAAAATCATGTTTTACAAAAATCCTTAACATATCTTTGAAGTAATTGTTAAAATGCTTTATGAAGAAATAAATAATCGAACTATCTATAAAAGAATATGGGTGAACTTGTAGATGTGGGAGATCATTATCTCCATTCTTTTGGGTTTAAGTGTATTAATATTTTATTAAAACTACTGAAATATAATTAATGTCCGAAAGAACATTAATTTAATTTATTTATTTTTATAGTTTTTAAAATATGATTTATCTATTTTTTTTAATGGTAAATAAAAATTTAAATTAAATTTTAACTTAGGATAACATAACAATATTTAACTAGCTTTAATATGTCATTACGAAAATTAAATTTTTAGACAAATCATTATTTCTGTATTATCCATATTAAATAACTATAATCGTTTATCAATAATTGATTAAGAAAATTTAATAGAGTTTTTAGACACCATTGTATACCAACTCAGTAAAAGAAAAATTGATTGAAAAGACTAAGAAAACCAAACCAAACCAAATAAACATATCAATTGGATTTTGATGAGTTGGAGGCATCCATGGGGATGGGCTCCTTATTGTTTCCAGGAGAGCATCCAAGATCTAGAGGGAGGCCAAGATTCTGTTCAATGTGGCCTAGATGTTGATCCATACTCTTTATATTGAGCTGCAATTCATCTAACATAAGAAAATTTTCCTCTTTGGTCTCATTTCTTTCAAAGAGAACCCAGCCTGAGAGGAGCTTTAAGTGCTAGCAAATTTTAATTGGATACATGTATTGGTTGTATTTCACTTTCGTGTGCCCAATATCTGGCACCCAGTCTGTAATTCTAGTCAATCCTTCCATGTTCATCAATCTGGCTCACTATATAGCTATATCTCATTCTTCCTCGGTGATTTATACTTGGATATCCTGAGGTGTATTCTTATTATAATGCTAGGTAGAGCTTTCAACTCTTTGTTAAGCCCATGAGCCACCATGCTCATAGAAGTAGGCTACAACATAAAATCTTCAAGCCCTTTGATGAGGCATTTTTAGCTAGTCACCAACCATTAATAGAAGATTGAGGAAAGAAGAACAAAAAGAGGAAGAAACTAGATGGATCCATAACTCAATATGTGAGAGTAGAGGGCGCCTCAGAACTAGAGGGTGGCAAGGCCAAGGGAAAAGAGGAGGCCAAAGAGGGGGGGAAATACATTCAAAATAATGCATCATAGTTTTCCACCCTACTAGGCTATAGGAAAGAAATATTAGAACCAAAGAAGACCATTGACACTATCAGAGGAGAAGGAGGGAAAAATTAAGGTTCTAGAGGGCAAGCCAAGGAGATAGGAATAAAATTAAAGAAAAAAGATGAAGTATTCCTATGTCTACGAAGTCTCTTGGATATCATCTATATTATGTAACATTCATTGATGACCACTCAAGGAAAAATTGGTCTTTTTGATGAAGTCCACAGATGAAGTATTCGACAAATTTCAAGAATTTAAAGCTGAAATAGAGAACCTTACAAAAAGGGGGTAAATATACTAAGACCTGATAATGGAGGACAATATACGTCAAAGGAACTCATAGATTTTTGTAAGGAGGTTCGAATTAAGAGGGATCTAATAGTCTGATCTAATCTTGAACAAAATGGAGTTATTGAATGAAAGAACGATCGATTGAGTAAAGTGATAGAGCCATGTTACATGACCAATACTCGCCTAAATTTCAGTGGGGTGAAACAACAAAAACTACTGTGTATGTTCAAAATAGAAGTCCTCGCAGATCACTAAACAATATGACTCCTAAGGAAGCATTCACTTGGAAGAAACCAAACATAGACCATCTCTGAATGTTTGGTTGTCCTATCTATATTCACATTTTGAAATATAAGAGAAATAAGTTGGATCCTACAAGCATGAAGAATATATGTTGGCTATAGTAACGCTTCAAAGGCATATAGGCTCTACATAAAGGCATGGAACCTAACAGAACTAAGTCGAGATGTGATCTTTGATGAAAGCATTGCATTCAAGAAATCGAAGGACCTCCCAATTGACTCTGATGATGAAGAACTTCCAATATTTGAAGAAGAATGCACTAGGGACGAAGATGATTCAAATCATCAAGAAGTAGGTCCTAGTGAAACTATGCAACAAGCCATCATCCCCAAGATTAGAAAGAGACCTAATTGGTTAAATTTTACTCTTCTAGATGCAAAGGGACATGGAGCAACCAAGGGTACATTTAGGGAAAGTAAGAAGCCTAAAATATATTCATGGTGTGCAGCCTATATGACAAATTTAATTGAAGCAAAACCATCCACCTTTGAAGAGGTTGTCAAACATCAAGAATGGAAATATACCATGAATGAAGAATATCAATCAATAATAAAAAATGGAGTTTGGGAAATCGTTCCTAGGCCTGAAGACAAATTTGCAGTAACTTCCAAGTGGCTCTATATGATTAAACATGCAGCAGATAGAAGTATTGATAAATATAAGGCAAGATTTATGGCTAGGGGTTTCTCCCAACAAGAAGGAATTGATTATGAAGATACATTTGCACCAACTACAAGGTATATAACTATAGGTTTGTTGGTCTCTTTGGCAACATCGATGGGATGGAACATCCATCAAATGGATGTAAAGACAACATTCCTTAATGGTACTATCGATGAAGAAGTCTATATAGAACAACCCTTGGGATTTGAAGTGAAAGATAGAAAGATTCATGTCTGCATGCTGAAGAAGGCACTTTATGGCCTTAAGCAAGCTCCAAGGGCTTGGTGATGAAAGAAGAAATTTCCCTAAGGCAATATCCCTTTCATTTCCAAAATATCGATTGTGGACCTATGGGTTATGGGCCCATGTTTCTATCAGAAGCGTTAATTGGTGCTTTTTCCTTAAAAATCGGGACAACACAATTCATTAGAAATACACAGAAATACATGGAAACCCAATTATGAATGCCTAAGGCCAGATCTCAAATAAATTAAATCCTCATCCATAAACTTCTTGGTTCCACTGTTCTTCAATCTTCGTTGTTGATCAGCTTCACGATCCAACGGTCGATGCTTCATCGCATTCTCGGCTCATCGCACATCGTAGTTTCCATAATCCACCAGCACTTGATTCCTGCAAAATGCGAGAGTTAACCTCAGCCATTCGATCTGGTTCTTGATCCGACAGTTGATGTCTTTCCCCAATCAACTGACTTGCTCGGTGATCCTGCGTCGTAGATCAAACTTCAATTGATCTGACGGTCCACAATGATATTAGGTGGATCACTTACGCGATGTTTAACGCTTTCATAGAGCCGATGAGAACTATAAGTCCTCAATTTATAAAAGTTCAGCTCCGGCTTTTGAATTAATCGGCGTGCATCTTCTGACCCGATATCTGTCGATTTCACCCATCTGTAGATCTGATGATCCAGAACAGTTCTCATCTTCGCCTCGCCTTCGGCCATTGATCGTCAATACTAACTGTCGATCTATAAGATCCGACAACTCCTGTGCATTACTCCATCTATTCCTTCTTTGACTTAATCCGAGCTCTCAAGAAGAGGCCAAAATCCAAGTGTGATGATGAGAAATAGAAAAAGGGTGATCCTCAATATATATGAGGTCTATCGCCCACAATAATTAACCTAAAATACCTATGAAAAAATCAATCTTGTATGCATCAAGAAAGTGGGCTACAAGCCAAATCAATGGCTCTTAATAACAAAACATGCCACAAAATCCCACACAATGTTGAAATATATAACTAGGTTCGGTCTTCATAATGTCTATTGTAATCATGATTTTATATATTTGATATTAATGAGAAAAGAGATTTATTATTTTCATTCTTAATGCATGGGTTTCATGCTCAAGAAAAAATTATTTATAGGTCAAGCACCCATTGAGTGCTTCTAGATTTGTCATAGAGTTATGAAGTCAAAAGAGTCATTGTCATAAATATAATACCCCTTTGGGCATGTTGTATCTTGTAAAAAAAAAAAATTGTAAAGTCAAAAGTGTCATAAAGACCCTCCAACACCTTTTTAATCAAGTTATCCTACAAGAAGGATCAAGTCAGCCTCATGGACAACAATTCGACCTCCTAAGAAGCCTATATATAAGGGAACCTTAACTTCATTTGAAGAGACATTAAACCAAGCAAGAAGCAAGTTCGATCTCCTAAATAAGGAAGTTGGAAGATAAAGGAAAAGGACAAATATCAGGGCAAAGAAGAAGAGAATCAAGATCTAAGTTTTGGACCTCTCTCTTGCTTGTGTTAGGGTTTCTACAATAGTTGCTAGACTGGAATTGCAGAAGTTGCTGGGGAATTCAAAGTTATTGCTAGGTCAAAATTGTTGGAAGGTCAAAGTTTTTGGAAGTTGTTGGGGTTGAAGTTGTTGGAAGTTGCTAGGGTCGAAGTTGCTGGAAGTTGTTGGGTCAAAGTAGTTGAAAGTTGTTGGGTCAAAGTCGTTGGAAGTTGTTGGGTCAAAGTAGCTGAAAGTTGTTGGGTCGAAGTTGTTGGAAGTTGCTAGTTCAAAGTAGTTGAAAGAAAAGTTCATCAAGAAGGAGACATTTGACTTTGTTTTTGAGGGTTATTTGTCAAAGGTCTTAAAGTCTTGGAATTCATCATCTAAGCATTCTATAAGAAGAGAAGAATTCTTGTGGGTTTTCGTCTCAAGAGGAGAGGTTTTGGCCTGATTAATAGCCTATATCTTGTGTACTCTTGTCTCATTTTTCTTGTTTTGGTGGTTGTTTGATGATAAAAACACTAATTGTAATTGAGTGAAAGAAGAAACTAATCAAGTTAAGTAAAAATACATCACAAGCAGTTATCAAAGGAAGATAAATCACTTAACCTAGCTACCCTTAGATTTCTCAACATGGTATCATAGCTAAGGTGACTACATCAAGGAGAGGCATCTTGAAAATCATCCAATTGAAGAAGGATACATAAGGGCCAAGCACAAATAAATCATCAAGAAGACTAAAGGAAGGAAATAAGAAGCATCAAGAAGGACTACCCATCCCATCGCAAGGATCACATCATCTTAATTCTTGAAGAAGTTGACCTCAAAAGACCATACCTCAATTCAAGAAGGACCCTACACTTGAAGCATTCTTTGGAAACTCACACATTTTAGATAGAGGAGGAATGACCTGTTATAGAGTTTTAGTGAACCCAACATTTCGGACTACCAAGTGAGTCCATCATCAGGGGATGCATCAATAGATATTCTCCAAATCTTAATGATGTATCCATGAGTTAGATTTAGGTTATATATATAGGAAATTGAAGAAAAGATGCAAGAAAATAGGTTGGCTAGATTTTCATTTAATTAATTAATTAATTAATTTAATTATTATTCTTTATTTATTTATTTATTATGATTATTATTATTATTATGATTATTTTTCTTTTCTTTTATAATTAACTAATTAATAGGTTTATAACTTAATTAATTTTATTATTTACGTACTATGTTTATTAATTTTATTTTAAATAGTTGGTTTAATGGATTTATTAATTAATTTATTAATTTATTGATTAATTAATTAATTAATTAGATTGATTAATTAATTTAATTTAATTTAATTTAATTAATTAATTAATTAAGGGAATTGATTAATTAATTAAAAGGGTTGATTAATTAATTAATTTTATTAATTATTATTTATTAATATGTTTATTAATTTATTGTATTATTCACTTGTTAGTTTGATTAATTGATTAATTTTTAGTTTGTTGATTTAATTGTTATGTTTATTTCTTTAATGTAAAATCATATATATATATATATATATATATATATATATAATTAGATTAATATTTTTAACTACTATTATTTGTTAATATGTCTCTAATTTTATGTATTTATTTCATGTTTAATTATTTATTGATTTTATTTGCTTGATAAATTTATTTAATTTTTAATTAATAAATCCTAATAGATTTGGTGAGTTAATGCTATAATATTATCTATCATTACTAAAGATAATTTTCATTGTTTAATGTTATCAATTGATTATGTGTGAATTAATCACTACTAATTTATGTTTATGATGATGATGTTATGTGATTGATGTTTTTGTTGAATATTATATTGATATTTTTAAGAGAGGAGGGAATAGATTAATTTGAGGGATAAGGGTTAATTATTGATTTTTAAGATTTTCAAGTAAAGGTTTCCACGTGTTACTTAGTTTTAGTCCATCATCATCGAAGAGGTCAAACTGGTTAGAAAAGAGGACCACTATCTTAGAAGGAAAATCAAAGAAGCCATAGAAATAGGAAAAAGGAAGAACAATTTGAACCGGGACGATGGACTAAAACTAAGTATCACGTGGAAACCTTTACTTGAAAATCTTAAAAATCAATAATTAACCCTTATCCCTTAAATTAACCTATTCCCTCCTCTCTTAAAAATATCAATATAATAATCAACAAAAACATCAATCACATAACATCATCATCATAAACATAAATTAGTAGTGATTAATTCACACATAATCAATTGATAACATTAAACAATGAAAATTATCTTTAGGAATGATAGATAATATTATAGCATTAAGTCACCAAATATATTAGGATTTATTAATTAAAAATTAAATAAATTTATCAAGCAAATAAAATCAATAAATAATTAAACATGAAATAAATACATAAAATTAGAGACATATTAACAAATAATAAATAATTAAAATTAATTTTAATTAATCAGACAAATTAGATTAGTAGTTAAAAATATTAATAAAAGTAATTAATCTAATTTTATATATATATATATATATATATATATAATAATTTTACATTAAAAAAATAAACATAACAATTAAATCAACAAACTAAAAATTAATCAATTAATCAAACTAACAAGTGAATAATACAATAAATTAATAAACATATTAATAAATAATAATTAATAAAATTAATTAATTAATCAACCCTTTTAATTAATTAATCAATTCCCTTAATTAATTAATTAATTAATCAATCAAATTATTAAATTAATTAATAAATCAATTAAACCAACTATTTAAAATAAAATTAATAAACATAGTAAGTAAATAATAAAATTAATTAAGTTATAAACCTATTAATTAGTTAATTATAAAAGAAAAGAAAATGATAATAATAATAATAAAAATCATAATAAATAAATAAATAAAGAATAATAATTTAATTAATTAATTAATTAAATAAATGAAAATCTAGCCGACCTATTTTCTTGCATCTTTTCTTCAATTTCCTATATATATAACCTAAATATAGCTCTTGGATACATCATTAAGATCTGGAGAATATCTATTGACGCATCCCCTGATGATGGACTCACTTGGTAGTCCGAAATGTTGGGTTCTCTAAAACTCTATAACAGATCATTCCTCCTCTATCTAAAAACTATCCTCACCTGTATGGATTCATTATTTAACAACTCACACATTCTACAAATCATCTTCCAAGGAAGCAAAAATAATAATTTACCTCATCATTAAAGGAATCAAGGCCATCTCCCTCACATTGAGGAAAGAATATCATATCTAGCATCTTTCATTATGCAACCAGCTCACAAAATATAAGAAAGAGATAGATAAACGACTTCAAAAGTAGCCTCTTCGAGGGGGAAACCTCCTTTACATTACATAAAATGAATAATTTTTGGATGATACAAATGACAAGACCTCCCTTCTATATATAGGATTCTAAGGGGTCACAACATAGCAATAATAATGTAAGGGCACAACAATAACAACAGTGGGCTTCTTTGAGGCATAATAATAACAATATGGAGACAACATGGGAACAACAATAATAATAAGGGGTAAAATGATAATAAAAATAAGGGAATACACTAGTATTATAGGGACCTTACATCTTTGAAGAAAGCCAACTCCCTTGAAGGAAAAATATTGACATCTTTGAAGAAGGAAGACATCATCAAAGAAGCAATCATCATTAACAAAGAATCTTCAATAATCAACATCATCAAGAAGGCATCAAGTAGAATATATCATAATAAGAAGCATCTTCACTTAACAAGTAAGTATTTTATATTTATGTCTGAATCTACTATTAATATGACTTCATTATGCAAGGAGAGCAACAAACTGGTTGGGTCATCAAATTTCCTTGCATGGAAGAAGAAGATAGATTTGATCCTCATATAAAATGAAGATATTGAATATGTTAAGGGTTCAATCTCAAAACCATCACAAGAAAAACCTCAAGCACTATTGAAGTACATGAAAGGGGAAGTAAGGGCTCAAACAATCCTCATAGAATCAATCAAGGATTCTCCCATCCCTTATGTAGCAAAGTTAGAGAAATCAAAAGAAATCTATGATAAGCTGGTATAATTTTTTTTAGTAAGAACTGGAGGAGAAGTTATATCATTGAGAACTGAACCATACAAAATTAAGGTATCAAAGGAAGAAGGAATATCCTCATACCTTATGAGGGTATCACAAATAAGATATCAACTCCAAGAACTAGGAGAAATAAAGTATTATGAATAATTGACCATCGTTTTGCTCAATGCACCACCTAATGAATGGGGAAAATTTGTATCAAGTACCTATGGAAAGAAGGAAGCCACTCCATTTAGTAAAATTTGGTCATTATGTAATATTGAAGAAACTAGGTTGAAGGCAAAGAACGATGTTGGATCAAATGAACAAATTCAAGCATATTCTTCATGGATAGGGAAAAGGAAAGTTTGGAAGGTTTGATCCTCAGAAAAAGAAGAAGATCGATACATCAAAGATACAATGCTATGAGTGTAATGAATATGGGCACTCTAAAAGGAATTTTCCTAAACTTAAGAAGGGAAAAAAGAAGAGAAAAGAAAGAAATGAATCCCATGTCACCGAATAAGTGGAAGAACCTGAAAAGAAGAAGACAAAGAAAGAGGAAGTAAAATACCTCTACTATGACTAAGATAACACCATATACTTAGTTCTTTTCAGTTTTGTAGAAGATAATTATCATGATGGAAAGCATAAAGTATGTTAGATGCATTAAAGATCAGATATATAGGACATCATCATAGAAGCATGGAAAGATAGCTCAAGTAGAAGTCTACATGGTTGTAGCAATCATCATGATAAAAAGGAAGTAACTCATGGCATCTGCATTGGAAGGATATAAGGAAACCGAAGTAGTAGTATATATGGTTGGAGGAAAGTCATATAGCAAGATATAAAGATAAAGAGATCATCATACATCATCATCATTAGGAAGAAACATTTGCAGAATGAGGATGATCAAGATTCTCCATTGGAATCTTCATTAGAAGGTTCACTTAGAAGAAGCAAGTTTCTCACGAATAGTTGACATTCCACCTTGTAGTTAAGAATAATGATGATATGGTGACAGAGTTGTGCAGCATGTCAATATGGTTGAATTAATTTCATCTTCAAGTAAGGAAAGGAAGCTGCTAAAAGGAAGTCTAGATGACCAAAAGAAGGAAGAGGTATTTATATATGTGATAGATAAAGTCATGTCATCATATAGTTGAATGGTTTAATGCTCTATCTCATGAGCATGATTAAAGAAGAAGAATCTCGTCCATTAGAATGATACATGAAGGTATGAAGGCAATGTACCTTGAAATCTTCTACATATTGACAAGATGAAATCAATATTATGACCTCATGGAGAATATGAAGTGGTTGAAAATCATGGTTCCTATGCTGAAAGAACCATGTAAAGAAGATCTTTATGAATGAAATATGCGAAGAACATGAAAGAAGAGTTTGTGGGAAGATGCATCTATAAGATAAGAAAAGTGATCAACATCCAATAACTAGAAGGATTAGCTATGACATCTCCTTGGAGAAGGTATGAAGACCCTGATAAAGTCTGAAATAGAAGGAGACCCTTGATATTGAATGTCTTGGAGATGGGTTCATACATGTGCAGGATTTTGATTTGATAAGTTGATGTCATGACGTAAGGCCATCTTAAGAAGGTAACTTTGATTTACTGTTAATTTTGAGAAATCATGTGGTTGGGTTGAAATAGGGCTATCAAAAGAGAGTTGTAGATGTCACCTACAACCAGTACTCATGAGAATGGATGAAATATGTTGAAAGAAACATGACTTGGGAAAGGTAGATATATGAAGGATAGCCAGATGTGGACTAGAAGATCACATTCCTATGAATAGAAGGATGACATGACTATTGATTCATTAAAGAGAAAGTGATGTAGAATATAGTCAATGCCCTACAGAGAAGTTCATGAAGAAGAAGGATCGATGATGAAGAAGTTGAAGTTCATGAAATGACACCGAAAGGAGGATCCCTACAAGAAACTGATAGTATCATGATCTCCACCAAATAGAAGATAATTGCTGATGGAAACAAGTCCCTATTTGAGAGGGAGCTTGAGTATATTCCTTTTATAGGAATGAGTATATTCACCCTAGTTGAGAGGGAGAGATAAACACATCATTCTTGTATTCATGTTAGGAAGAAAGAATGGAGGATTGGGTAAGCATACAGTTTCTGATACTCTTTGACGATGTGGTAGAGCATCCAATAGGCCAGAGTAGTCGAAGAGAAATTCCTTGACAATGTGTTAATCCAAGACAAAAATTGTCCTAAAAGGACATACCTTGTGAACATCTGGTGGGGTATGTACCTTAAGAGACAATGATGATGGTGTCTATCAGTGATTGTCTCACCAACATTGTGCTCTAATCTTGTGGAGAGATGATGAGATGAAATGAGATAAGTTGAATTAATAGCTTATGAGCTGGCTTACCAATCTGACTCTGCTTATGAGAATTTCTAAGTACCATGTATGTATTATGAATACCTCCCTAGTTAAGAGGGAGTGTTTAAATATGTAACTAGGTTTCATCTTCATAATGTCTATTGTAATCATGATTTTATGTATTTGATATTAAAGAGAAAAGAGCTTTATTATTTTCATTATTGATGGATGGGTTTCATGCTCAAGATAAATTTATTTATAGGTCAAGAACCCATTGACTACTTCTAGGTTTGTCAAAGAGTTATGAAGTCAAAAGAGTCATTGTCATACATGTAAGACCCCTTTGGTCATGTAAAAAATTTGTAAAGTCAAAAGTGTCATAAAGGCCCTCCAAGACGTTGTCAAACAAGTCGGCTTACAATAGGATCAAGTCGGCATCATGGACAAAAATTCAACCTTCTAAGAAGCCTATATATAAGGGAACCTTGACATCATTTGAAGAGACATTCAATCAAGCAAGAAGCAAGTTCGATCTCCTAAAGAAGGAAATTGGAAGAAAAAGGCAAAGGATGAAAATCAAGCTAGAGAAGAAGAGAAGCAAGATTGAAGTTTTGGACCTCTCTCTCTCTCTCTTGTGTTAGGGTTTTTAAAGTAGCTGCTAGACTGAAATTGCAGAAGTTGAAGTTGCAGAAGAAATTTCTGGGGAAGTCGATGTTGCAGAAGAAGTTTTTGGAGAAGTCGAAGTTGTTGGGAATTCAAAGTTGTTGCTAGGTCAATATTGTTGGAAGGTCGAAGTTGCTAGAAATTGCTAGGGTCAAATTTGTTGGAAGTTGTTGGGTCAAAGTTGCTAGAAGTTGCTGGGTCGAAGTAGCTAAAAGTTGCTAGGTCGAAGTTTCTGGACGCTGCTAGGTCAAAGTAGTTGAAAAAAATTTCATCAAGAAGGAGAAGTTTGTCTTGGTCTTGGAGGGGTCTTTATCAAGGGTCTTAGGTCTTGGAATTTATCATTTGAGCATTCTATAAGAAGAGAAGAATTCTTGTTGGTTTTCCTCCCAAGAGGAGAGGTTTTGGCCATGGCTAATAACCTATATCTTGTGTCCTCTTGTCTCATTTTTCTTTATTATTTGGTAGCTATTTGATGATAAAAACACTAATTATAATCAAGTGAAAGAAGAAGCTAATCAAGCTAAGTAAACATACATCACTAGTAGTTATCAAAGGAAGAGAAATCACTTAATCTAGCTACCCCTAGATTTCTCAACACACATGTGGGTCAAAACTCTCCTCAAGCATGAGATCATGCCCATTTTCCCCAAACTGACTATTTCCCCAATTGAGTAATTTTGGAATTTTTTTTATTAAATTTAAGCTATTTAGCTTAATGAGTAGATAAAATGTTGAATAAAATTTTTTTTCAAGTTTTTTCATTAAAGGTCACTTTTCCACCTTTGAAAATCTTAAAACTTCCTAAAACGTGGCATGGAATAGTGGATTTTACTTTTGTTTAACACCTCCACTACAAATTCCTTATAATTTATCCAATTCCTTCACTATATATTTTCATGTTGTTGTTGTTGTTGTTGTTTTTTTTTTTTTTTTTTAACTTATAAAATCTCATCAATAATAGGGTTCTTGGCACTAAGATTGACCCTATTCCTAAAAAATCTCTAGTTTGGAATTTTTGGCAAATAGGTGCATAATTGGTTAGTGGCCCTCATTGGCACCTCTACAGTTTTCCTTGTTATAGACAACCCAAAAATTTCATCTGACTTGGAGTTATTTTTTCTTGTTATGTCAAAAATAAGATTTTGGCTCCAAACTTATTTATTTTTATATTTTTAACACAAGGAAACTTTTTTTGATTTGGATTTTTTTCAATGTGGTTGTTGATGTGGCACCTTACATCCACATATCACCCTAATAAGTTGCAACGTCACCTCTTTGGCCACCTTGGTATGAATTATCTCTCTCTCTCTCTCTCCTCTTTCTTTCTTCCTTCATATTTTTTATTTTTTTTGGGGCCTACCTATATTGGCTACCAACCCACCATTTTTGTTGTAAATGGGACAAAGGTCCCACATCCTGTATCTCCCATCCACCTAGCACTTGTTCATAGGTTTTAGTGATAGGTAGGGCCAATCCCACATCCTTTTCCTCTTCGCACATAACTTTCCCTTGCACTTGATCAAATGATGGATATTGAATGAAAATCGATGGTTGTGAAGCATCATACATGATTGAGTTGTAGGGAGGTTATGTTTTCCTCCAAGTCCCAATACCACTTACCATCATGGAGCTATACATCGCCATCTAATTGGTCATAGGGTTTTGTTTATTTTTTTCAAAATGGTCACTCCAAAGTCCCAACAACACTTATGATATGTGGCCCCTACATCATCCCTTGGGCCCACTAGCATGCACCAGACCTTCATTGTTCTAACTTTGTGACCTTCAACACATGTACCCTACCATTTCCATCTTCCATTGTGGTTGTCCACATCACCATCACCATGTCACTTAGTTCATGTCCTTCACATCACTATGTATGGAAGAATTCCCAAAATTTTCAAAAATGCTTAGTTTCAAAAAATTTCCCTCGACCACCACGAAACTTTGTAATTTGGCTTCCCTAACCAAATTTAGCCTTAAAAACAATGAATTGTTTCCATATTCAACTCTTTGACAATGATGAGCATGATTTCAACCTAAATTCACTATGAAAATTTGGGATTTTACTAATTTTCCCTAAATTCATCCACAATTTGGGCTTTTTCCTTTATTTTTTACCCAAATTCATCCAAGGACTTTCCTCCAAAGGTTTACAAGAATACTCACTGTTCCTTATCCTTGTTCTATAATTTTAATTTTTTCCAATTCTAAGTTTGTAATCACTTAAGTGGAGATTAACATCAAATATTTTAACCCTTGAATTCCATTTCCTCCAATTTTGAAGAAATTTCCCCCAATTTTCTCACAAGAAACTTTGACAAATAATTTGCAGGTATCCTTGAAATATTTCATCTCTACAATTTTTATTTTAACATATTGATTTTGGCCTATGCAGGCCCATTGTCGTAGCTTGCCTTTGATACCACATTGTAATACACCCTAGACACACTTCTAGGCATATGTCACAAAATTTCAACCTCTATAAAAAATGAATTTTTAATATTCCTTTGCCATACTTTCACACTATAATTAATTATTCCCAACATGGCTTTGATATCGCTTTGTGACATGCACATCCACCACTGTGCCTACTAGGATGGAGGGAAGTAGAAATTTCTCACAAATTTCTATGTTTGCGACATACCATACATCATTAATACCATAATTGTTTTTCCTTAACAAATAATAAAACATTGCGCATACAAATAGATGAACAATTACATGAAATTCCTAGGAAAACATTGCATATTTGTATTATCTCATAAATAATTAATATTTATGGCATTTTGAACAATAATTACACAATAATAACACATCATAAAATTCATAACTAAAACACTTATCTTTTATAAAGAATGTACAATAACTTGTTACGGATGTGGGACATTCCTCTTAGTCATAGGCACTATTGCCCCAAGTCTTTCTGCAACAAGCCATCCCTATATTGGGGCTATGGGCCCAGAAGAAATAATGAACTTTTCATTTAGCCCAATTTTCTCATTGATACACAAACCTTCTCACTCACCCAACCATCCCAAATCACCAACTCTCTTTCCCCTTCATTCTACAATAACCTACAAAGTGGATCCACTTCTTTGCAATGTAGTCCCACAGGATATCACACATCCTTCTTGGGCTCCAACATAGACTGGCTAGGAAATATATATGTTGGAATCTCCAGGGACTCTTCTTAGGCACTTGGACAACATAATTATATATAGGTATTTAAGGCTTCAATTACTAGTTTTTCCTCTCCAACTTGCAACACATACCATCTTGAAATCTTGGATAGAATCATGGTGAGAATTTGCATGAGATTCCCCCTTCACTCCCCAAATGCAAGGATTATGTATGCATGACTTTAACTTGCCACTTGGCACTCTAGGAAGTCTTTCCAACTATCATGGTACACATTTCCAAGGTTGATGTCTTTAGCATAGGTTAAGGTAAGGTACTTTTGATTATAATAAAATATCATTATTTCAAGGCTTTGGCCCCTATAGGCTCCCTTAACATTCTCTTGCTCCTCTTTTGTTGATCTAGAAATGGAGCAAAGCTCCTCCTATCAAAAACTTACCGTCCTCTGACACTTTGCAAGTTAACAAAATGGGTCTTTAAAATTAATGTTAAACACACATGGACAGCGAAAGAGAATATGAAAGATAAATCATGCAGTACAATTTTATTAACAAGAGATTTACATTTATAGTACATTATGTGACTCTTGGGTTTCAGATCCCAAGGTCTCTTGGACTGCTTTGGTCTATTCGGCTTCCACACTAACCCACTTAGGATTAGGTGTCCAACATTCCCCCCCTTAATCCGAAGGGTTATGTATGAGTCCAAGAAGAGAGCTGTAATACAAAATGTGCAAAAAATGCATGGCAGCACTAGGCTGAATGTGCTCTATGAAATGTTGGTATAAAGGGCAGTGGTTTAAGGATGACCACCAACACTGGAACGCTTAGTGCAGTTCCCGGAACTCTTCCAAAACTGGTAAGAAACTGAAGTTTTCTGCTAGAGGAAGTGATCCTATTGTTTTAAAGAGGGAAACCTTCAACCATAAAAGGGAGGTCTCACCCTGCATAAAAGGTAAAACTTCAACCTGAGAAGGGAAGTCTCAACCTGTGATGGTTTAAGGATGACCAACAACTCTGGAATGCTTAATACAATTCCTGGAACTCTTCCAAAACTGGCAAGAAGCTGGTGTCTTCTGCTAGAGGAAGTGTTCTCAATCTGTGATGGTTTAAGGATGACCAACAACTCTGGAATGCTTAATGCAATTCCTGGAACTCTTCCAAAACTGGCAAGAAGCTGGTGTCTTCTGCTAGAGGAAGTGTTCTCAATCTGTTCACGGGCATCTTTGTCTCTGGCTGCAACTCTGAAACTGGTGTGGCAGGTTGTGGCTCAGGCTCACTTGATGTGACTTTGAAGCTTGTAGATGACCATCATTTCCCCCCTGTCAGATACAAGGTGAGAAGATGGAGAAAATTCAACTGCAAGACTGTTCAATACTCTAGAACAAGTTCTGACATGTGTTTGGAATATCTTCTTGGCTGTTGATGCCCATTGCCAAGAAGCGATCCATCCAAGATGAATCTTTGTTCTTACAGGATGTTTGTTTTTGAAGCATCTGTTTGAAGAATGACTGGTTTTATGACAGTGCTTACATGGATGAAGATCAAAACAGTGATCTTTCAGATGGCCAACTCGATCACAGTGTTGGCATTTCACGATCTGTTGTTTTTGTTGTTGTTGTTGTTGCTGTGGAAGAGGGGCAGAATCTGGAACAGCTGGAGGTGAACTGTCATGAAGAGTAGGTGAACTATCATGAATGAATCCAGCACTCCGAAACTGAATGGGTTTGGCATAGTCTGGAATATGAAAGGACAAGTCCTTGTCATATCTAAGACTAGTTCTATGCTTGTTGTGGACAAGCTGTTCCCAAGGTCTGATGATGGGCTTGGGAAGTGCAGACTGAATTTCTGGATCTGCATGTACAATTGCTGCTTTATTGGGCACTGGATCTGAATGAACTTCAGCAATATTGTTTTGCTGTTTATGCGAGTCTGTTTCATTGTTCTGAACAGAAACAAGTTCAGAATGATGACTCCACTGCTATAGTTCTTCCTGCTGCAGTTGTGATTCAAGCTGCAAAAACTCAATATTCTCCTGTGCATTTTGTAGACATATTTTAATATTGAATAGAGAGGTTTTGTTGATCTTAACCATCTCATCAACAGTGGAATGTATCAGAGTATTTAACAACTCTAATGCATTATCAAGTCTGGTCATTTTCTTCAAAACAGATCACAACTATCAACCAGTGAAGAAGAAGCAACAATCATTCACAATTCAATGTCACTGCAATATCCTTTATAAATGTCAGCAAAGGATCAGAGTGCAACATAAAAGATTACAATCAGCTCATCAAACTCTTTATGAAGCAGTTGAATCAAGGAAACAATGCACTATAGTGAGTTTTAAGTACAATGCCACAATTGGGGCAGCAGCAACTGCAAACTTGCTTGGATCCTTCAAGTACTCCTTCACTTTCAAATCAGCATCAGCAAAAAGTTCCCAGAATCCAGGTTCTTTAAAACGGACTAGTAATATGCATCTCAATTTTTTTTTTTTTTTACCCAAATCAAAAACCTCAATAGCTGGCAATTTCACAAGTGTACCATTTGCATGCGGAAGCTTATCTTTCATGTGGTTCAAAATCATTCACCATTGATTTCATACTTTCATTAAAAGTCATCATATATGGAATTATCTCAATTCCAATATCTACTCATCAGCAGGCAAATTCATAACTTCTTAAACCCACTGACTCAAATCATTCAAATGCTCATCAACCCAATAAACATCATTCATATATGACCAAAATTCAATGAAACAATGTGCCCATTATTTTAATCAATGAAAGGCTTGGACTTGTCCTTACTCAATGCGCCCTTGATCTTTTAGCAGTGGTACAAATGATCCCCAATGAATCTCAGCCTCCTAAAATGATGAAGAATTCGGTCTTCCAGGCATCCGGAACTCCTACATAATATATGCCCTTGGATTCAAATAAGGAAATGCTTTCGGCCTGCAAGAATGAATGGCTCTTTCCCTATCAAGAATGAATGGTTCTCGCCCTATTAAGATCTGATGTCAAATAATATACCTCTGCTCCTATTGTAAAACGCTACCACAATTATAAACAGAGTCTTCAAAAAATATTTAACACAGAGGCATCATACTGTCAGCAAAAATGTTTAACGCAGAGGCAAGTCGTCCCGAGAGGCAAGTCCTGAACCAACGGCTTTACATATATAAAAAGAACAGATTCAAGCTCAAAACCAAAACGTTTTGATGGACATACTTCAGATAGCGCTCTTGTTACATCAAATCGATAGCCCAGCCAACGGCTTTACATATATAAAAAGCACATTCAAAATTAAAACAGCGCATTCAATATATATCATGCTACCAATATATATCACCGTATATATATCACTTCAAAACAGTTCAAATTCGATATCTAGTGCCTTCATTCGAATGAAATGCTGGTAAGTTCAATTCTCTCTTACTTGAAGCGAAACCAACCCCTCAAGGGAAACACTCAGATTGTGGAGCACATATCTCTGGTCATGTTCCTCCTGTAGCTAGAAAAGCGTTCTTAGCATGGACATTTTCCACACGAGATATTCAAGAACTCATTTGCCACCCTTACAAACACTTCAATGTCTTGCTCTTTCAGGGGCGCAAATTTGATCAGTTTGGAAAGTACCAACAAATTTGAACACAATGCGCATAGATAAGAAATTACCAGCAAATTTCACAAAGGAAATATTTTATGCAATGGAAAAGCACTTTGGTCAGAATCGAACTATTTATCCTGGAGACATGGTTATTGATACATCAACGTCCAATTATGGAGCATTTGAACACAATGCTACTTCAGAAAATACCCCACTGCATAAGGATATGAAGTTGGAGATGCCGTTAGATGTTATGCTTCGCCTCTTGAGTTCGTCTTTCAGCTCTGTAACCTTCCACTGCTCCAGAGGGCGATTCCTAAAACCCCTTCAAGGCAAACAATCCAAGTAACAATCCGAGTTCGAATCCGAACAAGTGCTCAACAGAATATTCACCTCGGATAAGCAAAGCAATATCGTCCAAACCCTCAAATAAGGCCTCAGAATGGACTCACTGCCACAATTAATGTGCTAAGGTCAATTCACTGGCTTAGAGAAGGCTTTAGAATGAATTGGCTTAAATATTGGCTGCTGCCATTGTTAATTCCTCCGAGGTAGTTTAATGTCTTAGAGATAGACTGTTGCCTCAGTTAAGGCCTCAGAGATGGTCCACTGCCTCCACTTTGATGAGTTTAGCCCGACGTCCTCAGTAAACAACCCTCACGAGCCTCAGGAACATCTTGCTGCAACAGAAAGGGCCTATACACATAGTCACCATGATTTACACAGCAATCGACACGTTCTATGTGACGGACGAGCAGATTGCCAATTCCCCCTCGCGGAAAGATGGAATCGACGAACAGACGGAGATGACTCTCCGTTTATTCGGTTGCGAATTGATTCAAGAAAGCGGAATTCTGCTTAGATCACCACAAGCAGTTATGGCAACAGGCCAGGTTCTTTTTCATCGATTCTATTTCAAAAAATCATTTGCACACTTTAACATCAAGCGGGTTGCGGCAAGTTGTGTTTGGCTTGCAGCGAAGCTTGAAGAAAGCCCTCGGAGGATTCCGCAGGTTTTGAATGTGTTTCATCGAATGGAATGCAGGCGAGAGAATTTGCCTCTTGAACCTTTAGAACCTCATTCCAAAAAATATGCAGAGATGAAGATGGACTTGAACCGAACAAAATGCCACCTTTTGAAAGAGATGGGATTCAAGAAAAATATCAAATAGCGCAGGCGTTCAAACCAGGCAGTGCGCAGTCTCAGGACAGAGGGAGTCAAGTTTAATGGCTTATTCAAGCACATTCAGTATTGCAGGCGAGCTACAAGAATCCGTTCATGTGGGCAGAGAAATCAACGCATAGGTATAACGGCCTCAGCGTTAGGTAGTGCCACCTTAACCAGAGAGGGCGAGGAAGAAATTATGGCATGGTCTGACTGCTTAGAGAGCGACAGAGGCAGAGGCAAAGTAGCGCTCTGGACAGAGGCGTTAATTATGGACAGAGCCCAATTTGCAGAGAATATGAAACGGTTTTGAAGTCTAAGCGTATTTAACTGAACAGGGCGCAGGAATTATAAATAGAATATGTCAGGGCAGCGCAGGTGTGGCAGACAGACATCTCAGAACCGCTTGGACAGCGCTGGCAGTGTCAGGAGCAGCTAAAATTTAGCTGAAGTAATATTCATGAGAAAATATTCCTGAGATGCAGAATTGATGGTAGAAATGACTGCACAGAAAGGCCATAAGACAAATGGCTCACATTAATTATGCAGGGCAGGAATACGCCTGCTCTGATACCATGTTAAACACACATGGACAGCGAAAGAGAATATGAAAGATAAATCATGCAGTACAATTTTATTAACAAGAGATTTACATTTATAGTACATTATGTGACTCTTGGGTTTCAGATCCCAAGGTCTCTTGGACTGCTTTGGGTTATTCGGCTTCCACACTAACCCACTTAGGATTAGGTGTCCAACAATTAAAATAATTTTCACAACCTCTTCGAGAATGTGAGTTAATTTTTAACATGAATTTCAAAGAGAAACAAATTCACATGCATCTCAAGATGATAAACATGAAGAGAAGAAACCAACATTTGATGATGGAGTTCACTCGTTCTGGGCTACATCTCCAGGCCTTCTCCAACAACTAGACCATATATTGATTTCAACAACAAATGAGTACATACAACTTGTTGATAGTAGAGTGGCTTGTTTCTCCTACAAAGAATTCCCACTCAAAAAGATGACTCCCTACAACAAGTCATAAAATTGTCAACACAAAAAGGACTATTACACACTAGGTCCTCATACTCCATCTGAAATCAAAAGCATAAACATGCAACTCCTTCATAATGAAGAGTTAAAAATGGCTTTTCTCCTTAATACATTGAGAAAAGACTTAAAAGAGTTGCTCTACAGAAGTAACAACTGTTGCAGATGAAACTGGAAGGATGGAAAACCTCTAACTTGGCTCTCTCCATGCTCAAATATGCCTCCAAACTACTTCAAAATTGACTCTGCCTCTAGTACTAAAAGACTTGATTCTGCAAAAAGTCCATCACAAAGTGCTTAACTCAGAAAACTAAGGCTGCCATTGTGTTGAGCACACTCAAAAACCCCCATCAAGGCTCTTCTTAAGCTCAAAAAAGGTTAAAAATTGAGCAAGATATGCTTCTCCAAGTGAAGCTCTGCTATCTGTCCTACAAATTGGCAAAATCTACTAACTGTGCGACAATTTCTCCCTTTTCTCAGTCCACCGAGCGACAATTTCACCTAGGAGGGACGAGATTTGCGCTGCAAAAAGTGTAATTTGTCGCCTCGTTAATTTTTCCAATAACCCTATGCACCTGATCAGGGCAACATGGCGCCCATATGGCAGGGGGACGGGCCAACTGCCCGCCCCCGCCTGTTTAGCTCCTTTTCCGTCGGGGCATTGTCACGTCATGGCAATGTGGCCTGGGGTTGGGGCCAACTGCCCACCCCCGCTGACTATGGCTCCACCTATGTTTATATCAGCGGTCAAAAACCAAGGGTTGAAGCTTATCCGCTTATGCCATTCGCCATAGCTCTTGCTTTGGTCATATGTGTGTCGAGGAACCTGGGGACAGGAGCTTATCCGCCCAGGCCCTTTACCTATGTCTCTACCTGTGGTTGCGTGGATGTCGATGGGACCTAGGTTAAGTGCCCCAGCCCTTCTACTTAGCTCTTGTCGTCAGTTATATGGTGAGCACGTAACCAGGGGATGGAGCTTAATCCCCGCCCTATCCCTTACACTGTGGGCATGTGAGCTAGACGTGACCAGGGGCCAGGGCCACAGGCCGACGCCTCCTCCCAACTGTCAAACAATTAAACTTTAAATTTAACCGATGAACTATATAGTTAAGAACTAACTAGTGGTGTGATGGTAAAGTACGAAGTTGTTATGTGACAGGTCGAGGGGTCGAACCCCACTAAGGCATTCGAGCCTATATATATATTTTTTTATCAATCATATAGGGCCACGTGGCACCCTCTGATGGGGCCACATGGCAGCGTCCGATTAAGCCACCTTAGATTGTACGAACCAACCACACTGTGCCAAATGCGCCCATATGAACATGCCACATGTCAAGACTTGATTGGTCCGCTGCAAACCATACCCTACACAGTCAGTTGATGACGTCTGTTGTACGGACTACCCAGTCAGCAGTGTAGTTAACCTTGTTGTTGTCTTTTTTTCAGCCATTGGTCAAAAACTTCATAACGTCATAACTTCTTCATACGATGTCAGATTGAGGCGATTCAAGCGTCGTTAGAACCAGGACGATGAACACTATGACTTGACGCTAGCATCGGAAGATTCCGAGCACTTTCATTTTGAGCTTATTTTTTATCTTCGGATCATTTGTGGAATCATAGCCCCCCGTTATTTTAACCCCATATCGTCACATAGCTAATGATGCATTTTTATATAATAACTTTTATATACATCTTTTACATTACTTGGCCCTTAACCATATTGTTTGGTTCATAGCCTAATTCACATATTTATAGTACCTTACATTTTTGGGGATCAAGATTATGGACAAGCATGTCAACATCTTCACAAAAACTTTAGCAAAGGCTTCCTTCACAAACTTGACGAATAGTATTGTTGTGGGAAATTCACCATTTAGGGGAGATATTATCTCATGTTTTCTCTAAGTTGCCCCTATTCAACATATCCAGGGATGTTAAAAATAGTGTAACCTTCACATTCACTCATAAACAACCTCATATTTTATCTTTTTACATTTGTAGTTTTGTCCAATGTTGATCTTGTACACTTAGGCTCAAAACTCCATTAGGGAAGGCACCCTGCCTTTGAGTTAATTATTTATATACCCACACTCTTTTGCATTTCTCTTTCAAATGATGTATTAATTCTTCTAAGTGAACTACAAGAGGGCATTTATTCATTCTCTCTTGTGCTTGGTTTTCTCTCTTACAACCATTCTTGAGTTGTTTTCTCTTTCTAGGGTTTCACTCTTTTTGTACGATATCTATTCAAATGTTGTGTTGCCTTAATACTAATTATTTCTCTTTATTACATATTTATGATTAATATTAATTCCATTCAATTATTTCTTTATTTCTTATAAATTTAACCTATAAAAATAATAAAAAATCAAATGTGAATACATAAGAACCGTTCATAATACATTTAAAATTTCATTTTAAAAATTTAAAAGTTGGAAAGTGTTAGAGAAGCATGTATCTCAAGAAGACTAGGATTGGAATCAGAACACATGATCTTAATTGACTAGACCTGCAAAACAACAATCCACATATTAACATGAGAAATGTGTTTATGACTTGAACACTATAATTATGTTTTATGGCAAATAAGCTAAATGTAATAGTCATTTTAATTTTAATAGCAAATATCATTTTTCCCTGTGAGACTATTATGTTATTGTATCTGCAATTACATATGCATTTTTCATTTTAATGTGGTTTAAGGTGTGTATGAATTAATTAATAAGTGGGTTGTAAATTTATTTGGTGATTGTTTTAAAGAGAATATAATTAAAAGTATTAGATAAATTTATTATAGGGATAGATAATGAAAAAAATGGGTATAATGGTTAAAGGTATGGGATTTTTTTTTTTAAATAGACTTTAGCAATCATACACCAATTTTATATCTACCATAAATTAAAAAGAATATGTAATAAAACTTTCTATATATACACAATTTTCAGTAACAAAATGAAAATTACTCAAACTTACTTTATTCTATTTCATACGACTCTTGGAGGTAGCCTTCGGACTCTGGTAGGCTGTTTGTATATCCTCCTTTGGTAGTTACTACTTTTTGTGCTTACAATTCATCTGCTGATGCCTAATTAAAGGGTAAAATACACTACAATTCTCAATGCAATAACTAGACAGCAAAGCCTCATGACTACCCTTAAATGGTAGATGAGATTCAGCGAAGTTACTGTCAGTCACCCATCCATGATGATGAACTCAAGGATATATATACCGCATTGTTTTTCACCTATTACTTTGTCATCATCTCTTTGATAGAACAATCTCAAAACAGGCTACCCTGCATAAGATGTTTCACAGTTGGGCTATAAAAATGCCCTATTATATACACTAAAGGGAATGTGAAACTCAAATTGATTCTTGTTTTGAAGGCTATGCTACAGAACAATAGCTCATATACGTGCTGCTATCGAGAAAGTGAGATTCTAGCTATGTTATGAATTGTTACCAAATCTGGCTGGTGGATCTCCTGATGTCTTTGTTGAAGACCCAACAGGTCTATTATTTGCCTGTAACTTTGTTCTTGGTGATTTGGGGGATAACAACTGCTTCTGTGCAAGGGATTGGTGAAATGTTTCCACTGGGATAGATGTATCTCCTGTTTGGAACAAACTAATAAAGCCAATATAAGATAGAGATCTAGTACTTCTCTTTGAATCAAATTCTCCTATAGTTCAACAACGTAAAGGGCATCACTGAACAATGCTTTTAATATCAGCTATAAATTAAGATAAAGGTCACAAGTCTATGCCACATTTATTGTCATTAAATGGACATGTGCTAGTGCATACAGAAGGGGAAGCATATCTAAAAGCACTGGGATTCCTCTTGAGATGGGGAGACAAAGTGGTAGCTGCTTCCTTTCTAATTTGTTCATCTGTGCTGCAGAAAAGCAGCATTTCCACGACTTCCCTCATTGAGGGCCTGTTGATAGGCAGAGTGCTAGTGCATAACAGAGCCACCCTTAACACCAGCATCATTTCTTCTCTATATGAGTTTGCTACTTGTGCATCCAGGACGTTATTGATATCGATGTGAATCTGATTGCGAACCCACCTAACAATGTCTGAGTAATCTCCAAATTCTACATCATTGGGCTTCTTGCCAGTCACAAGCTCCAGCAGGACCACACCAAAGCTGTATATGTCACTTTTCTCATTCACTTTGTGGGTGTAAGCATACTCTGCACACATGTCCATCAATTTAATCAGTTCATATAAAATTGTTTATTTTTTGTAGACTGTCACATATATATACACATATATATTTACAGGCATTAACAATTCGGTTGTAAATTCTTACCTGGGGCAATATATCCATATGTTCCAGCGACCCCTGATACTACGTTGTTCTCACCCAGCTTCTCTACAATTCTAGCTAAACCAAAATCAGCAATATGGGCCTCCAATTCAGAATCCAGCAATATATTATATGATTTAACATCCCTATGTATTATTGGAGGGGAACAACCATGATGCAGGTAGGACATTCCCTTAGCAGCACCAAAAGCAATCTTATAACGAGTAGGCCAATCCAACGTTTCCCCTTGAGAACTATGAAGTCGTTCATACAGGCTACCATTTGGCATGTATTCATACACTAACAGATTAGAATCTGAACTAGATATGCAGCAAAGCAGCTTGACAATGTTGGCATGCCTAATCTTCCCTAGAGTCTCCACCTCTGCTTGAAATCCCTTGTCTTGGGTAGACTACAGTTTTCTGTTGTTCCAGATCCTTTTCACAGCAACAATATCATCATTTCTTAGTGTTGCCTTGTACACTTTGCCCGCACCTCCACTTCCAATAACATTATCTTCTGTCAATCTCTTCAGAATGTCTAACTCATCAAATTCTACCCTGTGAAAGGTTGTGAGATTCCATGACTCTGTACTTGATTTAACCCGAGCAAAATTCTTGTATGTCTTATACAAGAAACCTATACCAATCAAGCAGAGTAATACTATCACAACAATAACCGAAATCAATACCCTATATAGATGACTTTCAGATCTGCCTTTCTGCTGGAAACATGAAGGTAGCATTAATGGCCCGCCTCCACAAAGGCCCGGATTATCAAGAAAACTTTTATCATAGGCCAGATTATTGTAACCAAGAGGAACAGAGCCAGACAAAAGGTTGTCAGACACATTCAGAAAACTCAACTTGAGATTGTCTAACTCAGGAGGTATATTCCCTGAAAGCAAATTGTTTGAGAGGTCAAGGCTGTTAAGAACAGGCAGCAACCCAAGCGATGCAGGAATTGATCCGGTGATGCGGTTGTTGGCAAGGTTAAGCTGAGAAAGACCTTTCCATGATATTATTGTCTCAGGAAGTTCCCCGTACAACATATTGTGATCAAGAGAAAGCATCGACAGTGAGGATAATCTAGTGAGTTCCACAGGAATAGTCCCTGATATATTGTTGTGACTGGCGAGAAAGCTGCTGAGATTCCACAGTTGTCCAATGCCAGAGGGAATAGTTCCACTGAATTGATTGTTTGATATCTCCAACGCCCACAGACTGGCAGCTTTAGTGATTTGAACAGGAATTTGGCCATGGAAAGCATTGTTTGTCAATCTGAATTCTCCAAGAAAAGGAGAAATCCATAACCCCAGAGGAACCTCACCACTTAGATGGTTATCCTGGACTTGGACACTGGTCAGACTAGGACAATCTCCTAGAAATTCAGGCAGGCTGCCATTAAATTTATTCTTAAAAACAATGAAAGCTATCAGTACTCCGCCTTTACAGACATTCTGTGGAAGAGGACCCGAAAGCTCATTCGTTGATACATCAAACTCAACAAGTTTAGAACCCATTCCAATTCCGGGGGCACTAGTCCTGTGAGCTTGTTGGTAAAAAGCTTGAGACGGACTAAATTAGTAAGCTTTTCAAGCCCAGAGGGTATAGACCCAGAGAGCTTGTTGTTGAATAACTGCAGTGTCTCTATGTTTGTCAAATACCCAATTCCATTGGGGATGCTTCCATTTAGCTCATTCATTGACAGATCCAAATTCACAAGACTCTTAAGATTGTTGATATTGTCTGGAATTGGTCCATATAAGTTGTTCTTATATAAAAATAAATCTGTCATGTTTGAAAAGGCCATCAATGTGTTGGGGATCCTTCCAGTCAAAAGATTAAGTGAGAGGTCCAACTGTACCATATCTGCCATATTCCCTAATGACTCTGGAATTTCTCCCACTAAATTACAACTCCTCATCCACAACTGCTGTAGCCTTGTCAATTTCCCGAGCTTATGTGGGATCACCCCTTGAGCCAGAGGGTTGTTGGCCAGTGTTAAGTATTTCAACGAAGAGAGATTTCCAAGGAAGAAAGGAACAGTACCATTTAACAGATTAGAGTGCAAGAACAATACCTCAAGCTTAGGCAACCGTCCGAATCCAGCAGGAATGTCCCCAGAGAAATCGTTGCTTGAGAGGTCCAATTTTACCAGCTCCTCCAGTTTATATATCTCATTCGGCAAGAGCCCACCGAACACGTTCTGAGACAAATTCAAGCTTCGCAAACGGGTGCAATTCAGCAGCCCAGACGGAAAATCCCCCCCAAAATAATTCAAGTACAAGTTCAAATTCCTCAGATTACTCAATCGACCGATACTGTGAGGAATTGTTCCAGTGATATTCAAGTTTTGAAGGTCCAGACCCACAACAGACTTGGTGTTTCTATCACAGGTGACTCCAGTCCAGTTACAGTGACCGTCACTATTTGAATCATTTCTCCAATCACTGAGTTCCCCACTAGTATTCCAACTCGCCTTGAATTGCAATAGTAATTGGCCTTCCTCTGACAAGCAATTGCAATGCAAGCAGAGCAACAATCCAAGCAGTAACACAAAGACATAGCCATATGCATTTCCCATTTGGGTAGCGGCCATTTTTCTTAATTTTTCCTCGCAAATTCTCTCAGTTGCCTGTGGAGGCCTCTTGTTCTTTACAGGACGGATGGATGAATATATTTGCAGAAGCAGTGGTCCATGAACTTGTATCGATTGGCTACCTTTGGCGTGTCAACCAGTCAATGAAGAAGCTACAGTCAAGTTGATTCCAGTCAATGAATATGATTTTGCTGAGTCTGGAAATCAGACGAGCTACGGCAATTTGATTCCATCGTGAATCGTGATTGAAATGCATCAACAAAAGTAAAATTGACATGTGCCATCGCTCTTTCCAAGAAGCCCACGAACGTGCGCGCTCATTGACTTGACCCTGCAAAAAACAATGGAGGCAGGGAGCCCGCAGTTCCGTGCTCATTGTATTTAGTGATATATTTTAAATTTAATTTAACCTTAAAATTAATCCGTGCACAACGTTCTGCACTTTCCTTCTGGAAGAAAAACACACGACATCAGATTTTGGTCTGTGACCATTCTACGCATTCAACCTGAGTCTGGAAGACGCAGGGATAAAATTTTACGGCCAATTATTTAGTTTGATTTTCAAATACGGTCGGTCAAATTTTCTAATTTGATTGTGAAATACGGTAAAAAAAAGGAATGGAGATGTTTATTACGTGGTCAAATTTACTTTTATTTTCAACTACGGTCAAATTATCTAGATATTTGTCAAATACGATTAAAAAAAATCCATATGTAAAAGTTGATAAAAATAAATATTTTTTTATTAAGCCGTCGAAATCATTCCAGAACAATGTTTGAGTAGTACAGACGCAGACATAAAATTTGGTAATTAAATTAATTATGACAGAGTAATTTGGTTAAATACAATAAAATTTATTTGGGTGTCTATCAGAAAAGTTGAAATATTTAATTTGAAAAATGGATATAATTTTATTATAAGCGATATATATATATATAATTGATATTAATGATGGGCCTGGAGTATGCTCTAAAACTGCTTCTGCTTGGCTAAGAGCTCGTCTTCCTCGGACGTAAGGAAACAGGTTAACGGCCCAAGACCCAGAGGCATCTGGCAGGAGTGAAAGCCTGCTCCCTTACGGACCACCAGCGGGTTATTTCAGGTGGCGTGGTTTTCCTTGATAACAGTGATGTGTTAAACTAACATTCGCGGATAGCAGCCAGAGATGGCTGTCCTCACTGTTGGTTTAACAAAACTGAGTTTGATAGGTTTTTCCACCTTTTGAAAAAAAAAAAAAAAAAAAAAAAAAAAAAATTGATATTAATGTAAATTTTGTATTGATATTTAAATAATTTATTTAAATTTTGCATTGAAATATTTTATTAATAAATAGTTTATTTTGGAGATTGGAATAGATAGATTTAGTATTTTTATTTAGAAATTATTATATTTTTATTTTAAAAAGTATACATGTTAATTTAAGGTTGAACATTTAGAAAATCACACAGAGTTTTCATATTGAATTGTAAAATGTCTTTCTCCATGTAAAAACTTATTTCAATATGTAAAGAGAAGTAATTAAAAGTAAAAAGTTTCAATAGAATATGCTTAGCATATGCTTAGTCTTAACGCTTATCAATGGTTGTAGTGTATTAAAGAGTTTGTTAAGTTGTATTGACTTTTAATAAATTTAAATTAGATTCTTCCTGTTGCAATAGGTTTTTTTTAATTATATTTATGAAGCCTTCGGCTATATCAACCACAATAATACTTTTTAAAGTGATTGTACTAGTTGTGTAATTCATTTAAATTAATATATTGTATTTAAAAGATTAATGATAATAAACAATTCAACGTAGGTCATTGATATATTTTTTTTGCCTAGTCTAAGCAGGCGGAGGAGTTGCCCCGAAAGTTATGGAAATTCTGGTCATATTTAGAGAAAATCCGGCAAAGATTTTTGTAAATCCAAGTTATAATTGTTAAACTGCAAAATTTTAGATGCCTAGGATTTTTTTTTACCCGAATTCCGGCCACTTTTAACAGTCAGGGTAATTCCTCCGCCTCGTTAGACTACTCCATTTTTTTTAATATGCAGGATTAAATTATATATAATTATATGAAAAAAATCTATGTATACATCATAAAAAGAAATTGAAAAAAAAATTATGATTAAAACATTTTAAATCATGTTAGGTATATTTTTTTGGTCAATTTTGTCTAAAATTCAACAAAGATTTGTTGGAATTGCAAATTTAAGTTGTGTAGATTATACAATCCAAATGGCCAAGGGGATTTTCAATGCATTAAATCCATTTATACATTCAAAAATGCAATTTAAACAATGAAAAATTCACATGTTACACACACATAGAGATAGATTAACCATGAAACACTAAGCACCGAGATGGATCAAATATCTCGAAATGCAAACATTTTTTCAAGTTTTGCATTATAAAAGTGGTTTGCACCTCAAAAAATTTGATCCCTCACGAAGTGCTATGGTTAAGGTAAATCTATATTGGTTTGCACATTAATTCTCCATAAACAATATTTTTATATTAAACTTCCTTCTTACTCATATATCTCAAAAATAATTTCATAAAATGCACACAATGTGTATTTCTATAAATACAATATAAATATATGTAAGAAGTAAAATAGAAATGTTGTTATGTTAAAGAGAATGAATTTCATTTTCATACCAATCATGTTTACTTAAAATGTCCCTCATGGGGTGACATCTAGATCATTCATATAGTATGAAGCATAATCACAGTTCATTAATGTATATCACAATTGCAATTCATTAATATTACGGGGGATTCACTCAATGAAAACCTGACATCACGTATGTTCATGGCATACTAACAAATACCCCTAATTTGATTACATATTCGAAAATACCTCTAAAAATCACATTATTTAAACCCTACCAATACAAACCCAATACACCTTCCCAATTTAGAAAACCCCTACTTTCACTGGATATTGCAGGTGTCCATTTTTTCATTAACATTTTTTATACTCCTTTAAATATTTTCATTAATCTTGAGCTCCATTTTTTTATACCTGCCAATATAAAAACCCTTTACCCCTAATATATACTCAATATATTATGTCATTTTTTCCTAAATATATATCCCTCAATATAAACCCACATGGTATGGTATTTCTCCCTAGTGAACCCCGGTGATTAATGTATGGCATTAAGTGGTCATGATAGATGGCATTCAGAAGTGTCAAGTCTAGACGTGTCGCATAAGTAGATGATGGTAATCTATACCATGATCAAGGTTATTGTGCAAGCAAATCGCTTGAAGTGAATGTAACGTTCATCGCCCCTCCTCTTACTGTGTATACTCATTATGAAGTAGGCGTATATTCATTATGAAGTAGAATCAAGCAAACTTCGAGGCCACTGGGGAGCATCATCTTCTGCAAGGTTGGCTTCTTCAAACACAATGCACTTGAGTTACATCATGCTTGGCTCGAAGTATATTTCCTTCTCAAGTTTCGTTTTTCTTTTTCTCACCCTAATTCATAGTTGTAGGGATCCCCTTCTCTATAGCTAGGGGTCGTATTCCCATATATTGACAAGGTCCAATCCCTTCTGCAATCTTTTGTCACCTTTTGGTTTAATTTTGTTTCCATTCAAGTTGTTTGTTTCCTCCCTTCAGATCCTCCTTTTCACACCTACTTCCTCCCACCTTAACACATTGACGCCCTACTTCCCCTACTTCCTCCACCCTTAACACATTGACTCCCTACTTCCCCTACTTCTCTCCTTTCAATATGCTTCCTCTTAAGTTGTCATAGCTTAGTGAGGCTCAAGCCTCTTATGACTTCTTAGGATTGTTTCCTTGATCCCTCTTTCTTGGCCTTTTATTATGCTCTTGTCTTTTGAGTCGAAACCCAACCTCTCTTTGGTTTTCCCCTAAGTTCTCTATTTCCCCTGTTTGAATTCCTCATTGGTTAGAAAGCTCGATCTCAGTGAAAATGCCTCGATGCATAGTAGGTCGTCAGAGCATAAGAAGCTCCAGAAAAAAGGCTCACCTCTATCTAAAATACAAATTCATGTAGTAAATTTAATAGCTACTCCAGAGAAAAATGCACCCCTACCTCTACCTCTACCTCTACAATTAGATAGAAAAATAAACATAATAGAGGAGAAAGCCAAAGTAGCGAGGAAAATTTTAAAGATGACGAGGTCATTGGCAATGTAGGTCAATGGATTCCAAATACAAGAATTAAGATAGACAAGCCTAACACAATGGTCAAGATAGGCAAGTCTAACGATTACATGCAAGTAGTTGAGATATATTGACAAATAACAACCATCGTGAGGAAAGTCCTCGTTGAATGAAGCATTTATATGTCATATAACGACAGATCTAGAAGCTAGACAACAAGGCCACACAACTAATATGGAGTTCATGACGTTTGAAGAAAAAAGGAAAAAATAAAGAAGGGCAATGAGATAATAACATCAAATTATGGCTGCACAATATTTTCTCTTTGATATGTTTTTATTTTATAGTATAAATGTTATCCAAGCTAATATAGCAACTAAGCTAGATAAAACAAACTTTGATCGTACGCTATCCAATTTAGTTAAGCATCTAAGTTAGATAAATCAATGTTCAACTATGACAATATTCAGGAAGCTATGTTTTTTTATTAAAAAATTGTGCTTATGTTGTTAGTCTATTTTTTTTTAATAGCAAACCAAGAGCATACACATGTATTTTTTTTTAATCATGCCTTAATATAATATAATAATGGAACTTACACGCAACAAAGAAAATCATGTTTTACAAAAATCCTCAACATATCTTTGAAGTAATTGTTAAAATGCTTTATGAAGAAATAAATAATCGAACTATCTATAAAAGAATATGGGTGAACTTGTAGATGTGGGAGATCATTATCTCCATTCTTTTGCGTGTAAGTGTATTAATATTTTATTAAAACTATTGAAATATAATTAATGTCCGAATGAACATTAATTTTATTTATTTATTTTTATAGTTTTTAAAATATGATTTATCTATTTTTTTTAATGGTAAATAAAAATTTAAATTAAATTTTAACTTATGATAACATAACTATATTTAACTGGCCTTAGTATGTCATTAGGAAAATTGAATTTATAGACGAATCATTATTTATGTATTATCCATATTAAATAACTATAATCGTTCATCAATAATTGATTAAGAAAATTTAATAGAGTTTTTAGACACCATAGTATACCAATTCAATAAAAGAAAAATTGATTGAAAACACTGAGAAAACCAAACCAAACCAAATAAACATATCAATCGGATTTTGACGAGTTGGAGGCATCCATGGGGATGGGCTCCTTGTTGTTTCCAGGAGAGCATCCAAGATCTAGAGGGAGGCCAAGATTCTGTTCAATGTGGCCTAGATGTTGATCCATACTCCTTATATTGAGCTGCAATTCATCTAACATAAGAAATTTTTCCTCTTTGGTCTCATTTCTTTCAAAGAGAACCCAACCTGAGAGGAGCTTTAAGTGCTAGCAAATTTTAATTGGATACATGTATTGGTTGTATTTCACTTTGTTGTGCCCAATATCTGACACCCAATCTGTAATTCTAGTCAATCCTTCCATGTTCATCAATCTGGCTCACTATATAGCTATATCTCATTCTTCCTCGGTGATTTATACGTGGATATCCTGAGGTATATTATAATGCTAGGTAGAGATGTCAACTCTTTGTTAAGCCCATGAGCCACCATGCTCATAGAAGTAGGCTACAACATAAAATCTTCAAGCCCTTTGATGAGGCAGTTTTAGCTAGTCACCAACCATTAATAGAAGATTGAGGAAAGAAGAACAAAAAGAGGAAGAAACTAGATGGATCCATAACTCAATATGTGAGAGTAGAGGGCGCCTCAAAATTAGAGGGTGGCAAGGCCAAGGGCAAAGAGGAGGCCAAAGAGGGAGGAAAATACATTCAAAATAATGCATCGTAGTTTTCCACCCTACTAGGCTATAGGAAAGAAATATTAGAAACCAAAGAAGACCATTGACACTATCAGAGGAGAAGGAGGGAAAAATTAAGTTTCCAGAGGGCAAGCCAAGGAGATAGGAATAAAATTAAAGAAAAAAGATGAAGTATTCCTATGTCTACAAAGTCTCTTGGATATCATCTATATTATGTAACATTCATTGATGACCACTCAAGTAAAAATGGTCTATTTGATGAAGTCCACAGATGAAGTATTTGACAAATTTCAATAATTTAAAGCTGAAATAGAGAACCTCACAAAAAGGAGGTAAATATACTAAGACCTGATAATGGAGGACAATATACATCAAAGGAACTCATAGATTTTTGTAAGGAGGCTCGAATTAAGAGGGATCTGATAGTCTGATCTAATCTTGAACAAAATGGAGTTATTGAATGAAAGAACGATCGATTGAGTAAAGTGATAGAGCCATGTTACATGACCATGACTCGCTAAATTTCAGTGGGGTGAAACAACAAAAACTACTGTGTATGTTCAAAATAGAAGTCCTTGCAGATCACTAAACAATATGACTCCTAAGGAAGCATTCACTTGGAAGAAACGAAACATAGACCATCTTTGAATATTTGGTTTTCCTATCTATATTCACATTTTGAAATATAAGAGAAATAAGTTGGATCCTACAAGCATGAAGAGAATATATGTTGGCTATAGTAACACTTCAAAGGCATATAGGCTCTACATAAAGGCATGGAACCTAACAAAACTAAGTCGAGATGTGATCTTTGATGAAAGCATTGCATTCAAGAAATCGAAGGACCTCCCAATTGACTCTGATGATGAAGAACTTCCAATATTTGAAGAAGAATCCACTAGGGACGAAGAGGATTGAAATCATCAAGAAGTAGGTCCTAGTGAAACTATGCAACAAGCCATCATCCCCAAGAATAGAAAGAGACCTAATTGGTTAAAGTTTACTCTTCTAGATGCAAAGGGACATGGAGCAACCAAGGGTACATTTAGGGAAAGTAAGAAGCCTAAAATATATTCATGGTGTGCAACCTATATGACAAATTTAATTGAAGTAGAACCATCCACCTTTGAAGAGGTTGTCAAACATCAAGAATGGAAATATACCATGAATGAAGAATATCAATCAATAATAAAAAATGGAGTTTGGGAAATCGTTCCTAGGCCTGAAGACAAATTTGTAGTAACTTCCAAGTGGCTCTATATGATTAAGCATGCAGCAGATAGAAGTATTGATAAATATAAGGCAAGATTTATGGCTAGGGGTTTCTCCCAACAAGAAGGAATAGATTATGAAGATACATTTGCACCAACTACAAGGTATATAACTATATGTTTGTTGGTCTCTTTGGCAACATCGATGGGATGGAACATCCATCAAATGGATGTAAAGACAACATTCCTTAATGGTACTATCGATGAAGAAGTCTATATAGAACAACCCTTGGGATTTTAAGTGAAAGATAGAGAGATTCATGTCTGCATGCTGAAGAAGGCACTTTATGGCCTTAAGCAAGCTCCAAGGGCTTGGTGATGAAAGAAGAAATTTCCCTAAGGCAATATCCCTTTCATTTCCAAAATATCGATTGTGGACCTATGGGTTATGGGCCCACGTTTCTATCAGAAGCGTTAATTGGTGCTTTTTCCTTAAAAACCGGGACAACACAATTCATCGGAAATACACAGAAATATATGGAAACCCAATCATGAATGCCTAAGGCCGGATCTCAAATAAATTAAATCCTCATCCATAAACTTCTTGGTACCATTGTTCTTCAATCTCCGTCGTTGATCAGCTTCACGATCCAACGATCGATGCTTCATCGCATTCTCGGCTCATCGCACATAGTAGTTTATGCAATCCACCAGCACTTGATTCCTGCAAAATGTGAGAGTTAACCTCCGCCGTTCGATCTAGTTCTTGATCCGACGGTTGATATCTTTCCCCGATCAACTGACTTGCTCAAAGATCCTGCGCCGTAGATCAAACTCCATTTGATCCGACGGTCCATAATGATATTGGGTGGATCACTTACACGACGTTTAACACTTTCACAGAGCCGATGAGAACTATAAGTCCTCAATTTATAAAAGTTAGGGTCCGACTTTTGAATTAACCGGCGTGCATCTTCTCACCCGATATCTGTCGATTTCACCCATCTGTAGATCTGACGATCCAGAATAGTTCTCATCTTTGCCTCGCCTTCGGCCATTGATCGTCAATACTAACTGTCGATCTATAAGATCCGTCAGCTCCTGTGCATTACTCCGTCTATTCCTTCTTTGACTTAATTCGAGCTCTCAAGAAGAGGCAAAAATCCAAGTGTGATGATGAGAAATAGAAAAAGGGTGATCCTCAATATATATGAGGTCTATTGCCCACAATAATTAACCTAAAATCCCTATGAAAAAATTAATCTTGTGTGCATCAGGAAAGTGGGCTACAAGCCAAATCAATGGCTCTTAATAACAAAACATGCCACAAAATCCCACACAATGTTGAAATATATAACTAGGTTCGGTCTTCATAATGTCTATTGTAATCATGATTTTATATATTTGATATTAATGAGAAAAGAGATTTATTATTTTCATTCTTAATGCATGGGTTTCATGCTCAAGAAAAAAATATTTATAGGTCAAGCACCCATTGAGTGCTTCTAGATTTGTCATAGAGTTATGAAGTCAAAAGAGTCATTGTCATAAATATAATACCCCTTTGGGCATGTTGTATCTTGTAAAAAAAAAATTTGTAAAGTCAAAAGTGTCATAAAGACCCTCCAACACCTTGTTAATCAAGTTATCCTACAAGAAGGATCAATTCAGCCTCATGGACAACAATTCTACCTCCTAAGAAGCCTATATATAAGGGAACCTCAACTTCATTTGAAGAGACATTAAACCAAGCAAGAAGCAAGTTCGATCTCCTAAATAAGGAAGTTGGAAGATAAAGGAAAAGGACAAATATCAGGGCAAAGAAGAAGAAAAGCAAGATCTAAGTTTTTGACCTCTCTCTCGCTTATGTTAGGGTTTCTACAATAGTTGCTAGACTGGAATTGCAGAAGTTGCTGGGGAATTCAAAGTTATTGCTAGGTCAAAATTGTTGGAAGGTCAAAGTTGTTGGAAGTTGTTGGGGTCGAAGTTGTTGGAAGTTGCTAGGGTCGAAGTTGCTAGAAGTTGTTGGGTCAAAGTAGTTGAAAGTTGTTGGGTCGAAGTCATTGGAAGTTGTTGGGTCAAAGTAGCTGAAAGTTGTTGGGTCGAAGTTGTTAGAAGTTGCTAGTTCAAATAGTTGAAAGAAAAGTTCATCAAGAAGGAGACATTTGACTTTGTTTTTGAGGGTTCTTTGTCAAAGGTCTTAAAGTATTGGAATTCATCATCTAAGTATTCTATAAGAAGAGAAGAATTCTTGTGGGTTTTCCTCTCAAGAGGAGAGGTTTTGGCCTGGTTAATAGCCTATATCTTGTGTCCTCTTGTCTCATTTTTCTTGTTTTGGTGGTTGTTTGATGATAAAAACACTAATTGTAATCGAGTGAAAGAAGAAGCTAATCAAGTTAAGTAAAAATAAATCACAAGCAGTTATCAAAGGAAGATAAATCACTTAACCTAGCTACCCTTAGATTTCTCAACATGGTATCATAGCCAAGGTGACTACATCAAGGAGAGGCAGCGTGAAAATAATCCAATTGAAGAAGGATACGTAAGGGCCAAGCACAAATAAATCATCAAGAAGGACTACCCATCCCATCCCAAGGATCACATCATCTTAATTCTTGAAGAAGTTGACCTCAAAAGACCATACCTCAATTCAAGGAGGACCCTACACTTGAAGCATTCTTTGGAAACTCACACATTCTACAAATCATCTTCCAAGGAAGAAAAAATAATAATTTACCTCATCATTAAAGGAATCAAGGCCATCTCCCTCACATTGAGGAAAGAATATCATATCTAGCATCTTTCATTATGCAACTAGCTCACAAAATAGAAGAAAGAGATAGATAAACGACTTCAAAAGTAGCCTCTTCGAGGGGGAAACCTCCTTTACATTACATAAAATGAATAACTTTTGGATGATACAAATGACAAGAACTCCCTTCTATATATAGGATTCTAAGGGGTCACAATATAATCAGAGTCGGCATAACAATAATAATGTAAGGGCACAACAATAACAATAGTGGGCTTCTTTGGGGCACAATAATAACAATATGGGGACAACATGGGAACAACAATAATAATAAGGGGTAAAATGATAATAAAAATAAGGGAATACACTAGTATTATAGGGACCTTACATCTTTGAAGAAAGCCAACTCCCTTGAAGGAAAAATATTGTCATCTTTGAAGAAGGAAGACATCATCAAACAAGCAATCATCATTAACAAAGAATCTTCAATAATCAACATCATCAAGAAGGCATCAAGTAGAATATATCATAATAAAGAAGCAGCTTCACTTAACAAGTAAGTATTTTATATTTATGTCTGAATCTACTATTAATATGACTTCATTATGCAAGGAGAGCAACAAACTGGTTGGGTCATCAAATTTCCTTGCATGGAAGAAGAGGATAGATTTGATCCTCATATAGAATGAAGATATTGAATATGTTAAGGGTTCAATCTCAAAACCATCACAAGAAAAACCTCAAGCACTATTGAAGTACATGAAAGGGGAAGTAAGGGATCAAACAATCCCCATAGAATCAATCAAGGATTCTCTCATCCCTTATGTAGCAAAGTTAGAGAAATCAAAAGAAATCTATGATAAGCTGGTATAATGTTTTTTAGTAAGAACTGGAGGAGAAGTTATATCATTGAGAACTGAACCATACAAAATTAAGGTATCAAAGGAAGAAGGAATATCCTCATACCTTATGAGGGTATCACAAATAATATATCAACTCCAAGAACTAGGATAAATAATGTATTATAAAGAATTGACCATCGTTTTGCTCAATGCACCACCTAATGAATGGGGAAAATTTGTATCAAGTACCTATGGAAAGAAGGAAGCCACTCCATTTAGTAAAATTTGGTCATTATGTAATATTGAAGAAACTAGGTTGAAGGCAAAGAACGATGTTGGATCAAATGAACAAATTCAAGCATATTCTTCATGGATATGGGAAAAGGAAAGTTTGGAAGGTTTGATCCTCAGAAAAAGAAGAAGATCGATACATCAAAGATACAATGCTATGAGTGTAATGAATATGGGCACTCTAAAAGGAATTTTCCTAAACTTAAGAAGGGAAAAAAGAAGAGAAAAGAAAGAAATGAATCCCATGTCACCGAATAAGTGGAAGAACCTGAAAAGAAGAAGACAAAGAAAGAGGAAGTAAAATACCTCTACTATGACTAAGATAACACCATATACTTAGTTCTTTTTAGTTTTGTAGAAGATAATTATCATGATGGAAAGCATAAAGTATGTTAGATGCATTAAAGATTAGTTATATATGACATCATCATAGAAGCATGGAAAGATAGCTCAAGTAGAAGTCTACATGGTTGTAGCAATCATCATGATAAAAAGGAAGTAGCTCATGGCATCTGCATTGCAAGCATATAAGGAAACCGAAGTAGTAGTATATATGGTTGGAGGAAAGTCATATAGAAAGATATAAAGATAAAGAGATCATCATACATCATCATCATTAGGAAGAAACATTTGGAGAATGAGGATGATCAAGATTCTCCATTGGAATGTTCATTAGAAGGTTCACTTAGAAGAAGCAAGTTTCTCACGAATAGTTGACATTCTACCTTGTAGTTAAGAATAATGATGATATGGTGACAAAGTTGTGCAGCATGTCAATATGGTTGAATTAATTTCATCTTCAAGCAAGGAAAGGAAGCTGCTAAAAGGAAGTCTAGACGACCAAAATAAGGAAGAGGTATTTATATATGTGATAGATAAAGTCATGTCATCATATAGTTGAATGGTTTAATGCTCTATCTCATGAGCATGATTAAAGAAAAAGAATCTCGTCCGTTAGAATGATACATGAAGGTATGAAGGCAATGTACCTTGAAATCTTCTACATATTGACAAGATGAAATCAATATTACGACCTCATGGAGAATATGAAGTGGTTGAAAATCATGGTTCCTATGCTGAAAGAACCATGTAAAGAAGATCTTTATGAATGAAATATGCGAAGAACATGAAAGAAGAGTTTGTGGGAAGATGCATCTATAAGATAAGAAAAGTGATCAACATCCAATAACTAGAAGGATTAGCTATGACATCTCCTTGGAGAAGGTATGAAGACCCTGATAAAGTCTGAAATAGAAGGAGACCCTTGATATTGAATGTCTTGGAGATGGGTTCATACATGTGCAGGATTTTGATTTGATAAGTTGATGTCATGACGTAAGGCCATCTTAAAAAGGTAACTTTGATTTACTGTTAATTTTGAGAAATCATATGGTTGGGTTGAAAAGAGAGTTGTAGATGTCACCTACAACTAGTACTCATGAGAATGGATGAAATATGTTGAAAGAAACGTGACTTGGGAAAGGTAGATATATGAAGGATAGCTAGATGTGGACTAGAAGATCACATTCTTATGAATAGAAGGATGACATGACTATTGATTCATTAAAGATAAAGTGATGTAGAAGATAGTCAATGCCCTATAGAGAAGTTCATGAAGAAGAAGGATCGATGACGAAGAAGTTGAAGTTCATGAAATGACACTGAAAGGAGGATCCCTACAAGAAACTGATAGTATCATGATCTCCACCAAATAGAAGATAATTGCTGATGGAAACAAGTCCCTAGTTGCGAGGGATCTTGAGTATATTCCTTTTATAGGAATGAGTATATTCTCCCTAGTTGAGAGGGAGAGATAAACACATCATTCTTGTATTCATGTTAGGAATAAAGAATGGAGGATTGGGTAAGCGTACAGTTTCTGATACTCTTTGACGATGTGATAGAGCATCCAATAGGCCAGAGTAGTCAAAGAGAAATTCCTTGAGGATGTGTTAATCCAAGACAAAAATTGTCCTAAAAGGACATACCTTGTGAACATCTGGTGGGGTATGTACCTTAAGAGACAATGATGATGGTGTCTATCAGTGATTGTCTCACCAACATTATGCTCTAATCTTGTGGAGAGATGATGAGATGAAATGAGATAAGTTGAATTAATAGCTTATGAGATGGCTTACCAATCTGACTCTGCTTATGAGAATTTCCAAGTACCATGTATGTATTATGAATACCTCCCTAGTTAAGAGGGAGTGTTTAAATATGTAACTAGGTTTCGTCTTCATAATGTCTATTGTAATCATGATTTTATGTATTTGATATTAAAGAGAAAAGAGCTTTATTATTTTCATTATTGATGGATGGGTTTCATGCTCAAGATAAATTTATTTATAGGTCAAGAACCCATTGAGTGCTTCTAGGTTTGTCACAGAGTTATGAAGTCAAAAGAGTCATTGTCATACATGTAATATGTTGGCATTATGATTCAGGTGTTGTACTTGATGGCAAACTCTTTCAGATGGTAAATCAAGAAGGACGCAGGAAATTTTGTTCAGCAAGTGCGTCCCCGCAGGTATTCCATACAGAACCCGCGTCCAGGGACGCTGGCCAGCCGTTCAGAAGGTGCGTCCGCCCAGTGCACACATTTCAAGGTAGAGAAAAGCTCGTGGGGGCTTCTTGTGTGGTATCTAGCCGACGGTTGCGTGTTTCTATGGTGTCGGCTCGTGGTATTGTTCCACGCTTTGGGGAGAAGCTTGCCTATATAAAGCAAAGGAGTTCATTTGGATTAGGCATCATCTTGGTTGATCATCTCTTGGTGTGATCTAGTCCATATCTTTAAGGGTAAATCTTCTAATGGACTACGATCTATATGGCGCATGATCAGATCTGTGGATCTGAGTGTTTGGGTTGGTTCTGAAGTCCTCTTATCTTCTATATCTAAAAGGACGCAGATTCAGTGAAGGGAAAGTGCGCCGGGACGCAGTACAGTAAAGGATCAGGTGCGTCTCTGAAGCGAAGGACGCGGCGCGACTGTGGTATTGGGTGCGTCTCTGAAGCAAAAGACGCGGCGCGATAGTGTTGATATGTGCGTCGGTCGCAGACAAGCAAAAGTAACAGTGCGTCTGCACGCAGAACAGCATAAGGTATACTGCGTCCAGTCGCAGGCCACAGAAAGAAAATATGCGTCCCTGTCTCAAGATGATCTGTTAACTGTATATTTCTGTTCATAAGGTGTTCTGGGTTGTTTCTGTAATTACTGATCTGATATCTGTAGTAGACTGTATCTGTTGTATACTTGTTGATCATTTTGAAAAAGAAGTAGGGGGTTGTAGCTCCCTTCCAGGAGAAGTCTGGAAAACAAGAAAGAGTTGTAGCTCTTTGCAGGTTGCAGCCTGCGTGCTGGTAAAGGACTGCACCAGTACAAAATCATTGTAAAAAGAATTTCTTGAAAGAAGATAGAGACATTATTGCAGCAGGTGGTTTTTCTCCCGCATTGGGTTTCCACCTTACATCTTGTGTTCTTTGGTGTGACTGTCTATTTTCTTTATTCATGCTCATTGTTTTATGGTACTGATATGCAAGAATATTTCAAAAGATCAAATAAGGAAGATTTAGTAAATTGCTAGATAATACTGATTCCCCCCCCCCTTCAGTATTATTTCCAACAATTGGTATCAGAGCAGGTCCTTCAGAACAGCTTGATCGCTTGAAGGTAGATCGTTCATCATGAGCAACTACGAGAGAGAAGCATCAATCAGGCCACCCGTCTTCGATGGAACAAACTTCAATTATTGGAAGGTAAGAGTTACTGCATATCTTCAATCTCTTGGTACAGAAGTTTGGAACATTGTAGAATCAGGCTATGCCTTTCCTTCAGTTACTCCTACAGATCCAGCTGAGAAAAAGCAGTATGAAACAAATGCAAAAGCAGTCAGTACTCTATTAGGAAGTATATCTCAAACAGAGTTCATGAAGGTCATGCACTTCAAATCAGCAAAAGAGATATGGGACAAAATGATCACTAGCTATGAAGGAGATGAACAGGTAAAAGAAGCTAAACTTCAAACTCTCAGGATTCAATATGAGACTCTCAAGATGTATAATGATGAAAGTGTGGCTAATTATTTTCTTCGAGTAGATGAGATTGTTAATTGTATGAAAAATTTGGGTGAAGAAATAAAAGAGACTATAGTAGTTCAAAAGATTCTAAGATCTTTATCTCCCAAGTTTGAATCTAAAGTATCTGCAGTAGAAGAAAAGGAAAATCTCCGTGTTCTCACTATGTCTCAGCTGCATGGAATTCTAACTGCTTATGAAATGAGAAAGGGAGGTCCATCAGACAGAAGGGAAGCTGCTTTTAAAGCATCAGGCAAAGAAGATCACTATGAAGCATGTCATGTTCCAGAAGAAGAGGAAGAAGAATCAAACTTTGTCAGAAATCTTCAAAGGGGTTCTGGAAGGTTCAGAGGTAAGCTACCTTTCAAATGTTTTGCTTGTGGAAGAGTAGGTCATTATGCTGCAAAATGCTCTTATAAGGATAAAGGAAAGGAACCAGTTAGATGGAACAAGAAACAGGGTACAAATAAGAAAAGCTACTACACCCATGAAGATAGCGATGGCTTATCAAACAGTGATGAAGATGAACAAGGTAACAAATATAGATTGTTAATGGCATTTGAAGATGATAATTATGAGGATGCTATAGATGTGGATAACCTTTATGATGAAATTACTAGACTCAAGAGATGTATAGAAGAAAAGAACATGATTATTGATACTCTACAATTTCAGATTGATGAAAAGGAAAAACATCTTGAAAAATTAGAAGGTGAAATTGTTGGTCTTAGAAAAGAAATTGAGAAAACAAAAAACTATTAATCTCAAGTTTGTCAAAGGATCTGAAACGTTGAATGAGATTATCAGTGTGCAGCGATCTCCTCTAAATAAGACAGGTCTGGGCTACAATGGAGAAACTTCTCAAGCTTCCACTTCAAAAAGTTATCTTGATGCAGCAAGAAGAAATGAGCAAGAACACAAGGAAGATCATCAGGTAAAGCAGGGACAAACTTCAAACTATCAGGGGCAATCCAGCTTAAGGGTGAACAAAAGCCACAACCAGCCACAGGTAAAACCTTCTCAATTTGGTTCAAGAATAGATGAAAATAGAAATTACAATCAGTCGGCTGGTAGATTCAATAATCGCAGAAACTTCTTCAATGGACAATGCTTTTCTTGCCATAACTTTGGTCACAAAGCAGCCCAATGTGTTGCGTATAAAACAATCATGACTAGGGAAGCTCAAAAACAAAGAAGCATGACAGGGAATACAAAAAGGACCTATAACAATTTTTCAGCTCTTGAAAATGAAGTTGAATGCTCTATTTGCAATAATTTTGGACATGAAGATGTTGAATGTAGAAGCAGGTTTCCGGAAAGAAAGGTACAAGAACAAAAAAGGGAACAAACCTCAGGCACCAAAACATGGAAAATAAAGGAACCTCAAACAGAAAGATGTGGGATAGCATTCTATGCAGAAGGACAAGAAAATCTATGGTACATTGACAGTGGATGTTCAAAGCACATGACAGGTGATAAAGAAAAACTTGAATCTTATTCTAATTTAGAAAAGGGAAAGAAAGTCTCTTTTGGAAATGATACTCCTGCAACTATAAAAGGAAAAGGTATTGCTCCTTTAAAAGAAGATGTTAAGGCTGGAAATGTTTTGTTTGTTGATGGACTAAAGCATAATCTTCTAAGTGTAAGCCAGATGTGTGATCAAAGAACCGAGGTTATATTCAGATCAAATGGATGTCTTGTTCGTGATCTTGATACAGGTAAAACAGTTCTCAAAGGAAAAAGAACTTCAAATAATCTATACATTTTTGATGAAGAACAACAACAATGCTATTTAAGCAAGGATGAAGAGCACTGGTTATGGCATCGAAGATTGGGACATCTAAGCTTCTCACAAATAAGGAAAGCGTGCAAATATCAGGCAGTTCGCGATCTTCCAGATATCAAAATTCCTGACAACACCATGTGCAGATCATGTCAGTTTGGAAAACAGACTAGAACTAACTTTCCAGAGAAAGAAGGATCAGCCAGTATGCCTTTTGAGCTAGTACATACAGATGTATGTGGACCATTCAGAAAAAGAACACCTAGAGGAGAGGAATACTTGATATTATTTATTGACGATTTCTCCAGGTTTGTTTGGTTAGGACTTATGAAGCACAAAGATGAAGCTTTCGAAAAATTCAAATCCTTCAAAGCCTTGGCTGAAAATGAATCAGGTCACAAGATTAAGTGCCTCAGATCCGACAGAGGTGGAGAATTTACTTCAAATGAATTTTTCGATTTCTGTGATGAACATGGAATAAGGAGAGAATTTTCTACAGCTAGAACTCCTCAGCAAAATGGAGTAGTGGAAAGAATGAACAGAACAGTCCAGCAAATGGCTCGTGCTATGCTTGATGAATCAGGAACTCCTGCAACCTTCTGGGGTGAAGCTGCACATGCGGCAGTTATTATTCTCAACAAGACAAATGTCCGAGTGAACAGCACTCAAACTCCTCATGAGCTCTGGAGTGGTAAAACTCCTTCAGTAAAGCACTTCAAAATCTTTGGGAGCAAATGCTATATCAAAAATACTGAGGAGCAGCTTGGCAAACTTGATCCTAGAGCAGATGAAGGAATTCTTCTTGGCTACTCTCCACATAGCAAAGCATACAAATGCTACAATAAAAGACTTGGCAGAATTGTTGAAAGCATTGATGTAGTGGTTGATGAGAAAGGATACATTCCTAGGCAAATACATCGTGAAGACATTGAAGAAGATGAAAGCTACCCTCAAAGACAGAATGATGAAGAAGAAGAACCGCAAGAACAATTTCAAGACGGACCTCACGAAGAAGCAGAAGAAAGAACAAGAATAGAAGAAAAGACTCCATCCAGATATGTTCAAAAGAACCATCCAGAATCTCAGATCATGGGACAAAAGGAAGCAGGTATACAAACTAGAAGAACAGTTGCAGAAGCTTCAAGTTATTTGGCATTACTCTCCTCTACTGAACCACAAAATGTGAAAGAAGCATGCAAAGATGAATGTTGGGTGAAAGCAATGGATGAAGAACTTGAGCAAATCGAAAAGAACAATACTTGGGAGCTGGTTCCTAGACCAAAGGATAAGAATGTTATCGGAACAAAATGGGTTTTCAAAAATAAATTGAATGAAAATGGAGAAGTAATTAGAAACAAAGCCAGACTTGTTTGTAAAGGGTATGCACAACAAGAAGGAATAGACTTTGAAGAAACTTTTGCTCCTGTTGCAAGACTTGAGGCCATCCGAATGTTTCTTGCTCTCTCAAGTTGTCAGAACTTCAAAGTATTTCAAATGGATGTGAAATCAGCTTTTCTGAATGGAGACTTGGATGAAGAAGTGTACATTGAACAGCCAGATGGTTTCATTCTTGGAAACGATCCAAATCTTGTATGCCGATTAAAAAAGGCTCTCTATGGTCTCAAACAAGCTCCAAGGGCTTGGTACTACCGGTTGGACAAATATCTTCATCAACAAGGCTTTTCAAAAGGTTCAGCAGATAGCAATCTTTATATAAAAGTTGAAAATGACAAATTACTAATACTTGTTGTGTATGTAGATGACATTATTTTTGGCAGTAATGAAGAAGCTATGAGTCAAAGCTTTGCCTCAGTCATGCAGAAAGAATTTGAGATGTCCTTGCTAGGAGAACTGACATACTTTCTTGGTTTGCAAATCCAACAAAAGAAAGGAGGAATCCTTTTATCTCAAACCAAGTATCTCAAGCAGATTTTGAAGAAATATGGCATGGAAGATGCAAAACCAGTATGTACACCCATGGTTACAGGATGTAGTCTCAGTGCAAATGACGAATCTGCAGCAGTTCATCAACCAACCTACAGATCTATGATTGGAAGTCTACTATATTTGACAGGTACCCGACCAGACATCATGCATGCAGTTGGAATAGTTGGAAGGTTTCAGGAAAATCCAAAGGAGACTCATCTTCAAGCAGTAAAGAGAATCTTCAAATATCTTCAAGGGACTCAAAATTATGGCCTATGGTATCCTAGAGATACAGATCTCACTCTTCATGCTTATACAGATGCAGATTGGGCCGGAAGCGTGGATGACAGGAAAAGCACAAGTGGTGGTGCATTCTTTATGGGTTCTAGACTGGTATCTTGGTTCAGCAAGAAACAGAGTTCAATTGCCTTGTCTACAGCTGAAGCGGAATATGTTGCGGCTGCATCTTGTTGCACCCAACTTCTTTGGATGATGCAGACTTTGCAGGATTATCAAATCACTTGTACACCTCCTATTCCTATCTTATGTGACAACACAAGTGCAATCAGCATCTCAAAGAATCCGGTTATGCATTCAAAAACCAAGCACATACCAATCAAGTACCATTTTCTCCGGGAACAAGTACTTGAACAGAAGGTCAAGTTGGAGTATGTTCCTTCTAAGGAACAAGTTGCTGATATTTTCACCAAACCGTTGCCCAGGGACACTTTTGAATACCTCAGGCAAAAGCTGGGGGTTGTTGATGCATCATCTCACTGTTGACCATCTTCCTATTGATGGTATAGGCTCAGGGGGAGCACATAATGCATTGTTGGCATTATGGAGAAGGAGATCTTGGAAATAGCTGCAATATGTCTCTGTCTCCTTCATGATGGATTTCTGGTTACAAATCTGGAGAAGCATGAGCATAGGGGGAGCATACCCTTTGCTCTTGATGTCAAAGGGGGAGAATGATGAAGCTGAAGATTATGTGGTTGCCATCAAGTCCAAAGGGGGAGTTTGTTGGCATTATGATTCAGGTGTTGTACTTGATGGCAAACTCTTTCAGATGGTAAATCAAGAAGGACGCAGGAAATTTTGTTCAGCAAGTGCGTCCCCGCAGGTATTCCATACAGAACCCGCGTCCAGGGACGCTGGCCAGCCGTTCAGAAGGTGCGTCCGCCCAGTGCACACATTTCAAGGTAGAGAAAAGCTCGTGGGGGCTTCTTGTGTGGTATCTAGCCGACGGTTGCGTGTTTCTATGGTGTCGGCTCGTGGTATTGTTCCACGCTTTGGGGAGAAGCTTGCCTATATAAAGCAAAGGAGTTCATTTGGATTAGGCATCATCTTGGTTGATCATCTCTTGGTGTGATCTAGTCCATATCTTTAAGGGTAAATCTTCTAATGGACTACGATCTATATGGCGCATGATCAGATCTGTGGATCTGAGTGTTTGGGTTGGTTCTGAAGTCCTCTTATCTTCTATATCTAAAAGGACGCAGATTCAGTGAAGGGAAAGTGCGCCGGGACGCAGTACAGTAAAGGATCAGGTGCGTCTCTGAAGCGAAGGACGCGGCGCGACTGTGGTATTGGGTGCGTCTCTGAAGCAAAAGACGCGGCGCGATAGTGTTGATATGTGCGTCGGTCGCAGACAAGCAAAAGTAACAGTGCGTCTGCACGCAGAACAGCATAAGGTATACTGCGTCCAGTCGCAGGCCACAGAAAGAAAATATGCGTCCCTGTCTCAAGATGATCTGTTAACTGTATATTTCTGTTCATAAGGTGTTCTGGGTTGTTTCTGTAATTACTGATCTGATATCTGTAGTAGACTGTATCTGTTGTATACTTGTTGATCATTTTGAAAAAGAAGTAGGGGGTTGTAGCTCCCTTCCAGGAGAAGTCTGGAAAACAAGAAAGAGTTGTAGCTCTTTGCAGGTTGCAGCCTGCGTGCTGGTAAAGGACTGCACCAGTACAAAATCATTGTAAAAAGAATTTCTTGAAAGAAGATAGAGACATTATTGCAGCAGGTGGTTTTTCTCCCGCATTGGGTTTCCACCTTACATCTTGTGTTCTTTGGTGTGACTGTCTATTTTCTTTATTCATGCTCATTGTTTTATGGTACTGATATGCAAGAATATTTCAAAAGATCAAATAAGGAAGATTTAGTAAATTGCTAGATAATACTGATTCCCCCCCCCCTTCAGTATTATTTCCAACATAATACCCCTTTGGGCATGTTGTATATTGTAAAGAAAAAATTTGTAAAGTCAAAAGTGTCATAAAGGCCCTCCAAGACATTGTCAAATAAGTCGGCTTACAATAGGATCAAGTCGGCATCATGGACAAAAATTCAACCTTCTAAGAAGCCTATATATAAGGGAACCTCGACTTCATTTGAAGAGACATTCAATCAAGCAAGAAGCAAGTTCGATCTCCTAAAGAAGGAAATTGGAAGAAAAAGGCAAAGGATGAAAATCAAGCTAGAGAAGAAGAGAAGCAAGATTGAAGTTTTGGACCTCTCTCTCTCTCTTGTGTTAGGGTTTTCAAAGTAGCTTCTAGACTAAAATTGCAGAAGTTGTTGGGGAAGTTGAAGTTGCAGAAGAAGTTTTTGGGGAAGTCAAAGTTGTTGGGAATTCAAAGTTGTTGGAAGGTCGAAGTTGCTGGAAGTTGTTAGGGTCAAATTTGTTGGAAGTTGTTGGGTCAAAGTTGCTAGAAGTTGTTGGGTCGAAGTAGCTAAAAGTTGCTAGGTTGAAGTTTCTGGACGCTACTAGGTCAAAGTAGTTGAAAAAAAATTCATCAAGAAGGAGAAGTTTGTCTTGGTCTTGGAGGGGTCTTTATCAAGGGTCTTAGGTCTTGGAATTTATCATTTGAGCGTTCTATAAGAAGAGAAGAATTCTTGTTGGTTTTCCTCCCAAGAGGAGAGGCTTTGGCCATGGCTAATAACCTATATCTTTTGTCTTCTTGTCTCATTTTTCTTTATTATTTGGTAGCTATTTGATGAAAAACACTAATTATAATCAAGTGAAAGAAGAAGCTAATCAAGCTAAGTAAACATACATCACAAGTAGTTATCAAAGGAAGAGAAATCACTTAATCTAGCTACCCCTAGATTTCTCAACACACATGTGGGTCGAAACTCTCCTCAAGCATGAGATCATGCCCATTTTCCCCACACTGACTATTTCCCCAATTGAGTAATTTTGGAATTTTTTTTTATTAAATTTAAGCTATTTAGCTTAATGAGTAGATAAAATGTTGAATAAATTATTTTTTCAAGTTTTTTAATTAAAGGTCACTTTTCCACCTTTGAAAATCTTAAAACTTCCTAAAAAGTGGCACGGAATAGTGGATTTTACTTTGGTTTAACACCTCCACTCCAAATTCCTTATAATTTATCCAATTCCTTCACTATATATTTTCATGTTTTTTTTATATAACTTATAAAATCTCATCAATAATAGGGTTCTTGGCACTAAGATTGACCCTATTCCTAAAAAATCTCTAGTTTGGATTTTTTGGCAAATAGGTGCATAATTGGTTAGTGGCCCTCATTGGCACCTCCACAGTTTTCCTCGTTATAGACAACCCAAAAATTTCATTTGACTTGGAGTTATTTTTTCTTGTTATGGCCAAAATAAGATTTTGGCTCCAAACTTATTTATTTTTATATTTTTAACACAAGGAAACTTTTGTTGATTTGGATTTTTTTCAATGTGGTTGTTGATGTGGCACCTTAGGTCCACATATCACCCTAATAAGTTGCAACGTCACCTCTTTGGCCACCTTGGTATGAATTATCTCTCTCTCTCTCTCTCTCCCCTCTTTCTTTCTTCCTTCATATTTTTTATTTTTTTTGGGGCCTACCTATATTGGCTACCAACCCACCATTTTTGTTGTAAATGGGAGATGGGTCCCACCATTTTTGTTGTAAATGGAAAAAGTAGAAATTTCTCACAAATTTCTATCTTTGCAACGTACCATACATCATTAATACCATAATTGTTTTTCCTTAACAAATAATAAAACATTGCACATACAAATAGACGAACAATTACATGAAATTCCTAGGAAAACATTGCATATTTGTATTATCTCATAAATAATTAATATTTATGGCATTTTGAACAATAATTACACAATAATAACACATCATAAAATTCATAACCAAAACACTTATCTTTTATAAAGAATGTACAATAACTTGTTACGGATGTGGGACATTCCTCTTAGTCATAGGCACTATTGCCCCAAGTATTTCTGCAGCAAGCCATCCCTATATTGGGGCTATGGGCCCAGAAGAAATAATGAACTTTTCATTTAGCCCAATTTTCTCATTGATACACAAACCTTCTCACTCACCCAACCATCCCAAATCACCAACTCTCTTTCCCCTTCATTCTACAATAACCTACAAAGTGGATCCACTTCTTTGCAATGTAGTCCCACAGGATATCACACATCCTTCTTGGGCTCCAACATAGACTCGCTAGGAAATATATATGCTGGAATCTCCAGGGACTCTTCTTAGGCACTTGGACAACATAATTATATATAGGTATTTAAGGCTTCAATTACTAGTTTTTTCTCTCCACCTTGCAACACATACCATCTTGAAATCTTGGATAGAATCATGGTGAGAATTTGCATGAGATTCCCCCTTCACTCCCCAAATGCAAGGATTATGTATGCATGACTTTAACTTGCCACTTGGCACTCTAGGAAGTCTTTCCAACTATCATGGTACACATTTCCAAGGTTGATGTCTTTAGCATAGGTTAAGGTAAGGTACTTTGGATTATAATAAAATATCATTATTTCAAGGCTTTGGCCCCTATAGGCTCCCTTAACATTCTCTTGCTCCTCTTTTGTTGATCTGGAGATGGAGCAAATCTCCTCCTATCAAAAACCTACCATCCTTTGACACTTTGCAAGTTAACAAAATGGGTCTTTAAAATTAAAATAAGTTTCACAACCTCTTCGAGAATGTGAGTTAATTTTTCACATGAATTTCAAAGAGAAACAAATTCACATGCGTCTCAAGATGATAAACATGAAGAGAAGAAACCAACATTTGATGATGGAGTTCACTCGTCTTGGGCTACATCTCCAGGCCTGCTCCAACAACTAGACCATATATTGATTTCAACAACAAATGAGTACATACAACTTGTTGATAGTAGAGTGGCTTGTTTCTCCTACAAAGAATTCCCACTCAAAAAGATGACTCCCTACAACAAGTTATAAAATTGTCAACACAAAAAGGACTATTACACACTAGGTCCTCGTACTCCATCTGAAATCAAAAGCATAAACATGCAACTCCTTCATAATGAAGAGTTAAAAATGGCTTTTCTGCTTAATACATTGAGAAAAGACTTAAAGGAGTTGCTCTACATAAGTAAAAACTGTTGCAGATGAAACTAGAAGGATGGAAAACCTCTAACTAGGCTCTCTCCATGCTCAAATATGCCTCCAGACTACTTCAAAATTGACTCTGTCTCTAGTACTAAAAGACTTGATTCTGAAAAAAGTCCATCACAAAGTGCTTAAATCAGAAAACTGAGGTTGCCATCGTGTCGAGCACACTCAAAAACCCCCATCAAGGCTCTTCTTGAGCTCAAAAAAGGTTAAAAATTGAACAAGATATGCTTCTCCAAGTGAAGCTATGCTATCTGTCCTACAAATTGGCAAAACCTACTAACTGTGCGACAATTTCTCCCTTTTCTCAGTCCACTGAGCGACAATTTCACCTAGGACCGACAAGATTTGCGCAGCAAAAAGTGTAATTTGTTGCCTCGTTAATTTTTCCAAACCCTATGCACCTGATCAGGGCAACATGGCGCCCATAGGGCCGGGGGAGGGGCCAACTGCCCTCCCCCGCCTGTTTAGCTCCTTTTCCGTCGGGGCGTTGTCACGTCATGGTAATGTGGCCTGGGGTTGGGGCCAACTGCCCGCCCCCGCCGACTATGGCTCCGCCTATGTTTATGTCAACGGTCAAAAACCAAGGGTCGAAGCTTATCTGCTTATGCCATTCACCATAGCTCTTGCTTCGATCATATGTGTGTCAAGGAACCTAGGGCCAGCAGCTTATCTGCCCAGGCCCTTTACCTATGTCTCTACCTGTGGTTGCGTGGATGTCGATGGGACCAAGTTAGGGCCAAGTGCCCGGGCCCTTCTGCATAGCTCTTGTCGTCAGTTGTATGGTGAGCACGTAATCAGGGGATGGAGCTTAACCCCCGCCCTATCCCTTACATTGTGGGCATGTGAGCTAGACGTGACCAGGGGCCAGGGCCACAGGCTGACGCCTCCTCCCAACTGTCAAACAATTAAACTTTAAATTTAACCGATGAACTATATAGTTAAGAACAAACTAGTGGTGTGATGGTAAAGTGCGGAGTTGTTATGCGATAGGTCGAGGGGTTGAACCCCACTAAGGCATTCGAGGCTATATATATAATTTTTTATCAATCATAGAGGGCCACGTGGCACCCTCTGATGGGGCCACATGGCAGTGTCCGATTGAGCCACATCAGATTGTACGAACCAACCACACTGTACCAAATGTGCCCATATGAACATGCCACATGTCAAGACTTGATTGGTCCGCTGCAAACCATACCCTACACAGTCAGTTGATGACGTCTGTTGTACGGACTACCCAGTCAGCAGTCTAGTTAACCTTGTTGTTGACTTTTTTTTAGCCATTGGTGAAAAACTTCATAACGTCATAACTTCTTCATACGATGTCAGATTGAGGCGATTCAAGCATCGTTAAAACCAGGACGATGAACACTATGACTTGATGCCAACATCGGAAGATTCCGAGCACTTTCATTTTGAGCCTATTTTTTATCTTCGGATCATTTGTGGAATCATAGCCCCCCGTTATTTTAACCCCATGTCGTCACATAGCTAATGATGCATTTTTATATAATAACTTTTATATACATCTTTTACATTACTTGGCCCTTAACCATATTGTTTGGTTCATAGCCTAATTCACATATTTATAGTACCTTACATTTTTGGGGATCAAGATTATGGACAAGCAAGTCAACATCTTCACAAAAACTTTAGCAAAGGCTTCCTTCACAAACTTGACGAATATTATTGTTGTGGGAAATTCACCATTTATGGGAGATATTATCTCATGTTTTCTCTAAGTTGCCCCTATTCAACATATCTAGGGATGTTGAAAATAGTGTAACCTTCACATTCACTCATAAACAACCTCATATTTTATCTTTTTACATTTGTAGTTTTGTCTAATGTTGGTCTTGTACACTTAGGCTCAAAACTCCATTAGGGAAGGCACCCTGCCTTTGAGTTAATTATTTATATACCCACTCTCTTTTGCATTTCTCTTTCAAATGATGTATTAATTCTTCTAAGTGAACTACAAGAGGGCATTTATTCATTCTCTCTTGTGCTTGGTTTTCTCTCTTACAACCATTCTTGAGTTGTTTTCTCTTTCTAGGGTTTCACTCCTTTTGTATGATATCTATTAAAGTGTTGTGTTGCCTTAATATTAATTATTTCTCTTTATTACATATTTATGATTAATATTAATTCCATTCAATTATTTCTTATAAATTTAACCTATAAAAATAATAAAAAATCAAATGTGAATACATAAGAACCGTTCATAATACATTTAAAATTTTATTTTAAAAATATAAAGTTGTTCATAATACATTTAAAATTTCATTTTAAAAATTTAAAAGTTGGAAAGTGTTAGAGAAGCATGTATCTCAAGAAGACTAAGATTGGAATCAGAACACATGATCTTAATTGACTAGACCTGCAAAACAACAATCCACTTATTAACATGAGAAATGCGTTTATGACTTGAACACTATTATTATGTTTTATGGCAAATAAGTTAAATGTAATAGTCATTTTAATTTTAATATCAAATATCATTTTTCCCTGTGAGACTATTATGTTATTGTATCTGCAATTACATATGCATTTTTCATTTTAATGTGGTTTAAGGTGTGTGAATTAATTAATAAGTGGGTTGTAAATTTATTTGGTGATTGTTTTAAAGAGAATATAATTAAAAGTATTAGATAAATTTATTATAGGGATAGATAATGAAAAAAATGGGTATAATGGTTAAGGGTATGGGATTTTTTTTTTTTAAATAGGCTTTAGCAATCATACACCAATTTTATATCTACCCTCAATTAAAAAGAATATGTAATAAAACTTTCTATATATACACAATTTTCAGTAACAAAATGAAAATTACTCAAATTTATTCTATTTCATACGACTCTTGGAGGTAGCCTTCAGACTCTGGTATGCTGTTTGTATATCCTCCTTTGGTAGTTACTACTTTTTGTGCTTACAATTCATCTGCTGATGCCTTATTAAAGGGTAAAATACACTACAATTCTCAATGCAATAACTAGACAGCAAAGCCTCATGACTACCCTTAAATGGTAGATGAGATTCAGCGAAGTTACTGTCAGTCACCCATCCATGATGATGAGCTCAAGGATATATATACCGCATTGCTTTTCAGCTATTACTTTGTCATCATCTCTTTGATAGAACAATCTCAAAACAGGCTACCCTGCATAAGTTGTTTCACAGTTGGGCTACCAAAAGGTCCTATTATATACACTAAAGGGAATGTGAAACTCAAAGGATTCTTGCTTTGAAGGCTATGCTACAGAACAACAGCTCATATACGTGCTGCTATGGAGAGAGTTAGATCCTAGCTCTGCTATAACTTGTTACCAAATCTGGCTGGTGGATCTCCTGATGCCTTTGATGAAGACCAAACAGGTCTATTCTTTGCCTGCAACGTTGTTCTTGGTGATTTGGCGGATAACAACTGCTTCTGTGCAAGGGATTGATGAAATGTTTCCACTGGGATAGATGCATCTCCTGTTTGGAACAAACTAATAAAACCATTGTATGATAGAGATCTAGTACTTCTCTGTGAATCAAATTCTCCTACAGTTCAGCAAGGTATAGGGCATCACTGAACAGTGCTTTTAATATCAGCTATAAATTAAGATAAAGGTCACAAGTCTATGCCACATTTATTGTCATCAAATGGACATGTGCTAGTGCATACAGAAGGGGAAGCATATCTAAAAGCACTGGGATTCCTCTTGAGATGGGGAGACAAAGTGGTAGCTGCTTCCTTTCTAATTCGTTCATCTGTGCTGCAGAAAAGCAACATTTTCACAACTTCCCTCATGGAAGGCCTGTTGATGGGCAGAGTGCTAGTGCATAACAGAGCCACCCTTAACACCAACATCATTTCTTCTCTATATGAGTTTGCTACTTGTGCATCCAGGATGTTATTGATATCGATGTGAATCTGATTCCGAACCCACCTAACAATGTCTGAGTAATCTCCAAATTCTACATCATTGGGCTTCTTGCCAGTCACAAGCTCCAGCAGGACCACACCAAAGCTGTATATGTCACTTTTCTCATTCACTTTGTGGGTGTAAGCATACTCTGCACACATGTCCATCAATTTAATCAGTTCATATAAAATTGTTTATTTCTTGTTGACTGTCACATATATATACACACATATATTTACAGGCATTAACAGTTCGGTTGTAAATTCTTACCTGGGGCAATATATCCATATGTTCCAGCAACCCCTGATACTACGTTGTTCTCACCCAGCTTCTCTACAATTCTAGCTAAACCAAAATCAGCGATATGGGCCTCCAATTCAGAATCCAGCAATATATTATATGATTTAACATCCCTGTGTATTATTGGAGGGGAACAGCCATGATGCAGGTAGGACATTCCCTTAGCAGCACCAAAAGCAATCTTATAACGAGTAGGCCAATCCAACGTTTCCCCTTGAGAACTATGAAGCCGTTCATACAGGCTACCATTTGGCATGTATTCATACACTAACAGATTAGAATCTGAACTAGATATACAGCAAAGCAGCTTGACAATGTTGGCATGCCTAATCTTCCCTAGAGTCTCCACCTCTGCTTGAAATCCCTTGTCTTGGGCAGACTGCAGTTTTCTGTTGTTCCAGATCCTTTTCACAGCAACAATATCATCATTTCTCAGTGTTGCCTTGTACACTTTGCCCGCACCTCCACTTCCAATAACATTATCTTCTGTCAATCTCTTCAGAATGTCTGACTCATCAAATTCTACCCTATGAAAGGCTGTGAGATTCCATGACTCTGTAATTGATTTAACTGGAGCAAAATTCTTGTATGTCTTATACAAGAAACCTATACCAATCAAGCAGAGTACTACTATCACAGCAATGACCGAAATCAATACCCTATATAGATGACTTTCAGATCTGCCTTTCTGCTGGAAACATGAAGGTAGCATTAATGGCCTGCCTCCACAAAGGCCCAGATTGTCAAGAAAACCTTTGTCATAGGCCAGATTATTGTAACCAAGAGGAACAGAGCCAGACAAAAGGTTGTCAGACACATTCAGAAAACTCAACTTGAGATTGTCTAACTCAGGAGGTATTTTCCCTGAAAGCAAATTGTTTGAGAGGTCAAGGCTGTTAAGAACAGGCAGCAACCCAAGCGATGCAGGAATTGATCCGGTGATGCGGTTGTTGGCAAGGTTAAGCTGAGAAAGACCTTTCCATGATATTATTGTCTCAGGAAGTTCCCCATACAACATATTGTGATCAAGAGAAAGCATCGACAGTGAGGATAATCTAGTGATTTCCACTGGAATAGTCCCTGATATATTGTTGTGACTGGCGAGAAAGCTGCTGAGATTCCACAGTTGTCCAATGCCAGAGGGAATAGTTCCACTGAATTGATTGTTTGATATCTCCAACGCCCACAGACTGGCAGCTTTAGTGATTTGAACAGGAATTTGGCCATGGAAAGCATTGTTTGTCAATCTGAATTCTCCAAGGAAAGGAGAAATCCATAACCCCAGAGGAACCTCACCACTTAGATGGTTATCCTGGACTTGGACACTGGTCAGACTAGGACAATCTCCTAGAAATTCAGGCAGGCTGCCATTAAATTTATTCTTAAAAACAATGAAAGCTATCAGTACTCCGCCTTTACAGACATTCTGCGGAAGAGGACCCGAAAGCTCATTCGTTGATACATCAAACTCAACAAATTTAGAACCCATTCCAATTCCCGGGGGCACTAGTCCTGTGAGCTTGTTGGTAAAAAGCTTGAGATGGACTAAATTAGTAAGCTTTTCAAGCCCAGAGGGTATAGACCCAGAGAGCTTGTTGTTGGAATAACTGCAGTGTCTCTAGGTTTGTCAAATCCCCAATTCCATCGGGGATGCTTCCATTTAGCTCATTGATTGACAGATCCAAATTCACAAGACTCTTAAGATTGTTGATATTGTCTGGAATTGGTCCATATAAATTGTTCTTATATAAAAATAAATCCGTCATGTTTGAAAAGACCATCAATGTGTTGGGGATCCTTCCAGTCAAAAGATTAAGTGAGAGGTCCAACTGTACCATATCTGCCATATTCCCTAATGACTCTGGAATTTCTCCCACTAAATTACAACTCCTCATCCACAACTGCTGTAGCCTTATCAATTTCCCGAGCTCATGTGGGATAACCCCTTGAGCCAGGGGGTTGTTGGCCAGTGTTAAGTATTTCAACGAAGAGAGATTTCCAAGGAAGAAAGGAACAGTACCATTCAACTGATTATAGTGCAAGAACAATACCTCAAGCTTAGGCAACCGTCCGAATCCAGCAGGAATGTCCCCAGAGAAATCGTTGCTTGAGAGGTCCAATTTCACCAGCTCCTCCAGTTTATATATCTCATTCGGCAAGAGCCCACCGAACACGTTCTGAGACAAATTCAAGCTTCGCAAACGGGTGCAATTCAGCAGCCCAGACGGAAAATCCCCCCCAAAATAATTCAAGTACAAGTTCAAGTCCCTCAGATTACTCAATTGACCGATACTATAAGGAATTGTTCCAGTGATATTCAAGTTTTGAAGGTCCAGACCCACAACAGACTTGGTGTTTCTATCACAGGTGACTCCAGTCCAGTTACAGTGGCCGTCACTATTTGAATCAGTTCTCCAATCACTAAGTTCCCCACTAGTATTCCAACTCGCCTTGAATTGCAATAGTAATTGGCCTTCCTCTGACGAGCAATTGCAATGCAAGCAGAGCAACAATCCAAGCAGTAACACAAAGACATAGCCATATGCATTTCCCATTTGGGTAGCGGCCATTTTTCTTAATTTTTCCTCGCAAATTCTCTCAGTTGCTTGTGGAGGCCCCTTGTTCTTTACAGAACGGATGGTTGAATATATTTGCAGAAGCAGTGGTCCATGAACTTGTATCGATTGGCTACCTTTTGCGTGTCAATCAATGAAAAAGCTACAGGCAATTTAATTCCAGTCAATGAATATGATTTTGCTGGGTCAGGAAACCAGCAGCTACGGCAATTTGATTCCATCGTGAATCGTGATTGAAATGCATCCACAAAAGTGAAATTGACATGTGCCATCGCTCTTTCCAAGAAGCCCACGAACGTGCGCGCTCATTGACTTGACCCTGCAAAAACAAATGGAGACAGGGAGCCCGCAGGTCCGTGCTCATTGTATTTAGTGATATATTTTAAATTTAATTTGACATTAAAATTAATCCGTGCACAACGTTCAGCACACTTTCCTTCTGGAAGAAAAACACACTACATCAGATTTTGGTCTGTGACCATTCTACGCGTTCAACCCGAGTCTGGATGACGCAGGGATAGAATTTTACGGCCAATTATTTAGTTTGATTTTCAAATACGGTCTAAAAAATTGTAGATGTTTATTACATGGTCAAATACGGTCTAGATTGATTGTTAAATACGATTAAAAAAAAGCCATATGTGAAAGTTGATAAAAATAAATATTTTTTATTAAGCCGTCGAAATCATTCCAGAACAATGTTTGAGTAGTATAGCCGCAGACATAAAATTTGGTAATTAAATTAATAATGACAAAGTAATTTGGTTAAATACAATAAAATTTATTTGGGTGTCTATCATAAAAGTTGAAATATTTAATATTTTCATTAGGATCTTGTTATTATTTTTAATTGGTTTTTTTTCATATAAAAATGGATATAATTTTATTATAAGCGATAAATATAATATATATAATTGATATTAATGTAAATTTTGTATTGATATTTAAATAATTTATTTAAATTTGAAATTGAGTTGAGAATAGGCGAGAATTGTGCTCTGCAACTCCAATGGCGATCTCTCTTCTACAACTTGCAGGGACCTTCCCACAGGCTCACAACAGACCGGTTGAGGGCGTTTTCGAGCCGGATGGCGTCTCCACCCATCTGGGAAATGAAACACGTTCAGAAGAGGTAACATTACAGTTTTTATTTTTGCAAAATGGGTTTCCTTTGTTACAACCACACCTGCATGCTCCCGATCTCCTCGGTGGGGGCAAAATACTCCTGTTTACTGCTCCTGAGCATGAACCTCGACCTCTCTTGCGTCTGGTCGGTAAATCGGTGGCCTGGGCTCCTGGCTCGCTGCGCGATATCGCGGTTATATCTCTTTCTGTCCAACCTGCGACATCCCCTGGCATCTATTCCGCCACCAGCATGCCGCCGCGTGCGTGGAAACGCGAAGTGGGGCTTTCAATGTCCTGGTACACATCTGAATGGGTGAAAGCTCAAGCAAATGAAAGGGGACGGAGTACAGCGGACCCAATTTTTTCTGGCGCAGCGACAGAGTATTTCAAAAATGTCCCTCATAATCCAAATCTGGAGGCACTAGGTAGCGGACAAAACATAAAAAGGTGGGGTGAATCGGGGTTTGTAGAGAACCTGCTCAAATCACCAGATCGTGGTTCCAAAATGGCGGATACTATCTGCAAGGGCGAAGAACAGATTCAAATCTTCATAAAAAAGACAGAGGGCAGCCATCATTGCATGAGGATCAGAAAGGGGCTAAATATACAAGAGGTAAAGAAGGAAATACAGAACCAACTTGGGACACCCACCAAATACCAAAACCTGATATTCTCTGGTCGTAGTCTATAGGACCTCCTCTCACTTCAGGAATATGGCATCAACAATGATTCAACCATTTTCCTTAATCTGAGACTGCGTGGAGGGTGTAATGGAGACAGCACAAAAACCACAGGCTCCTTTAGAGACGCAATCAGGGGAAAAGAAAAAATGCAGCATAAACCAGCACCAGCACCAGAGATTCCAGGTCCCTATATAGTGGAACAAAAACTGGAATCCCCAACGATCCAAGTACCTCTAACAGAGGTAACTGAACTACACACTAAACTATCCAAAAATGCTGTCATTTGTAGATTTAATGGATACTGGCCAAAATCTGATGCTCTGCATCAATGGATTTACTCCTCATGGACACCAGCCTGTGATATACACCTATGCTCAAAGGGATTTTTCATAGTTAACTTCTGCACAGAACAAGAACGCGACAATATTATCGAACAGGGGCCATGGTTTTGGGGAAATGCTAGCCTCTTCATCACTCCCTGGTTTGCTGAATTTGATGCAAACACTATGAAAATTTCTACAATGCCGGTATGGGTGAGACTCCATAACCTCCCTCTTCATTTTTGGCATCTAAAATTTTTAACAACCATTGGGAATTCCTTGGGGAAATTCCTAAAAATTGATGAAGACAGAGTAAACAGGGGAATTTTCACATTTGCCAGGATTTGCATTGAAGTGGACCTGAGTCAGGGACTGCCTGAACACATCACATTGAAATATAACAATTCACTGGAACACAGCATTCAGATGTCGCAGCTGCATGCAAACTGGACATCTGCAATTCAACTGTCCACTGTCCAGACAGAACCCCAAAGGAAAAAAGAAACAACAAAAAGGACCAAAAGGGTGGCAGCAAACCGACTTGATGGAAGAAGAGGACATGCAGACAGAACCTACAGAAAACCAAACAGAATCTGATATTCATCCGGGGTAGGAAAATACTCAGGAGGAAATTACCCCAGCCCCTCATCTGGGGCCAACCAATGCACATCAACATCAAGCACCTCAGATGGAAGTAAGCAGCATAAAGCGAACTCACGGATCTGAAGGATCTGAATTCGACAAGGAACTCCCATTGATCGCCCTGGAAAACGAGCTGGGCACTATTACACCCTCGCTCGATTAGGAAGGCTGGCGGAGGGTGGAGAAGAAGAAGGGCAGAAAAGCATAGGCCTGCTGAATTTTTATTTTTCTTTTATTGTAATTTATGTCCTCTTTATGGACAGCCTATCTGCATATGCTTCTAGCATTTACAACATGTAATTTTTTTCATATGAATGAAATTATGTCCTTTTTCCACGAAAAAAATAAAAAATAAATAAAAATAAAAATAAAAATTTATTTAAATTTTGTAATGAAATATTTTATTAATAAACAGTTTATTTTGGAGATTGGAATAGATAGATTTAGTATTTTTTTTGGAAATTATTATATTTTTATTTTAAAAAGGACATATGTTAATTTAAGGTTGAACATCTAGGAAATTACACAGAGCTTTTCACATTGAATTGTAAAATGTCTTTCTCCATGCAAAAACTTATTTCAATCTGCAAAGAGAAGTAATTAAAAGTAAAAAGTTTCAATAGAATATGCTTAGCATGTGCTTAGTCTTAACGCTTATCAATGGTTGTAGTGTATTAAAGAGTTTGTTAAGTTGCATTGACTTTTAATAAATTTAAATTAGATTATTTGTGTTGTAATAGTTTTTTTTTATTATATTTATGAAGTTTTTGGCTAATCAACCACATTAATATTTTTGATGTGATTGTACTAGTTGTGTAATTCATTTAAATTAATATAAAATTAACATATTGTGTTTAAAACATTAATGATAATAAACAATTATGGCTGTAGTGTATTAAACAGTTTGTTAAGTTGCATTGACTTTTAATAAATTTAAATTAGAGTATTTGTGTTGTAATAGTTTTTTTATATTATATTTATGAAGTTTTTGGCTATATCAACCACATTAATATTTTAATGTGATTGTACTAGTTGTGTAATTCATTTAAATTAATATAAAATTAACATATTGTGTTTAAAAGATTAATGATAATAAACAATTATGGTTGTAGTGTATTAAAGAGTTTGTTAAGTTGCATTGACTTTTAATAAATTTAAATTAAATTATTTGTGTTGTAATAGTTTTTTTATTATATTTATGAAGTTTTTGGCTATGTCAACCACATTAATATTTTTAATGTGATTGTACTAGTTGTGTAATTCATTTAAATTAATATAAAATTAACATATTGTGTTTAAAAGATTAATGATAATAAACAATTATGGTTGTAGTGTATTAAAGAGTTTGTTAAGTTGCATTGACTTTTAATAAATTTAAATTAGATTATTTGTGTTGTAATAGTTTTTTATTATTATATTTATGAAGTTTTTGGCTATATCAACCACATTAATATTTTTAATGTGATTATACTAGTTGTGTAATTCATTTAAATTAATATAAAATTAAAATATTGTATTTAAAAGATTAATGATAATAAACAATTCAATGTAGGTCACTGATAATTTTTTTTGATATGCACGGTTAAATTATATATAATTATATGAAAAAAATCTATGTATATATATATATATAAAGAAATTGAAAGAAAAAATTATGGTTAAAACATTTTAAATAATGTTAGGTATATTTTTTTGGTCAAATTTGTCTAAAATTCAGCAAAGATTTGTTGGAATTGCAAGTTTAAGTTGTGTAGATTACACAATCCAAATGCCCAAGGGGATTTTCAGTGCATTAAATCCATTTATACATTCAAAAATGCAATTTAAACAATGAAAAATTCACATGGTGCACACACATACAGATAGATTAACCACAAAACACTAAGCACCCAGATGGATCAAATATCTAGAAATGCAAACATTTTTTCAAGTTTTGCATTATAAAAGTCGTTTGCACCTCAAAAAATTTGATCCCTCACAACAATACTATGCTTAAGATAAATCTATATTGGTTTGCACATTAATTCTCCATAAACAAATTTTTTATATGAAACTTCCTTCTTACTGATATATTTCAAAAATAATTTCATAAAATGCACATAATGTGTATTTCTATAGATACAAAATAAATATATGTTAGAAGTAAAATATAAAATTTGTTATGTTAAAGAGTAAATAAATTTCATTTTCATACCAATCATGTTTACTTAAAATGTCCCTTATGGGGTGACATCTAGATCACTCATATAAGATGAAGCATAATCACAGTTCATTAATGTATATCACAATTGCAATTCATTAATGTTACGGGGGATTCACTCAGTGAACATTTGACATCACGTGCGTTCATGCCATACTAAACAATACCCCTAATTTGATTACATATTTGAAAATACCTCTAAAAATCACATTATTTAACCCCCTTCCAATACAAATCCAATACATCTTCCCAATTTAAAAAACCCATACTTTCACTAGATATTGCAGGTATCCATTTTTTCATTAACATTTTTTATACCCATTTAAATATTTTCATTAACTTTGAGCTCCATTTTTTGATACCTGCCAATATAAAAACCCTTTACCCCTAATATATGCTCAATATATTATGCCATTTTTTCCTAAATATGTATCCCTCAATATAAACCCACGTGGTATGGTATTTATCCTTAGTGAATCCCGATGTTTAATGTATGGCATTAAGTGGTCATGATAGATGGCATTCAGAAGTGTCAAGTCTAGACGTGTCGCATAAGTCGGTGATGGTAATCTATACCACAATCAAGGCTATTGTGCAAGCAAATCGCTTGAAGCGAATGTAACGTTCATCTCTCCTCCTCTTACTGTGTATACTCATTATGAAGTAGAATCAAGCAAACTCTAAGGCCACTAGGGAGCATCATCTTCTACAAGGTCAGTTTCTCCAGACACAATCCACTTGAGTTATATCATGCTTGGCTCGAAGTATATGTCCTTCTCAAGTTTCGTATTCCCATATATTGACAAGGTCCAATGCCTTCTGCAATCTCTTGTCACCTTTTGGTTAAATTTTGTTTCCATTCTGGTTGTTTGTTTCCTCCCTTCAAATCCTCCTTTTCAAACCTGCTTCCTCCGCCCTTAACACCTTGACTCCCTACTTCCCCTACCTCTCTCCTTTCAATATACTTCCTCTTACATTGTCATAGCTTAGCAAGGCTCAAGCCTCTTATGACTTCTTAGGATTATTTCCTCAATCCCTCTTTCTCAGCCTTTTATTATGCTCTTTGTCTTTTGAGTTGAAACCCAACCTCTCTTTGGATTTCCCTTAAGTTCTCTATTTCCCCTATTTGAATTCCACATTGGTTAGAAAGCTCACTCTTGGTGAAAATGCCTCGATGCAGAGTAGGTCATCAGAGCATAGGAATCTCTGGAAACAAGGGCTCACCTCTATCTAGAGTACAAATTCATGTAGTAAATTTAGTAGCTACTCACTAGAGAAATACACCCCCCTACCTCTACCTTTACAATTAGATAGAACAATAAACATAATAAAGGAGGAAGCCAAAGTAGAGAGGAGAATTTTAAGCATGATGAGGTCATTGACAATGTAGGTCAATGGATTCTAGACACAAGAATCAAGATAGACAGGTCTAACACAAGTATTAAGATAGACAGGTCTAGCAAATACATGCAAGTGGTTGAGATATATTAACAAATAAAAACAATTATGAGGACAGTCCTTGTTGAATGAAGCATGTGTATACCATATAATTACATACTAGAAGCTAGACAACAAGGCCATACAACTTAAAAAAAATATGACCATTATAAAATATGACCAATATAGAGTCATGACGCTCGAAGAAAAAAAAGAAAAAATAGAGAAAGGCATTGAGATAATAACATCAAATTATGCCTGCACAGTGTTTTCTTTTTCATATGTTTTTATTTTCTAGTATAAATGTTATCAAGCTAATACATCAACTAAGCTACATAAAACCAACTTTGATCATGATACAAATTTGGACGCTATCCAATTTTGTTGTTTAGCATCTGAGATAAATCAATTTTCAACTATGACAATATTCTTGAAGCTATGTTTTTTGATAAAAAAATTGTGATTATGTTGTAAATCTATTTTTTCCTAATAGCAAACCAATAACAGAAACATGTTACTTTTTTTTTTTCATGCCTTAATATAATACAAGAATGGAACTTACACGCAACGAAGAAAATCATGTTTTACAAAAAAAAATCTTAACATATCTTTGAAGTAATTGTTAAAATGCTTTATGAAGAAATAAATAATTGAACTATCTATAAAAGAATATGGGTGAACTTGTAGACGTGGGAGATCATTATTTCCATTCTTTTGGGTTTAAGTGTATTAAATTTTTATTAAAACTACTAAAATATAATTAAAGCTTGAATGAACATTAATTTTTTTTAATATAGTTTTTAAATTATGATATATCTATTTATTTTTTATGGTAAAGTAAAAATTTAAATTAAACATTAACACATGATAATATAACAATATTTGACTGCCTTTAGTAGGCCATTAGGGAATTAATTAAATCAATGGAAAAATCATATTTATGTATTATCCATACTAAATAATTATAATTGTTTATTAATAATTGACTAAGAAAAGTTGATAGAGTTTTTAGACACCATAGTGTACCAATTAGGGAAAAGAAAATTTTATTGAAAAGACTGAGAAAACCAAACTAAACCAAATAGAGCATATCAATTGGATTTTGATGAGTTGGAGGCATCCATGGGGATGGGCTCCTTCTTGTTTCTAGGAGAGCATCCAAAATCTAGAGGGAGGCTAAGATTCTTTTCAATGTGGCCTAGATGTTGATCCATACTCCTTATATTGAGTTGCAATTCATCTAACATAAGAATAATTTCCTCTTTGGTCTTATTTCTTTCAAGGAGAACCCAGCCTGAGAGGAGCTTTAAGTGCAAACACATTTTAATTTGATACATGTAGTTGTATTTCCCTTTGGTGTGTCCAATAGCTGGCACCCAATCTATAGTTCTAGTCAATACTTTCATGTTCATCAATCTGGCTCACTCAATAGCTATATCTCATTCTGCCTCAGTGATTTATACTTGGATATCCTGAGGTATATTCTTTTTATAATGCTAGGCAGAGCTTTCAACTATTTGTTAAGCCCATGAGCCACCATGCTCACAGAAGTAGGCTACAACATAAAATCTTCGAGCCCTTTGATGAGACATTTTTAGCTAGACACCAACCTTTAATAGAAGATTGAGGAATGAAGAACAAAAAGAGGAAGAAACTAGATGGACCCATATCTCAATATGTGAGAGCAGAGGGCGCCTCAGAACCAAAGGGTGGCAAGGCCAGGGGAAAAGAGGAGGCCAAAGAGGGAGGAAACTAGGTTCAAAATATTGCACCATAGTTTTTCACCCTACTAGGCTAGAGGAAAGACAAATTAGAAATCAAAGAAGACAGTTGACACTATCAGAGGAGAAGGAAGGAAAAAATTAAGGTTCCAGAGGGTAAGCCAAGGAGATAGGAATAAAATTAAAGAAAAAATATGAAGTATTCCTATGTCTACGAAGTCTCTTGGAGATCATCTATAATATGTAACATTCATTGATGACCACTCGAGGAAAAATTGGCTCTATTTGCTGAAGTGCACGGATGAAGTATTCGAAAAATTTCAAGAATTTAAAGTTGAAGTAGAGAACCTTACAAAAAGGGGGATAAATATACTAAGACCTGACAATGGAGGGGAATATACATCAAAGGAACTCATAGGTTTTTTGTAAGGAGGTTGGGATTAAGAGGGATCTGATAGTCTAGAGTTACTGAACAAAATAACGATCGATTGAGTAAAGTGATAGAGCCATGTTACATGATCAAGATTTGCCTAAATTTCAGTGGGGTGAAGCAACAAAAACTACTATGTATGTTCAAAATCGAAGCCCTCACAGATCACTAGACAACATGACTCCTGAGGAGGCATTCACTTGGAAGAAACCAAGCATAGACCATCTCTGAATATTTGGTTGTCCTATCTATATTCACATTTTGAAAGATAAGAGAAAAAAGTTGGATGCTACAAGCATGAAAAGAATATTTGTTGGATATAGTAACACTTTAAAGGCATATAGGATCTACATAACAGAAGGGAACCTAATAGAACTAAGTCGAGATGTGATCTTTGATGAAAGTATTGCATTCAAGAAATCGAAGGACCTCCCAATTGACTCTGATGATGAAGAACATACAATATTTGAAGAAGAATGCACTAGGGAGGAAGAGGATTCAAATCATCAAGAAGTAGGTCCTAGTGAACCTATGCAACAAGTCATCATCCCCGAGATTATAAAGAGACCTAATTGGTTAAAGTCTACTCTTATAGATGTAAAGGGACATGGAGCAGCCAAGGGTACATTTAGGGAAAGTAAGAAGCCTAAAAGATATTCAGGGTATGCAGACTATATGACAAATTTAATTGAAGAAAAACCATCCAACATTAAAGAGCTTGTCAAACATCAATAATGGAAAGATACCATGAATGAAGAATATCAATCAATAATGAAAAATGGAGTTTGGGAAATTGTTCCTATACCTGAAGAAAAATTTGTAGGAACTTCCAAGTGGCTCTACAAGATTAAACATGTAGCAGATAGAAGTATTGATAAATATAAGGAAATAGTTGTGGCTAGGGGTTTATCCTAACAAGGAGGCATCGATTATGAAGAGACATTTGCACCAACTACAGGGTATACAACTATACGTTTGTTGGTCTCTTTGGCAACATTGATGGGATGGAGAATCCATCAAATGGATTTAAAGACAACATTCTTGAATGGTACTATCGATGAAGAAGTATATATAGAACAACCCTTGGGATTTGAAGTGAAAGATAGAGAGATTCATGTTTGCATGTTGAACAAGGCACTTTATGGCCTTAAGTAAGCTCCAAGGGCTTGGTATGCTAGAATTGACACATATCTGCAAAGATTGGGCTTCTAGAAGAGCTTTGCTAATCCAAATCTCTATATCAAGGTTGTGAAGGATGAGTCGGTAATCATTCTTCTATATGTGGATGATCTTCTCATGAAATTGTGAGAGTGCAAGAAACAATTGGCAGAAAAATTCAATATGAAGGATCTAGGGTTGATGCACTATTATTTGGGGTTGGAAGTGTGGCAAGGATCTGATGAGATATATCTAGGTTAAGGTAAATATGTGATTGAGATATTGAAAAGGTTTGACATTATGGATTACAGACCTATGATAACCCCTATGGTCACAAACTTGAAGAGACTAAGAAGTTTTGATTCAAGCCCAGTGGATCCGACAAGGTATAGGAAATTGGTTGGATCTTTGATGTATTTGGTAATTACTCGACCATACATTTGTTTTGCAGTGAATATTTTCAGTCATTTCCAAGTAAAGCCCAAGCATGGCCATTGGATTGCATCCAAGCATATACAAAGATATCTACAAGGACCAATCCACTATTGCCTGAAGTATGATAGAAAGAATGATATCCACTTGATTAGATATGTGTATTCCAACTAGGGAGGTAGTGAGATGGATGGGAGAAGCACTATTGGAGGATTTTTTAGTTTGGGATCCTCCATGATATCCCCGATGAGTAGAAATCAAGTATCGATTTCTTTGAGTAGTGCTTAGGTTGAATACATTGCAGCCTGCGAAGTAAGCAAAGAAGTTGTTTGGTTGAGGAAGTTGTTGTCTGACTTGTTTGAAGGACCGATGGACGCTATGGTGATACATTGTGACAAAAATAATTACATAAGGTTGTTTGAAGACCTAGTGTTACATGGAAAGACAAAGCACATAAATAAAAAGTATGACTACATACAAAATCTTGTGCAATATGGAGTGTTGTAGCTACAATATATCTCCACCGATGAGCAGGTAGGTGACATCTTGACAAAATATCTTCCTAATAATAAGCTTGTGTATTTGATAGACAAGCTTGTCTTGGTTGATATATCCTCCCTAGTTGAGAGGGCGAGATAGACACATCATTCTTGTCTTCACTTTGTGAAGAAAGAATGGAGGATTGGGTAAGCATCTAGTTTCCAATACTCTTTGCGGATGAGGTAGTGGATCCAAGAGGTAAGAGTAGTCAAAGAGGAAATTCCTTGAGGATGTGTTATTCCAATATAGGAATTGTTGTCCTAAAAGGACATACCCTGTGAACACTTGGGTGGGGTGTATGCCTTGATATACAATGATGATGGTGTCTATCAATCATTTGTCTCGCCAACATTATGCTCTGATCTTGTGGAGATATAGAGTTGTTAGTCAATGCCTTGCTATCTGACAATGTTGGTTGGTATGATGCAAAGAGATAAGTTGAAATGATAGCTTATGAGATGGCTTACCAATATGACTCTTCTTATGAGATCTCTTCACTTTGATAATTTCCATGTACCATTATGAATACCTCCCTAGTTAAGAGGGAGTGTTGAAATGTGTAACTAGGTTCAGTCTTCATAAATATGGAATGTACTTTTGATTCTTGTAAAATGTAAAAATAAAGAAAATTTATTATTGTTATTTTTGTAGCATGGGTTTCATGCTCAAGATCTTTTTATTTAGAGGTAAAGCACCCATTGAGTGCTTCTAGGGTTTATCCTAGGTTCAAGAAGTCAAAAGAGTCATTGTCATATGAAGAAGACCCCATTTGGCACATTATAACATGTCAAAATAATTATTTTTGTATTTAAAAGTGTTGAAATACCTCAATGACCAAGTCGGCCTGACAGTTAAGAATTCAACCTCATTAAGGCATGATGTCCTCCTTGGAAGCCTATATATAGGAGGGAACTTGACCTCCTATGGACACACACTCACTTCTCATCATCTAAGTGAAGGAGAAGCAAAAGAACGCTAGCGAATAAGGAAGAAGGATGAAGCACAAATGTTTGGATTATTTCTCACTCTCTTTCTCACACGTGCGAAGAAGGAAGGCTAGGGTTTTAATGTTGCAAGATCAAAGTTGAGGAAATTGTAGAAAGAAGGTCAAAGGAAGGTCTATTAGGTCACCTACAAGCCCTAAAAGAAGGAGGAACCCAAGTGAAGGTCAAAGGAAGCCTTGGAAGCCCTGAAATTTCTCACACATGTGGAAGTAGTAACTATTGCAGGCGCCAAAAATTTCATACCTACAGTGGAGGCTGAAAATTTGTAGCTCGGGATTGAAATTGTACAACTGGAAGAGGTTTGACTGGGTTTGACTTGGATAGAGGAAGCACATCATCAAAAAGGTCAGAATTGGTCTTGGAAGGGTATTGGTCTTGGTCTAGAGGTCTTGGAATTCATCATTTGAAGAATCCATAAAAAGAGAAGAGATTTTTAGAATTTGCTCTCAAATGGAGAGGTTTTGGCCTTGACTTGCAACCTACATCTATTTCTTGTATATTGTTGATATTCTTATTTTGGTAGTTGTTTGATGATAAGAATACCATAATAATAAGAGAAGAAGCTAATAATAAAGAAAAATAAAAATACATCACAAGCAATCAACAAGTTTAAGAGAAATCATCTTAGTTGCAACCTTTTAGATTTCTCAACAAATTTGACATCCAAAGCATCTGATATATGTACCCTCGGGTGCTGCAAACAAATATGTGATATCATGTAGTGACTCCTTAACTTGATCAGTCATGCAAGGAGGATCAATCTCATATATCACATGGAATATGACTGCCAAGAAATTCTCTGCCAACCTGTCGTATGCATCTCTAAAACTTGATTCTGACAAGAACCTGTAGTGGAAGTAGAATGGAAACTTACATTGCGGGGTCCAATTCCAATACATTCATGGGAATTCATATCGTGCATAGATACCATCCAATAGAAATGCAGACATATAGAATTTTGGTGTCCGATTTGTCCTCAAAGATGCTTTTGCCTGCCCCACATGATGCTAGAATTAAAATGAAAATATATCTCCCCAATTGAAGACTTTACCATGGGTAACCACCATATTGAGCATATATATCCAGTTCTCCTCAAATATCTCAACGTTCTTTCACCCATGCAGCCGACAACACATAGAAATGATGTACTGATATACGTCCCTACAAATCCTAGTCAAGTAAATTAGAGATGAGCGGTGACAAAACTTAGCAGGCTCTCAGCACTAAGATTTAATGATGTCACTTATGTTGAGATTGGCCCATCTGGTGTAAAAGTTGTTATTGGCATATTTTGTGGGCCTTGTGACAAGCTGACCACCACTTTCACTACAAAGAACAAGATGAGAATCATCCATGTGTGTAAGAATCCAATCAATTACTTCTACACAAGGGATGACTCGAAATCTGCATATGACCTTATCCATCTTGGACTACTTGATATTGATGTAAATCTTCCAAGTTCTTAGTGAACTGTTTCTACATGAATATGTCTTTGATGTCATTCCATGTGACAACAATAGACTTATCTATGAAACTCTGTGTATTTGTATAGATGGGAATGGTAAGATTTGTAACTTCAATTACTTCCTCAATGCTTGCCTCTGAAGTTTCTTTGGAGGCCACTTGATGTGTAGCGGGAGGCATGGTTCCAACAGATGATGAAAGAGTAACAATACTTCAGCAAAAACATCTGTTTGTGGAAGCACACTCATGGCGAAACTGATTAACTTTATGAATTTTCCTATCTATTACAAGAAATAGCTTAGAAAATCATATTCAAAGGGCCATCAAATATAACCAAGAATGTAAGCCTATCAATGACGACACATAGCTACTTGCATGGGCAAGAAATATGAATGCAAACAAGGAGGGCACACTTCCAAAGCATGAAGGAAATTCAAAGGTCATTCGGGTCTTTTAAGTGCGCTCATGCACTCAAGCAAGAGAGTGAAAACATCAAGGGCATGAGGCGTACTGACGAAGTTTGAAGGAGGTTCATTCAGGTCTTCAAGGTGTGCTCATGTGCTCAAGGAGACTGAGAGAGTGCAATGGTGCACTCTCAAGAGATGAAGGAGTGAAGCTTCGTGCCTTCAGACCTTCAAGGTGCACTCATGTTGATCTAGGAGGATCTTGTCAGTCGAGTGTATCTAGAGAGTTCAATTCATCTTCAACTTCGTCAGCTCGCCAGTATGGTCTTCAAATTTATTCATGGTGGATGCGGTCCAAATTGTCAATATGGTGTTTGATGGTTAATCTCACAATATGAAAATTTGTGTAATGGGTTATTTTTAATAAGGTTACAACCTAGTGCTAAACCTTAGCACTAAACTAATGTAATGAACCTATGCTAAAAACCTATGTTCTAAACCTAAGAACTAAAGCTAAATTCCTAAGGCTCAATATTAAGACATGGGGTAATACCAAACCATCGCAAAACCCACTTTTGGACCATGTAATAAAACAATGCAATGCAAAACACAGCTAAACCGCGTGGGGAGAAGACCACAATGGAACCCGGGCCATGTAAACAGACGGAATACCACAATCGCACAAGCATGGAAGACCGACATGGTTTGGAAGTTGCGCAGTCAGGGTATCCGCCACCGCTAGTTTTCACACAAACAGTTGGGTCACCACACTGTCAACCGGAACCACAGGGATAAACAGTGCAGGTGGTTGCTAAGGGTTAGACCACCTAGTCACATGCCAGCAGAACACCCATTCTACACTGTCAGTTGACTGTTAGTGGGTTCGGAGATAACCAAAGTTTGTTTTTGGATTTTTTTTGTAGTTTAGTCTATTTTTAATTCAACAACCACGTGACTAGGTCATTAAGTGTCCTATTGTAACAAGACCGAGGCCAATAAACCTTTAATGCAACCCATACATGCCAGTTTTAGCCTAAGAGAGCTCGAATGAACCTAAGGAGTTATAAATTTAGCCTTTTGTTCATGAAGAAGAACATTAGAGTGATTCGGAGACTTGTATGCAGATGCTGAGCCAGAGAAGCAGTTGTTGTTTTCAGTGTATCTTGGTCGTACGAAGGCGGAATTGTGAACCAAGACAGGCATTAGAAAGCTAGGAGAGAGAGATTTATGTTGAAAGAGACCAGAAGTGACTATGTGCACATTCAGTCTGGTGTTTTTTCTATGTAAAAGACCTCTTCGATCAATCCTAATAAAGCGGACCGAGAGACGTAGTCCATCAGGAACGAACTCTGTAATCAATGTTTGTTGTCTACTATCTCTGTTCTCACTGCAAATTCATGTTTAAGTATGCTTATTAAGTCTTAAATCAACTGTTTTCCTTTAGTCTTTCACATTCAGCATATAAGGTTAATGATCAATTCACTGTTGGCAAATAATCAAATCTACTTCTGTTTAGTTTATGATCAATATCAGGTCTTATAATTTGGTGACAGAGCAGGTTGTGTTTTGTAGAATTTTTTCGAGTGAATGTTAACCAGTTCTAAGTCACGACGTGGAGAAGGAATACTTAAGGAGTTTGATCCAGAGATTGGAAAGCGAAAAGTCGCTTATAAATCGACAATGACAAGATCTGATGCAGGTGAAACTCCTGAAGAGAAGATGAGTGAGGAACAGTTTCAGAAAGTGTTTTTGAGTATGCAGCAGTTGTTGGGAGAACTCTACGAAAATAAGAAGGTGAGAGATGCATCTTCTTCTTCAAAGACATCGAAGAAGGAAAAGGGAAAAGACAAGGCTGATAAACCTCCTTCTCCTCCATCATCTCCATCATCATCTTCTTCTTCTTCTTCTTCCAGTTCTGATTCTGAAACATAAAAGAAACCTAAGAAATCATCTCTTTTGAAACTTGATGTAAAATTTGAGCTACCTATTTATGATGGCAAAATGAATCCTGAAAAGTTAGATAACTGGATTAAGCAGTTAGAAGTGTATTGTTGTATTCAGAACATTTCTGATGAAAAGACAAAAATTCAATTAGCTACACTTAGAATGGGGGGAACAACTTTAATTTGGTGGGAAAGTAAAACTCAAATAGATGTAAAGTGGAAAGGTAAAGTCATCTCTTCATGGTCTAAGTTTTTAAAATCTCTCAGAAAACAATTCTATCCTTTGGGATACATGCAGCAAGTTGTTATTGATTGGCAGAATTTGAGGCAAGGTAAGGGGCAAAATGTTCAGGAGTTTACTCAGGAGTTCAGGAAGAAAGCTTTGGCACTTGGTATTCCATTGGATACACGTGAAACTTTATTAAAGTACATTGGCAATTTACATTCATATTTACAGCATACATTATTGATGTTTAATCCTGATGACTTTGATGAAGTGTGTGTTCAAGCCATACATATTGAATTAGGTGGTAGACCTTTCAAGTTTTCACCAAAACATCCAAGAAGTTGGAAACCAAGGATTCAAAAGACTACAAGAGGAAGATAAATTTGAAGGGAAAGAGATCAGTGACAACTCAGAAGGAAAGTGAAAGACCTACTTGTCCTCATTGACAGAGGATTGTACATGATGAATCTAGATGTTGGAAACTTCACCCAAAACTCAGACCAAAGAAGTTCCAGAAGAAGAAATGTGAAAAGAAGGCTAATGCAATAATCCAACAAGATTTAGGTTCCGACTCAGGTGATGAAGGTAAAATAACCGTAATGGTTTCGACAAGTAAAACTTCTGACACTGGTTCAAGTTCTAGTACTTCTGCACCTTCTTCAAACATAAATCATCTGAATGAGGATAAAAAGGTTGAATTATTTCATATAAGGATAACTTCTAAGCACAAGAAAATAGATACATTATTTGACAGTGGATCACAAGCAAATTTAATATTTGAAGATTTAGTTAAGAAATTGGGTTTGGAGACATAGAATCATCCAAGACCATACCCATTAGGTTGGCTAAATAAAGAAACTCAGATTAATGTCACAAAGTAGTGTCGGTTAAAATTTTCCATTACAACTAATTACATTGATGAAGTGGATTTAGATGTGATTCCAGCAGACATATGTGGAGTAGTGCTAGGAAGTCCTTATCTCTATGATCGTGATGCAGTGTTTCATAGGAAAAAGCATAAATATCACCTTAAGAAAGATGGGGTTGAATATATTGTCAGAGCACATAAACTCAAATCACACTTGGATTTAGTTTCAATTAATCAGATGAAGCGATTAATAAGTTCAAGTAAGAAATATGTACTCATGGTTGTCAAAGAAAAACATAAGGATCTACATGATGCTTTTTTCAGGTTGTGAGTCTCAGTTTAAATATAGTTTGGTTGAAGTGGTAGAATCTTTTCCAAGTCTATTTAAAGAACCAAAACATCTTCCTCCTAAGTGAGAAATACAAAATGAGATACAATTGATGTCTGATTCCCCTCTTCCTAATATCGTAATATATCTCATGTCAGTTATAGAGAACGAAGAAATAAAGAAACAATTCCAGGAATTGATTGAAAAAGGTTTCATCCGACCCAGATTATCTCCATGTGGCTCACCTATAATTTTGGTTCCTAAGAAAGATGGAACATGGAGAATGTGTGTCGACTTTAGGGCCTTAAACAAAATCACAATAAAAAACAGCTATCCTCTTCCCAGGATAGATGATTTACTTGATCGACTGAAAAATGTTGTTTACTTCACTAAGTTAGATTTAAGAAGTGGGTGTCATCAAATTCGCATTGCAGAAAATGACATCTAAAAAACTGCATTCAAAACTAGGCAGGGACTATTTGAATGGTTAGTAATGCCTTTTGGTTTGTGTAATGCCCCAACAACTTTCATGCGGGTTATGAATGATATATTCTGCCCATACATTGATAAATTTGTCATAAACTACTTAGATGATATTTTTATTTTTAGTTCAAGTATGGAAGAGCATGTTAGGCATGTTAAGAAGGTGTTTGAAGTGTTGCACAGGGAAAAATTGTACCTTAAACTTTCCAAATGTGAGTTTGGGAAAACTTCATTGAATTATCTTGGTTACATAGTTGGAGGTGGAAGTTTGAAAATAGATCCAGCTAAAATCGATGTGATTGTTAAGTGGCCAAGACCATAGAATGTGACTGAAGTTAGAAGTTTCATAGGTGCAATTCAGTATTGGAGGAAATTTATTTCTCAGTTTTCTTTGATTGCATCATTGTTACATGCTTTAACAGGTTCTAAAGTTCCCTTTCAGTGGGGAGGAAAACAAAAAAAATCTTTTGATACACTTAAGAAGAAAATTGTCACAGTACTAATCTTAGCTTTACCAGATCTTCAACAACCATTCGAAATTGAAACAAATGCTAGTGGTTATGCAATGGGTGCATTCTTACTTTAGAAAGGGAAACCAATTTGTTTTCATTCTGAAACTTTTTCTAAGGCAGTAATGAATTATCCAACATGTGATAAAGAACTGTTTGCTTTAGTTGAAAGTGTTAAGAAATGGAAACATTATTTAATGGGTAAGGAAACAATGATTCACACAGATCATCAGTCACTTCAGTACCTTCAGTCTCAAACTAAGTTGCAACAATCTCGTCATTAAAGATGGATGGCATTTCTTCATCAATTTCACTTAGTAATTAAGTACAAGAAAGGTGTCGCAAACAAAGTAGCTAATATGTTGTCTAGACCATGTTTGAATGCTTCAGTAGTGCTGCAGAATAGTTCTTTAAAACATGAAAGTTATATAGAACCATATAGTATAGATGCTGATTTCAAATATATTTATGAATCACTAACTCATGGTGCTCGGGTGGAAGAAGTCAATTATCATATTCATGACATGTTGTTATATCATTTGGGTAAGTTGTGCATACCACAGACAGAAAGAGCGCATGTTATTCGGGAAGCACATTCTTCTTGCATTTCAAGACATTTTGGAGTAAGAAAAACAATGGCACAAATTCAAAGGTATTGTTACTGGCCTCGCATGTATGAAACAATTGTTAATTACATTAAAGGATGTGTAATGTGTTCTACCAGCAAGCCAAGCAATTGAAAGATCGGTTTGTACATGCCACTTACAGTTCCTTTACGACCATGGGTCAACATTTCCATGGATTTTGTTGGAGGACTTCCTATGTCCAGAAAAGGGCATGATTACATATATGTCATGGTTGACATATTCAACAAGATGTGCATTCTTGTTCCGTGCAAAAAGAAAGTGACAGTTGAACAGATTACAAAGATGTTCTTCGAATAGGTATGGGTTCATTTTGGGTTACCTACTTCTATTATTTATGATCGAGACACTCGTTTTGTAGGAGAGTTTTGGTCCACTTTGCAGGGACTCATGGACACAAAGCTAAAGAAGAGCACAAATTTTCATCCACAGACCGATGGACAGACATAGGTGGTGAACAAGACAATCATACATATTCTCCGAGGTTACTACAATAAACATCCTAAGTTGTGGGATGAATATTTACCTTATGTGCAACATGCTTACAATCAAGCCTTACATTCCTCGACTAATCGATTGCCATTTGAAACATGTATTGGGTACCTACCAAAGTCACCGATGGATTTCATGTTTAGTGAGGAGGATAAAGTGGGTGAACATGATGATGCAAACAAAGCAGTTAAGTTCATTCAATGGATACATCAGATACATGAAGCAGTGCAGGATTAGTTAGAGAAGAGTCAGGCCAAGTACAAAATGCTCCATGACAAGCATCAATTCGATCATCATTTTCAGGTCGGCGATCAAGTATGGTTGTATATCAGTAAATATAGGTTGAAAGGAGAAGGTAAGAAACTAAAACCTATAAGGTATGGCCCGTTCAAGATTGTTGAGAAGATTGGAAATAATGCATTTCGATTAGATTTACCTCCTTACATGCGTATTTACTCAGTTGTAAATGTAGAAAATATGAAGTTGTATGAACCTTCGATGATCATGGATCCCGAGGAAGATACACATATTCTGACTATTGATGATTTGGCACCTGAATATATGAATGAGTTGCAGGAAGATACCATCTTGGATAGGAAGGTTCGATCTTCAAGGCATGGATATGTTGAATATCTTCAAGTGGGACTCAAGGGCATGAATCTGAGCAAGGCAAGGTGGATGGAGATCGGAAGAGTGAGGGAGTTGTACCCTCACCTGATATATGCTTAAATCAAATTTTTGTGGTCCAAAAGCTTTCAAGTGGAGAGGATTGATCCAGAAGGATCTTGTCAGTCCAGTGTATCTAAAGAGTTCAGTTCATCTTCATATTCGTCAGCTTCCAGTATGGTCTTCAGTGTTATTCATGGTGGATGTGGTCCAAATTGTTGATATGGTGTTTGATGGTTAATGTCACAATATGACAATTTGTGTAATGGGTTATTTTTAATAAGGTTACAACCTAGTGCTAAACCTTAACATTAAACTAATGTAATGAACCTATGCTAAAAACCTATGTTCTAAACCTTAGCACTAAAGTTAAAGTCTTAAGACTCAATATTAAGACATGGGGTAATACCAAACCATCGCAAAACCCACTTTTAGACCATATAATAAAACAATGCAATGCAAAACACAACTAAATCGTGCGGGGAGAAGACTGCAGTAGAACCCGGGCCATGTAAACATGCGGAGGACCGTAACCGCACAGGTAAGGAAGACCACCATGGTTTGGAAGCCACGCAATCAGGGTATCCACCACCACCAGTTGTCACACGAATAGTTGGGTCACCGTGCTGTTAGTCGGAAACACAAGGATAAACAGCGCAAGTGGCCGACAAGGGTTAGACTGCCTGGTCACATGCCAACGAAACACCCATTTCGTGTTGTTAGTTGACTATTAGCGAGTTCAGAGATAACCAAAATATTTTTTTGGGTTTTTTGTTGCAGTTTAGTCTATTTTTAAGTCAACCACCATGTGACTAGGCCATTAAGTGTCCTCTTGTAACAAGGTCGAGGCCAATAAACCTTTAATGCAACCCATACATGCCAAATTTAGCCTAAGAGAGCTTGAATGAACCTAAGGAGTTATAAATTCAACCCTTTTTTCATGAAGAAGAACATTAGAGTGATTTGGAGACTTGTATGCAGATGTTGAGCCAGAGAAGCAGTTGTTGTTTTCAGTGTATCTTGGTCGTTTGGAGGCGGAATTGGGTACCGAGATAGACGTTGGAAAGCTAGGAGAGAGAGATTTCTGTTGATAGAGACCAAAAGTGCCTTTGTGCACATTCAGGCTGGTGTTTTTAATGTGTAAAAGACCTCTTTCGATCAATCCTAATAAAGCGGACGCCCATCTTGAAAGCGGACCCGGAGACATAGTCCATCAGGGACAAACTCTGTAATCAATGTTTGTTGTCTATTATCTCTGTTCTCGCTGCAACTTCATGTTTAATTATGCTTCTTAAGTTCTTTATTAAGTCTTAAATCAACTGTTTTCCTTCAGTCTTTCACATTCAACATATAAGGTTAACAATCAATTCATTGTTGGCAAATAATCAAATCTACTTCAATTTAGTTTATGATCAATATTTGATCACATGCACTCAAGAGGACAAGAAGGATGCACTGACGCATGCTGAAGGGACAAAGGGAGAACATTCAAGCTTTTGAGGTGCACTCATGTGCTCAAGGAGGGCGCAGTTCTTCGTGACGAATGAGTGTGCTCTTGAGGAGAACTTTTCTTTTCTGGGCACAAGTTTAGGAATTAGTCGGGGCTTCAACTTCCGGAAGTGCACTCTGTCATAGAATGGCTCAAGGACAATTTCAACAACAAGGTTGCATGATGGAAATGCAAAGAGGAAATGTCTACAAGTTTTTATGGGTGTTGTCGCAATCATGATTAGAATGTGAAGATTTATGGAATATGCAAAGTCACAGTTTGTGACAACAAATTAACACTTGTAAAAGCAAGAAGGAATTGAAATGCTAATAAATAAATTGAAAAGAAAGAAACACCAACGAAAAAAACACGCATGATTGTATTTTGACAAACATGCCTTATAGTCCACAACGAGGCAGGAGAAGTTGGGGAATTTTGAGGTCTAAAATGGGCCTCTTAAGAAAAATGTACAACCAAAATTAACTTTATAAGAACCAATGGGATTCAAGATGATGATGTCAACCATATGGGATTATTCACCATTTTTGGAGTAAAAAAGTAAAAAGATTAAAAAATAATAAAATAATAAAACTAGTTTTTTCAACTTGTATTTTCAACTTATCTCCCTAAGGTTTTACTCAAATTTCGAGTGGGAGTACTCATTGGATGCAAATTTAATTCCTCATCCAAGGATTACCCATGTTGCATAGTTTTGATGGACCCTACTACACGAAAAATGAGAAATACATGAAAAATGTGATTGCAATAACGTTTTTCATGTATTTCTCATTTTTCGTGTAGCAAGGTCTATCGAAAGTATGCAACATGGGCAATCCTTGGATGAGGAATCAAATTCTACATCCAATGAGTGTTTCCGCTCGAAATTTGAGTAAACCCATTGGGAGATAAGTTGAAAAGATAGTTTTCTATTTTTTCCCTCAAAAGTTTGATGATGTAATGTAATCTTATTTTATTATTTTCACTATTATTTTATAATTTTCTTATGAGGCCCATTTTAGACCTCAAAAGTGCCCTAATGAACCAAAGGCATGCCAAATGGATAGAATACATACAATTCTTCTTATTTTTTTTGTAAAGCATATTAGTAGGAATGATATTAAAGTTGTGGATGCCTTGGGTAGGATGTGCTTGGTCTTGCAGGAACTCCAAATTAGTACTTAGGATATGAACACCTCAAAGAAATGTACAAGAAGGATCCAAAGTTTAAAGAAATTTATGAAGCCTATGAAAATCCCATAATCAGAGACCAAAGCTCTTGGATCGAGTACATGACTAAGGAATGGTTGTTGTTCAAAGGCATCTACTTGTGCATTCTAAAAGGTTCGATGAGAGATGATTTGCTGAAAGAGAAACATAGCAGAGGTTGGCTAGTCATTTTGGCCATGACAAAACTTATTGTTATTGGTCATGTATGAGGTGTGATGTCAAAGAATTTGTGGACAATTGTAGAATCTGTCAATATGTCAAAAGAAGACATCAAAACATTGGTTTATATCAACCATTGCCTGTTGCTTTTTTGGGCATGTGGTATTGATAAGCCATAGTATTGTCCCATGGCATTGTAACAAAGTCTATTTAAAAGTTAAGAATCTCCGTGGTAAAGCGGAGGTGAAACCCCTTGGTTAAGAATCTTGTTACGTGTTTTTAATGTATATACGTTTAACTCATATATTAATTCATTTTATATAATAATAATAAATAATATAAAGTAAAATATGATTTTGTTAACTTTTATGATTTGATTTTAATACTATGAATGTGAGATATATCATGAAGTAAGTCTTTTGATGCTTCTCATGGATTGATACCAATGAAAGTTTATTAGCCATATAATTTATATAACTCCACTAATATAATATATTGTGAAAAATTCAATCCTACTCATAAAAGTAAAGTTATGTAATAAAAAATTCTACATAGACATAATCTTAGTAACAAAATCTTATTCAATGCTATTCTACTTCATACTTTAGAATACATATATAATATATTGTGAAAAGATCAATCCAACTCATAGATGAGAAGTTATGTCATAAAACATCACATATAGACACAATCTTCGTAACAAAAAGTTATTCACTGTTGTTCTACTCCATACACTTTTAAAGGTATCCTTTAAAGTCTGGTAGGTTGTGTGTATCCTCTTTTGACAGCTGATATTTTCTGGTGCTTACAATTCTTCATGTGTTGGTGCCTAAACAATAATGGAGTAACGAGGCTTCTAAGCCTCATGAATAACTTCAAATGTTAGAGGAATGCAGCGAAGTGAAGTTAATGTTAATCATTCATTCATGATGACGAGCTCAATGATATATGGACCACACTGTGTGACATCCATTCCATCACCATCTTCTCTTTGGTAGAACGATCTCAAAACAGGCTACCTTGCATAAGATGTTTTACAGTTGGGTTGCCAAAATGGTCTATTTTACATTATAACTCAGTGATAAAAGGATGAGAAAGTCCAAGGATTGATCGTTTTGAAACTTATGTTACAGAATGCAAGTGCTGCTATGGAGACACTGAAATTCTAATTGTGACTTGTTACCAAATCTGCACAGCTGATCTCTTGATATCTTTGCTGAAGAGCCAATGGGGTTATTCTTTTCCTGCAACGTTGCTCTTAGTATTTGAAGGCACAACAAATTCTGTGCAAGGAACTGATGAAATGCTTCCATTGGGACAGATGCATCCTCTGTTTGGAACAAACTTATAAAACCAGTATAAGATACAAATCTCGTACTGCTTTATGAATCAAATTCTTCAACAATCCAGGAAGGTAAAGGGCATCACTGTGACAATGTTTTTATTATTGTTGATAAAATTAACATAAAGGTCACAGGTCTATGCACATGTATTGTCATTAAATGGACTTGCACTAGCGTGTGTGGAAGAGGGAGCCTATGGAGACTTGGATCTAAACGGACTGGGATTGCTATTGAGATGGGGAGACAAAGGGGTAGCTGCTGCTTTCCTAATTTCTTCATCTAAGCAGAGTCTCCACAACTTCCCTCATGGCAGGCCTATTGACAGGCAGAGTGCTAGTGCATCTCAGAGCCAACCTTAACACATGCATCATTTCTTCCCTATATGATCCAGCTACTCGTGAATCCAGGACATTATTAATATCGATGTGAATCTGCTTCTGAGTCCACCTAACAATGTCTAAGTCATCTCTGAACCCTGTATCATTGGGTTTCTTACCAGTCACAAGCTCTAGCAGGACCACGACAAAGCTATATATGTCACTTTTCTCATTCACCTTGCAGCTACAAGCATACTATGCACACATGTCCATCAATTAGATCATTTCAGCTAGAATTGTTCATTTTCTGCTGACTGACACATTGGGTTAATACACACATATAATCATAGACATTAACTATTCAACTGTATAAAATGCTTACCTGGGGCAATATATCCATATGAGCCAGCAACCATTGACATTACATTCTCCTGACCCAGCTTCTCTACAGTTCTAGCTAAACCAAAATCAGTAATATGGGCCTCTAATTCAGAATCCAGCAATATATTATATGATTGATATCCCTATGTAGTATTGGAGGGGAACAACCATGATGCAGGTAGGACACTGCCTTAGTAGGACCAAAAGCAATTTTATAATGAGTAGGCCAATCCAATGTTTTCCCTCGAGAAGTATGAAGACATTCATACAGACTACCATTTGGCATGTATTCATACACTAAGAGATTAGAATCTGAACTAGATATGCAACAAAGTAGTTTAACAATGTTGGCATGCCTAATCTTCCCTAAAGTCTCCACCTCTGCTCGAAATTCCATGTCTTGGTTCTTGTTGTTCCTGATCCTTTTCACAGCAACAATATTATCATTTTCCAGTTTTGCCTTGTACACCTTGCCTGCACCTCCACTTCCAATAACATTATCTTCTGTCAATCTCTTTAGAATATCTGTTAGTTTGACAATGAATTATGTAATTTTGGGTAAAATGTAACTAGTCAGTTCTATACCAAAATGTTAGTTATGTAATAGAGGTTGATGGTATAAAACTAGTGAATGCCCGAGAAATGTAAGTGTGGAGAATCATTGTTCAATTAATAAATTCCAATCCCTTGCCCTGTGGATGTTTCCTTGACACCCTATCGCGGTTTTACCACGTAAATCCTGTGTGTCTATTTGCATGAGTTTGAATTCAGTTTCTTTTCTTGGTCAATGTATAACTGAATGAGTTTAGTTTCTTTTCTTCATTATTTCCATATTCATTCAACAATTGGTATCAGAGCGTGAGGTTGAAGAGCTAGCGGGCATGAGGTTGAAGAGCCAACGGCTACGTGTGAAGACCAGAGCGCGTTTTTGCTGCGTATTAGAGCGTGAGTTAAGTGGAGGAGGGACGAATGCTGTCAAGAGGAAGGTGGTATCTGCGTGGAACGATTTACAAAGAGGAAGTGCCAAACGTTGAAGAGGTAGAGCTGCTGCCTGCGTGGAAGTGCCAGATCTCCCTCTGCATGAATGAAGTGCCAGACACTGAAGAGGCAGAGCCGCTGCCCGCGTGGAAGTGCCAGATCTCCCTCTGCGTGAAGGAAAGGTGGTTTGCCTGCATCCCTGTGTGTTGCTGCGTGGAAGTGCCAGATCTCCCTCTGCGTGGAGGAAAGGTGGTCTGCATAAAGATCAAATACTTTGCATCCAGAGCCATCTGTTTGTGAGGAAGAAATCGTGGAGTCGCTACTAGAACCTCGTCGTGTTCGCTGCCACAGTTGCTGTCAGCAGTGCTACTAGATCTGCGTGTTGGATCCGGGTATTTTTTTGTGGTTAAATTTGAGAGAAACATCTGTTTCAGAATTTTTTTATTTTTAGTTTTATTTATTTATTTATTTTTATTATTATTATTATTTATTATTATTTTTTTTATTTTTATTTTTAATTTTTTAATTTTATTATTATTATTTATTTATTAATTATTTTATTTTATTTTTATTCTATTATTTTTTATTTATTTATTTGTTTTTTTCAGAACGTTGTGGAAAATAAAGGGGTGGATGTGTTTTGAAGAAAAAGAAGACAATTTTTTTTTTTTAATTGAAGGAAAGGAGAAAAAGTGTTTTTTTAAAGGGTTTTTTCTGTTTAAATTGAAGTTTTTTTTTGGGGGAAATAAGGAAATATACACCTTAGTTGAAGAAAAAACTTTCAATGGAAAATAAGGAAATATAAACCCTAGCTGAAAAAACTAAAACCATCGGAGAAGAACAAAATGGCCAAGATGTCGAATGCGAAATTCGAGGTGGAGAAATTCACCGAAAAGAGCAATTTTGCTCTTTGGAAATTGAAGGTTAGGGATCTGCTTATGCAACAAGGGTTGCACAAGGCATTGGATGGGGCAACTAAGAAAACTGTAACCATGACTATTTCAGATTGGGAGGACTTGGATGCCTGAGCTCTCAGTACCATCCAGTTATGCCTAGCGGATGAAGTTCTCTTCAATATTGTTGAAGAGACTACAGCTTCAGGATTGTGGGAAAAACTTGAAAAACTCTATATGACAAAGTCATTAGCCAACATAATTTATCTGGAACTGCAATAAAATTGGACACTTGAAGAAGAACTCTTAGAAACGAAAGGAATCTGAAAACCTGAAGAAGGAAGCAAATAAGGTCGATTCAGGTATGATAGACAAAGTTTTATCTGCTGAAGAATTATGTATGATAGATGAAACTTCACCTGAATGTAATGTCTCTCAGGGTTTAGATAGCTGGCTGTTAGACTCTGGTGCTTCGCATCACATGTGCCCACATAGAAATTGGTTTACTTCGTATAAAAATGTAAACGGTAGTTCTGTGTTTATGGGTAACAATGTGTCATGTCAGACTGTTGGGATGGGAGATATCAGGATTAAGATGTATGATAACACAGTTAGAACATTAACTAGTGTTAGACATGTACCTGATTTGAAGAAAAATTTGATTTCTTTGGGAGTGTTGGATTCAGATGGTTATAAGTTTACAGGTCAGGATGGCGTCTTGAAAGTCTTTAAAGGAGCCCTTGTGGTTATGAAGGCAGAAAAGGTTGAAAATCTTTACAGGTTAAAAGGAAGTACTCAGGTCAGTGAAGCAGCGGTTGCATCAGAAAAGGAAGAAGCAGGTACTCGTCTATGGCATTAGCGATTTGGTCATATGAGCGAGAAAGCTCTTCAGATATTGATGAAATGTAAATCTCTTCCTGATCTGAAATTCTTGAAGTTATATTTCTATAAACATTGTGTGTATGGAAAACAGTGTAAACAAAGATTTAAAGTTGGAAATCATAATAGTAAAGATGTTTTAGACTATATTCATTCTGATCTATGGGGACCATCCCCTGTTGTGTCATATGGAGGTGCAGTATATTTTTTAACGTTTATTGATGATCACTCCCGTAAAGTTTGGGTCTATATGCTAAAAGGGAAAGCTGATGTATTAAATGTCTTTAAACAATTTAAAGTAATGGTAGAGAAAAGAATAGGCAAATCTATTAAATGTTTAAGAACTGACAATGGTGGTGAGTTCACTTCAGTTGAATTTGAACAATACTGTAAGGATGAGGGAATTGTTAGACACATAACTTCTGTTTATACTCCTTAGCAAAATGGTGTTGCTGAGCGTATGAATCAGACTCTTATGGAAAGAGGCAGAAGCATGATTAGAAATGCTAACTTGCAAAAGGAGTTGTGGGCAGAAGCAGTATCTACTGCTTGTTATTTAGTTAATAGATCACCTTCAGTAGCAATTGATTGTAAACTTCCTGAACAAGTTTGGACAGGTCAGTCTTGTGACTATTCACATTTGAGGATATTTGGCTGTGATGCTTATTCTCTTATTCCGAAAAATCAGCGTTCAAAATTAGATCCAAAGTTGAAATGTTATGTCTTTGTTGGGTATGACTATGCAGTGAAAGGATATAGGTTGTGGGATCCTACATTGCCGAAGATAGTCATTAGTAGAGATGTAACATTTGATGAATCATCTCTTTTAAAATCAAATGTTGAAAGAATTGAACAGGAACAGGTATCGCCAAATCAATGAGCTCAGTTGGAGGCTAGACCTTTCGGTGACAGTCGAAAGGAAGGAGAGACTTCTAGAGAAAAAGGTGTTGAAGACACAAAGGAAACCGTTGAAGCTTCTGAACCAATTCAAGTTTCTAAACCAGTTCAACAACCAGTCATTTCAAGAAGGTCTACAAGGGAAAGGAAAATCCCAAAAGGTATGAAGATTCTGCTTCATCTTTTTCTTTGATTACTGAAGATGGGGAACCTTCTTGTTATCAGGAAGCAGTAGATGATACAGATAGCGAAAAATGGAAAATGGCTATGGAATAAGAAATGGACTCCTTAGCCAAGAACAATACCTGGGATCTTGTAGAGCTTCCTGAAGGGAGAAGTGTTGTTGGATGCAAATGGGTCTTCAAGCTGAAACGGAAAGTTGATGGAAGTATTGAAAGGTATAAGGCGAGACTGGTAGAAAAAGGGTATTCTCAGGTTGAAGGTATAGACTTTCATGAGATTTTTTCTCCAGTTGTAAAACTTGTTTCTATTCGTACTGTGTTGGCACTAACTGCGTTACTTAACCTTGAGTTAGAACAGTTATATGTTAAAACAACTTTTCTACATGGTGATTTGAACGAAGAGATATATATGGAACAACCAGAAGATTTTGTACAAGGTCGCAGCAGAAGATTAGTTTGCAAGCTCACGAAATCATTGTATGGTCTGAGGCGGTCTCCCAGACAATGGTACAAGAAGTTTGATTCCTTCATGGTGAGCCAGAACTTTATAAGAAGTGAGTATGATCATTGTGTATACTTCAAAAGTTATAATGGCATATTCATTATCTTAGCTTTGTATGTTGACGATATGCTTATTGCAAGCAAAAGCATGGAAGAGATCAACAGGTTAAAGGCTCAACTCTCTAGGACATTTGATATGAAGGATCTTGGAGCAACAAAACATATGTTGGGCATGGAGATACACAGAGACAAGAAAAATGGTAAGCTTTGGTTATCACAACAGAAGTATGTGGAGAAAGTACTTGAAAAGTTCTCCATGAACAATGTGAAACCTGTTAATGTTCCACTAACTTCCCATTTTAAGCTTTCTTCAGTTTGAGTCCTAGAGTTGATGAAGAAAAGCAGTATATGTCTCATGTACCATATGCAAACGCTGTAGGCAACTTAATGTATGCGATGGTATCTACAAGACCTGACATTTCACATGCAGTTGGAGTTGTCAGCAGATTCATGGCAAATCCAGGTAAAGATCATTGGCAAGCAGCGAAATGGATGCTTCGATATCTAAGAGGCACAAGTGACCATTGCATCGTCTTTAATGGTAGTGAAGGATCAATCTGTGGATATGTAGATGCTGACTATGCAGGTGATTTGGACAAAAGAAGATCTACTACAGGTTATGTCTTTACTCTTGCAGGTGGAGCAATTAGTTGGATGTCAAAGCTTCAAGAAACAATTACGTTGTCCACTACCGAAGCTGAATATATGGCTGCTTGAGATGCCAGTAAAGAAGCAATCTGGTTAAAGGGGCTGCTTGATGAGATTGGAAGGATGCAGGAGAAAGTGAATGTACTTTGTGACAGTCAAAGTGCTATTCATTTGGCTACAAATCCTGCTTATCACAGCAGAACCAAGCACATTGATGTAAGGTATCATTTTCTGAGACATGTGATCGATGGTGGAAAAGTAGCTCTTCAAAAGTGTTGAGATTGCAACAAGATGATGGAGCTTAGTGAAAAGAGTCGCCTTCACTAAGTGGGCCCGCAGGCTATTTTTGGTGCAAGTCTATTTTTAGACATATGGATCATGTCTATGGATTGCAGGTTGCTGTTTATGGATGATTGGTCAAGTTGGGAAAAATAGATGGACTTCTATTTTTTATCAAAGTGTGAGTGATCAAAGTCTATTTTTAGACTGGCTGTCAAAAATAGAAAAGTCAAATATTATTGTCTCATAATAATATTTGGACTATAAACTTGATATTATTCTCTTGGAGCACTTCAGTTTGAGCTACAGAGGTGGCACATGCAGCTGTCAGAAGGAAATACGCTTTTCTTATGAGTCAATTGAGTTGTTGCATGCATGACTTCAGTTAGAACTCAATCAGTTGAGTTTGGTGGAGTTGATTGTGGAGTTGATGGAGTTGTGTTCAGATTGACTTAGTTAAAGTAGTTGTAATTAGTCTAACTGCAAATAGACTAATGATGAGTTGTTAAACTAATTATTAACTCATGATGCAACTAATGAATACATCAATTAACTCAGTTGCATGTCAGTCCATGTTCAGTTCAACAGGGACAGGTGGTAGAGAATTAGATTGCTATCAGTTGTGACTATAGTTGTGCACCAGATCTTGCACAATCAAGGGATTGAGTATGCCAATGAGTTTGCTCATGTATTTGCCTAGTATTGTAGCCTTTTCTCACGTCCAACAAAGTGTGAGTGATTATTTTAAGGTGAAATACGAGTTTGGTAAGCCATTCTCATCAATTCTTGAGCAGGTATTGAGCAGTGGAGGCAGGCAAGCAGTGGAATCGATTTGGAGATCAGATCTTAGTTGTATTGTGTGTAACAGGTGGAGCTGGTACTGGATTGCTTGTGATAAGCATTGTACTTTGTAATGTTACATGGTCTCAATCATTAATATACAGATAGTTGGGGTTTTTAGCGAGATGCTTTCCCCGGGTTACATACTGTGTTAATGTGTGAATGCTCTTGATGTTTTATTGTTAATGATGCTGCTATATTGATGATCAACGTAGAGGAGCTTATGTATTGTGTATGTATTCCGCAATAGTACATGATCAGGATAATCTCTGTTGAATATGTGTTAAATTATTCAAAATTTCTACATGGTATCGGAGCGAGCTGATTTGTAGAAGAAGTTCTACATGATATCAGTGCTGTTGATCATCAGATCTACTATTCAGGAAGTGTTTACATTTTATTTCTTCAGGCAGAGTCTGTAATCGGGCCAGGTAGCCTCTGGATTCATCCTTCCTTTGGAAGGTGAGATATCCGGTGAATGCCCATACAGTCAATCTCTGTACGAGAAATATTTTGTTCTCACGAATTTTAGATCGGAAGCGGTTGAGTTGGTTGCTGGTGGAATTCGAATTTGCAGCAGTGTTTTCTTGGTGACAACGCAGCAATGTCTTTCAACGGATTGCGATTGGAGTATGCTCTTGAGGGCAGCTCAAACTATATTGCATGGAAGGATAGGATGGAGGCAGTATTGGATGATAACGGGCTGAAGGAGTTCATAGATACGGATATCCCAAAGCCTATTGATGCTACTCAAGCTGATGCTTGACAAAAGAAGACCGCAAAATGTCGAAGGATTCTGTTGGAGGGCGCGAAGGATCACATTGTGTCCAGCCTCCATGGAAAGGCTACTCCATATTTGATGTGGAAATCATTAACAGAATTATTCCAAAGCAAGAGCGATCAGAGGAAGCTGGCGCTCAAAGATAAACTCAGAAACATCAAATGCGAGAAGGGTGACAGTATTCCCAAGTATCTCACGAAGTTCACTCAGTGTCGAGATGAGCTGGGAAGTGTGGGGGTTACTGTCGATGATGAGGACTTGGTGAGATTGGCTCTCCTTGGTCTTCCGAAGAGTTGGCATTCCTATCAGGACTCTGTCAATGGTCGGGAGAATTTGCCAGGATGGGAAAGACTATGGTCAGATCTTGTGCAGGAGGCAGGCGGAGTACCAGGGACGGATCTTCGTCAAAGGGAGCTGATGAAGAGAATTGTTCTTTGGCTGCCAAAGCAAAGAAGGGGAAGAGCAAGAAAGCTTCTCAGTCTGGTGCGAAAGGCAAGAAGCAGGATATGTCCAAGGTGAAGTGCTTTCACTGTCACCAGCACGGACACTATGCCACTAATTTTCCGCAGAAGAAGAAGAACAAGCAGGCTGCTGGATCTTCAGCAGGAGAGGCTCTAGCCTCACAATTTGAGCTTGATTTTTCATTGATCGCATGCTTGGTTTCAAGTGTGATGGGATCCATGTGGTTCTTGGACAGTGGTGCGTCTTTTTACATGACGGGAGATAAAGATTTGTTCTCTGATCTGGAGGACAAAGATCTTGGAGTGCACATCGAGATGGGCGATGATGGTAGATACAGTGCGACCGGTATCGGTACCATTTCCTTTGAGAGGGAGTCTAGTAAACCCTTCGTATTGAAGGAAGTCATGCATGTTCCAGGATTGAAGAAGAATCTTATCTCAGTGGCGATGTTAGAAGACAAGGGGTATGATGTTGTTTTCAGCGAGGGAAAGGCCTTCCTGCGCAGCAAGACAACCGGTGAGACCCGGAAGATAGGGGTTCGAGTGAGGAACCTTTATCAGTTGCATGTAGATGGATGCGCAGCAATGGCAAGAAAGGTAGAAGGATTGGTGAGCCGGGATGATGGCGAGTTGTGGCACAGGAGATTGGGTCACCTTCACCATGGAGCCTTGAAGATACTGCAGCAGATCACTACAGGGCTTCCTAAAGGCACACTTGCGCAGTCAGATCAGTGCAAGGGGTGTACTTTGGGGAAGTTTGTGAAAGCCACCTTTGACGAGAAGGATAGTTGTGCCACGACGATCCTTGAGAGAATTCACACATACATGTGTGGACCTTTCTCAGTTGCTTCGACAGCAAAACACAGGTATTATGTGATTTTTGTTGATGATTTCTCTCGTAAGTGCTGGATCTTCTTCATGCAGAAGAAGAGCGAGACATATTCAAAGTCCTGTGAATTCAAAGAATTGGTCGAGAAGGAGTTGGGGAAGAAGGTGAAGGCTCTTAGGAGCGATAATGGTGGTGAATACATCTCGGACGAGTTCAAGGATTTCTGCAAGGCAGAAGGGATTCGTAGAGAGCTCATAGCTCCCCATAACCCACAGCTGAACAGGGTAGCTGAGCGGAAGAACAGAACGATTGTGGGTGCTGCACGGGCAATGTTGCATGATCAGGGCCTACCCCTTCACTTGTGGGTGGAAGAATGCAATACAGCAGTTTATGTGCAGAACCGTTGTCCTCATAGGATACTTGGCATGAGTACACCCGAGGAGGCTTATTCTGGTAAGAAGCCTGATCTTTCTCATTTGAGGATTTTTGGTGCTAACGTTTACATGCATGTGACGAAGGATGCCAGGAAGAAGTTGGAGCCGACCGCAGAGGTTGGGATATTTGTGGGGTACACTGATACGCCCCACAACTATCGTGTGTATTTGCCAGACAGTGGTAAAACTGTTGTGCGACGGGATATAAAATTTCAAGAGGAGAAAGCCATGAAGTGTTCGCTTGAGAGGGAGCTACACTTGCATGCAGATGAGGAGCTATTAGTTCCTAAGGATGAGCTTCAGGACATGGATCAGCCACAGGATGAGGTTCATGGAGTGGACGAGTCCACTCATGCAGCACCAACCATCAGAGGGCGAAAGCGCTTGACAGAAGCTGAGCAACTGGCTCAAGATGCAGAGAAAGTTGTAGGACCACCTACAACCCAACGCAGGCAGAGACAGTCACCTGATCGGTACACTGGATACATGGCTCTTATGAGCAAGTGTGTTGTGACTGAGCCATCCTCTTTTGAGGAAGCTGTGGAGGATCCCGCATGGGTAGACGCCATGGTGGAAGAGTATGATTCTATTGTCAGAAACAGTGCATGGGAGATTGTTCCTAGACCCGAAGGGAAATCAGTGGTGGGTTCGAGATGGATCTACAAAGTTAAGCAAGCAGCTGACGGGAGTGTGGAGAAGTACAAGGTAAGGTTTGTTGCCCGAGGCTTTTCACAGATTGAGGGGATCGATTATGAGGAGACCTTTGCACCTGTCGCAAGGTATTCTTCCATACGGACGATTCTTGCTCTCTCAGCGCAGATGGGATGGCACATTCATCAGATGGATGTGAAGACTGCGTTCCTCAACGGAGTCATTGAGGAGGAGGTGTGCATTGAGCAGCCCGAAGGCTTTGAGGTCTTCAACAGCGAGTCGCATGTGTGCAGGCTCAAGAGAGCGTTGTATGGGTTGAAGCAAGCACCACGTGCTTGGTACACACGGATAGACAACTATTTCACAAGACTTGGATTCTCCAAGAGCGAGGCGGATCCTAACCTATACCAGATTGTGGTGGAGGGTAAGTTGCTTATCATTGTACTGTATGTTGATGATTTGATTCTAACGGGTGATGAGCTGTTGATACTGTCATGCAAGAAGGATCTTGCTACAGAGTTTGAGATGAAGGACTTGGGCCTCCTTCACTATTTCCTAGGATTGGAAATATGGCACCGCAGTGGTGGACTGTTTGTTTCTCAGGGCAAGTATGCTCGGGAGATACTGGAGAAGTTCAACATGCATGGCTGCAAGCCTGTTGATACTCCTCTTCCTGGAGGTGAAGGAGGATGCCACTTCGGGAGAAGAAGTGGATGCCACTGTTTATCGACAGTTGGTGGGATCGCTGATGTATTTGGTCAATACACGACCTGATATATGCTATGCAGTTAACCAGCTTTCACAAGCTATGGTTAAGCCTACCAAGCTCTTCTGGAAGGCGGGCAAGCATGTATTGCGCTACTTGAGAGGCACATCGGGATATGGTTTGTGGTACAGACAGGAGGATGAGGTGAAGCTATGTGGCTTCATGGATGCAGATTAGGCAGGGAGCCCAACAGATAGAAAGAGCACATCAGGAGGGGTCTTCAGTATCGGATCGACAACAGTTTCTTGGTACAGCAGGAAGCAGAGATCCGTGGCACTCAGTTCAGCGGAGGCCGAGTATATGGCAGCAAGTTTGGCTGCATGCGAGGCTATATGGATGAGGAAGATCCTGGTTGGTTTGTTTGATTCTCATTTGGATCCTACTGTGATTTACTGTGATAACCAGAGTTGCATTAAACTCTCGTCTAATCCTGTATTTCATGATAGATCTAAACATATTGACATCAGGTACCGTCATATCAGAGATTGTGTGCAGCGGAGGATCATGTTGCTTTCATACATTCCAACGGAGGATTAGGATGCTGATATTCTGACGAAGGCTCTCACCAGGAGCAAATTCAAGTACCACCGAGGCAGGATAGGGGTTGCTGATAATCCATATCTTGTCGAGAGGGAGTGTTGAGATTGCAACAAGATGATGGAGCTTAGTGAAAAGAGTCGCCTTCACTAAGTGGGCCCGCAGGCTATTTTTGGCGCAAGTCTATTTTTAGACATATGGATCATGTCTATGGATTGCAGGTTGCTGTTTATGGATGATTGGTCAAGTTGGGAAAAATAGATGGACTTCTATTTTTGATCAAAGTGTGAGTGATCACAGTGTGAGTGATCAAAGTCTATTTTTAGACTGGCTGTCAAAAATAGAAAAGTCAAATATTATTGTCTCATAATAATATTTGGACTATAAACTTGATCTTATTCTCTTTGAGCACTTCAGTTTGAGCTACAGAGGTGGCACATGCAGCTGTCAGAAGGAAATACGATTTTCTTATGAGTCAGTTGAGTTGTTGCATGCATGACTTCAGTTAGAACTCAATCAGTTGAGTTTGGTGGAGTTGATTGTGGAGTTGATGGAGTTGTGTTCAGTTTGACTTAGTTAAACTAGTTGTAATTAGTCTAACTGCAAATAGACTAATGATGAGTTGTTAAACTAATTATTAACTCATGATGCAACTAATGAATACATCAGTTAACTCAGTTGCATGTCAGTGCATGTTCAGTTCTACAGGGACAGGTGGTAGAGAATCAGATTGCTATCAGTTGTGACTATAGTTGTGCACCAGATCTTGCACAATCAAGGGATTGAGTATGCCAATGAGTTTGCTCACGTATTTGCCCAGTATTGTAGCCTTTGCTCACGTCCAACAAAGTGTGAGTGATTATTTTGAGGTGAAATACGAGTTTGGTAAGCCATTCTCATCAATTCTTGAGCAGGTATTGAGCAGTGGAGGCAGGCAAGCAGTGGAATAGATTTGGAGATCAGATCTTAGCTGTATTGTGTGTAACAGGTGGAGTTGGTACTAGATTGCTTGTGATAAGCATTGTACTTTGTAATGTTACATGGTCTCAATCATTAATATACAGATAGTTGGGGTTTTTAGCGAGATGCTTTCCCCGGGTTACATACTGTGTTAATGTGTGAATGCTCTTGATGTTTTATTGTTAGTGATGTTGCTATATTGATGATCAACGTAGAGGAGCTTATGTATTGTGTATGTATTCCGCAATAGTACATGATCAGGATAATCTCTGTTGAATATGTGTTAAATTATTCAAAATTTCTACAAAAAGGTCCATACACGAGAGAATTGTGCAGACATATTCACAAAGCCAGTTACAGTAGAGAAGCTGCGATGGTGTTTAGCTTCTCTTGGCTTGCAGAAAAGATGATGAATGGGCATGGGCAAGGGATTAGGAAAATTGTTGTCAAGGTGGAGTTTGTTAGTTTGACAATGAATTATGTAATTTTGGGTAAAATGTAACTAGTCAGTTCTATACCGAAATGTTAGTTATGTAACGAAGGTCGATGGTATAAAACTAGTGAATGCCCGAGAAATGTAAGTGTGGAGAATCATTGTTGAATTAATAAATTCCAATCCCTTGCCCCGTGGATGTTTCCTTGACACCCTGTCGAGGTTTTACCACGTAAATCCTGTGTGTCTATTTGCATGAGTTTGAATTCAGTTTCTTTTCTTGGTCAATGTATAACTGAATGAGTTTAGTTTCTTTTCTTCATTATTTCCATATTCATTCAACAATATCTGACTCATCGAATTCCACCCTGTGAAAGGCTGTAAGACTCCATGACTCTCTACTTGATTTGACTCAATCAAACTTCTTGCATTTCTTATACAAGAAACCTATACCAATCAAGCAGACCACTGCTATTGCAGCAATAACTGCAATCAATACCCTATATAGATGGCTTTCATATTTGTCTTTCTGTTGGAAACATGAAGGTAGCATTAATTTCCCACCTCCACAAAGGCCCGAATTGCCTAGAAAACTTTTATCATAGGCCAGATTATTGTAATCAATAGGAAAAGAACCAGACAAGAGGTTGCCAGACAAATTCAGAAAACTCAACTTGAGATTATCTAACTCGACGGGTATTTTCCCTAAAAGCAGGTTGTTTGAGAGGTCAAGGCTGTTAAGAATACGTAGCAACCCAAGAGATGTAGGAATTGATCCTGTGATGTGGTTGTTGGCAAGGTTAAGCTGGGAAAGATGCTTCCATGATATTATTGTCCCAGGAAGCTCCCCGTACAACATATTGTGATCAAGTGAAAGTTTCAGCAGTGAGGATAATCTAGTGAGTTCCATTGGAATAGTCCCTGATATATGGTTGTGACTTGCCATAAAGCTGCTGAGTTTACACAGTTGTCCAATGCCAGAGGGAATTGTTCCACTGAATTGATTGTTTGATTCCTCCAACGCCCACAGATTGGCCGCTTTGGTGATTTGAGCAGGAATTCGGCCATGGAATGCATTGTTTGTCAATCTGAATTCTCTGACGAGAGGAGAAATCCATAAACCCAGAGGAACTTCACCACTTAGTTGGTTATCGTGGACTTGGACAGCGGTTAGACTAGTACAATTTCCAAGAAATTCAGGCAGGGTGCCATTAAACTTATTCTTAAAAACAATGAAAGCTCTCAGTACTCCACCTTTTCATTTTACGGAAGAGGACCTGAAAGGTCATTCATTGATACATCAAACTCAACAAGTTTAGAACCCATCCCAATTCCTAGGGGAACTTGTCCACTAAAATTGTTGGTAAAAAGCTTGAGATGGACTAAATTAGTAAGTTTATCAAGCTCAGAGGGTATAGACCCAGAAAGTCGATTGTTGTATAACTGAAGTCTCTTTAAGTTTGTCAAGTCTCCAATCTAATTAGGAATGCTTCCATTTAGCCCATTGATTGACAGATTCAAATTCACAAGACTCTTAAGATTGTTGATATTGTCTGGAATTGGTCCAGATAAATTGTTATCATATAGAAGCAAATCTGTCATGTTTGAAAGGACCATCAATTTGTTGGGGATCCTGCCCGTAAATTGATTCTTTGAGAGATCCAAGAGCACCATAGTTGTTATATTCCCTAACGACTCTGGAATTTTTTCTACTAAATCGCAATCTGCCATCCACAACTACTGCAACCTTGTCAAGTTTCTGAGTTCATGTGGGATTACCCCTTGAGCAAGAGGATTGTTGGCCAGTGTTAAGTTTTTCAACGAAGAGAGATTTCCAAGGAAGAAAGGAACAATACCATTCAACAAATTAGAGTGCAAGAACAATACCTCAAGCTTAGGCAACCTTCCAAATCCAGCAGGGATATCCCCAAAGAAATTGTTGGTTCAGAGGTCCAATAGCACCAACTCCTCCAGTTTATATATCTCATCCGACAAGAACCCAACGAACATGTTCTTAGACAAATTCAAGTTTCGAAGATGGGTGCAATTCAGCAGACCAGACAGAAACCCCCCCCCCCAAAAAATAATTTGAGTACAAGTTCAAGTCCCTCAGATTACTTAATTAACCGATACTGGAAGGAATTGTTCCACTGATATTCAAGTTTTGAAGGTCCAGACCCACAATGGACTTGGTGTTTCCATCACAGGTGACTCCAATCCAGTTACAATAGTTGTCAATATGTGAATCACTTCTCCAATCTCTAAGTTCCCCACTAGTGTTCAAACTCGCCTTGAATTGCATTAGTATTTGGCCTTCCTCAGATAGGCAATAACACTGCAAGCAGAGCAACAATCCAAGCAATAATACAAAGCAGTATGCATTTTCCATTTGGGTGGCAACCATTTTTCATAATATTTCTTTGGAAATTCTCTCAGTTTGTTGTGGAAGTACCTTATTCATCACAACGAGAGATGAGTATATTTGCACAACCAATGCTCCATGGACGTGCGTTGATATGATATCTTTGGTGGGTCAACAAGTTAGTAAATATGGATTTTCGTGGGGTCAGAAAATCAGGCAGTTCCGGATATTGAAATATGGTAATGTAGTGCAATGTCGATCGAGGATCCCATTTCCCGAGTGATAATGAGCAATAAGAAAACATACGATAGTTTATAGTGTCAGGCATTCCCCAAGTAAGTTTTCTCTTGGCCATATTTAAATGTGATTTTCCACGGCTCATGTTGCGAGTGGCTAGTGATGGTTTGCTCCCTTTTTTATTCAAGTTCATTTTTTACGGATATGTTAACTTATTATGACAAGCTTAGAAAGGCTAGATATCAACGATATCTTTTGTTGGGTGGGATTTTCTTTGTCATTGTGTTGTCGGAAGTTTCGATTTTTGGTTAAGTTAAGTTTTTTTTGTTAGGCCTTGCTTTCAAGATGTTGACAAACTTAAGGATTATAATGGTAGCCAATTGAAACAACTTAAGCATTATAATGGTAGCCAATTGGTTTCAAACCTAGATTTCACTTAGATGGAAAGTTACTGATTCTTCTAAATCTTAAAACAAAAACAAAAAACACATCTAAATGTAAATTAATCAAAAAATTGTTCCTCATGCTTCCTTCTAGAGGAGAAATGAAAGATATCAAATGCTAGCATTTTGATCTCTTTCTATTATTAATGAAGTCCTCTAGTTCATATGATGAAAATGTTTCTAAAACCAGTGGTCCATGGTGATCCAAGTAGATATTGGTGGCCACCCACTTATTCCACTTGGACGACCAACACAGTTTCCTATTTTTCAGCACGGTTTCTTTTTTTTGACAATTTTCTATTTTGACAGTTTTCGGGTCTTGAACTTCCAGAGTTGTTTTGAGGTCCTAAAAGATGTTTTTTGGGGAAACAAGAAAACATAGGTTATTGATTTATGTTTGCAGTACAAATTTGTTGTCCTCGAATATATCTTTCCAAAGGACTATTGTGCATGTCATACGAAATCATATGCTAAAGTTACGACCCCAGGAAGTTGGCATTCCAATTAACCCCATCGGGGCCCATAAGCTTTTGGTGCTTCATCTCCTAGGGTTATGTTTTTGGATGTTTATGATTTTTCATTGTTTTTCCATGATAAAAGGCTTCAAAGCCTCATTATAAAATAGTTCAAAAGACATTTAACTATTACATCTCTTCTTAGAGATAAGCTACCATCGTCCAAACTAGTTTTCTTTCATTATGCATGTAAACAGTTTTCAACATTTGTTATTTATTAATTTAAGTTTAGTTTCATTATATCTTCGTGTTTCTATTTTAAATATATATTTCATTTTATTCCTTCAAAAATATGGATTAGTGGTATCAAAGCAGTTTTCTCTTTCTCTGTTTTTCTTTGCATGTCCCCAATGAGGTTGGGGTATAAGGAGTTTGGACTCGAGTTGCTTGGGCCCTTGTAAGACCGACCTCACTAACCCTAATGACCTCCCATAGTTGAAGAAAAGAAAGACGAGGGAGCACGAGATCTTATCAAATTGTTGCTCGAACAAGCCCTTAAATGACAAAGGAACGAGATGAAGGATAATTTTTCTTAGATCCTTCGACAGATACCAATGGGTGACACATCTTCATCCAGTAGTCACTTTGCAGGTACCGCCACCTTTAAGGTACAAAATGATTTTGACATTCCTATATTTGAAGGTTAGATAGATGCAAATACTCTAGATAAATGGTTAAATCTGTTGAAAGGATATTTTTCAGTCCATAAATTTTCAGATAGAGAAAAAATTAATTTTACACTCCTTAAGGTCACACCCCATGTCAAGGATTGGTGGAAAACTTACTATGAGCAAAGGGCCGAGGAGGAATCCTCATTATTTTCAGTCATGCCCTTTTGGGACTCTTTCTGAGATGTTGTTAAGGAATAGTATTTCCCTGTTGAGAGCTATGAAGACAAGTACATAAAATGGAGCATGCTACAACAAGGGACCAAGAGGTGGAGGAGTTCACAAATATCTTTCATACCCTATGCATGAAGCTTGGTATCGAGGACTCTAGGCAACATCTAGTGCTCAAGTATTGTGATTGTTTGCACAAATACATCCAAGTAGAAATTGATTTCTTGGACATCTCTTTGCTTGGTGCAACATACTAATATACTATCAAGATTGAACATAAATTTAAACAAAAAAAGAAAGGCTTTGGATCGACGAATCTGAAGCAAGGAAAGGGTACCCCCAAACTACAGAACAAAGGACAGAGCCAAGGTGGAACAACCCAGGACAACTCGTCGAAGCCGCAAGCAAAGAATAGCAATGTGAAGACAAAGAAAGGCACATAAAAGTGGTGTGAGTTCCATAAGAGCCCCACTCACAACACAAATGAATGTTGCACAAACCAGTCACTGGTGGCCGAGCTAAAAGCTTCAAAGTCAAACACATGTTTCAGCTTTGATCCAGAACACAAAAGGGGGAAAAATCATTGATGTAGAACCCAACGCCATTATTGCCACCACCAAGGTCAAGAAAAGTGAGCTCGAAGATCCGAAGGAGGGTGAGTGTCTCTTCCACTCACAGATGTGGGTGAAGGGTGCTCTGTCACAGTTCATTATTGATAACGAAAGTCAAAAGAAGCTCATCTTATTAGAGATCATTAAACTGCTGGGCCTATCGACAATACTACACCCATACACCATCGGGTGGCTCCACCAAGGGTGAGATCTCCACGTGAGCCAGTCATGTCACTTGCCCTACAACATCAAGCCTTTCATAGACAAGGTATTGTGTGATGTTGCTCCCTTTGAAGTTTGTGATGTTTTATTAGGCCAACCATACTTGTGGAAGCATCATGTTGTATATAAGTCCAGACCTTATACTGTTATTATTACTTTGGGTAGAAAACTATGATAGATACCAGAGGTAGCCCCACCTACCGTCATTTCTTTGATCTTTGCTAAGAAATGCAGTAAGATCATCTCCCAGACTAGTAAATTTGTTTTTTTACTGATTTGATCACAAAGTAAGGGGAAGATTGTGACCACATCCATGGCATCCAGAAATGGCTCCTCCGTGCAACAGAATCAAGTGGATAAGGTCGTGGGAGAGTACAGAGACATATTCTCCTAACCCATGGGGTTATATTTACATTGTCAAGTCAAGAATTTGATCAATATGAACCCCAGTGCACCTCTACCCAATGGTGTTATGAAACCAGCTCAAGAAAAGATAGAAAAGATAGATCAACGCCTTAGAATTCAGCCTCTTCGAGGGGGCAACCTCCTTTACATTACATAAATGAATGATTCTTCGATGATTCAAATGACAAAACCTCCTTTCTATATATAGGAGTCTAAGGAGTCACAATATAACCCAGCCGACCTAACAATAATAATATAAAGCCACAAAAATAACAAGAGAGGGATTCTATGGGGCACAATAATAACAATATGGGGATAATAGGGGCACAACAATATTGATAAAGGATGCAAATACTATAGTAATGGTGTAATCACTAGTATTATAGGGACCCAACATGCCCCTCTCCTTCAAAAAAGTGTTGTCCTCAACGCTTGAGTAGTTCTGGATGCTTCTGTATAAAATTCTCATCCTCCCATGTGGAATCTTCAGTGGATAAGTTCTTCCACTTGATAAGATACTCTGAAATTGATCGATTTCATAGCTGTCAAGTTCTTGTTTTTGTGACTGCTTCTGGTTCCGATATAATTTTTCCTTCCTTGTCAAGTTTTGGCAATATTGTTTGAACTGGGAGCTTGTCGCCTATAACCTTCTTTAAACATGAAACATGGAAAACTGGGTGCAATCAAGAAGCTGCAGGAAGCTCCAATTTGTATTCCATAGTACCAATCTTTTGCAACACCTTGCACAGACCATAATACTTTGGTGATAATTTATTATCCTTCATAGCTTGCTTGAGGGACATTTGCTTATATGGTTGTAGCCGTAGGAATACCCAATCACCTACATCAAAACTTCTTTCACTGCGATGTTGATCTGCCTATTTTTTCATTCTATTCTGTGCCAACACGAAGTTATCCTTTAAGAGTTGGAGGACTTGTTGTTGATGTTTGATGTGATGTTCCACTACTTGAACCTTAGAATTTTCTCTTAAATATGATGTGATGGATGGTGGCTGATATCTATAAAGTGTCATAAATGGGGTCATTTTTGTTGTTGTATGGAAGGAAGTGTTATACCACCATTCATCCAGAGGCAACCATTTGACCCATTGTGTCTGTTTATCAGATATAAAACAACGAAGATATCCTTCCAAAAATTTGTTTACTATCTCAGTTTTCCCATCAGATTGAGGATGATAAGATGAGCTATGAGCTAACTGAGTACCAAGACAAGAAAATAATTCTATCCAAAAATTTCCAGTGAAAATGGGATCTCTGTCACTTACAATAATCTTTGGGTTTCCATGTAGCTTTTGAATTGTTTCCATAAATGCAGTAGAAATTGTACTGGCTTTAAATGGATGTGATAATGCACAAAAGTGTGCATACTTGGTAAGTCTGTCAACTACCACCATGATGATACTCTTTCCCTCAGACTTGGGTAAACCTGTGATAAAATCCATTGAAACCTCCTCCCAACGTTGGCTTGGAATGGCTAAAAGTTGTAATAGACCCAGTGTCTTAATTGTTTCAACTTTATTTTGTTGGCAAACCAAACATTCCGCCACAAATTTTTGAATATCTGATTTAAGGCCATCCCAAAAAATTCCTTCTTAACCCTGTGGTAAGTTTTTAAAAATCCTGAGTGCCCTCCTAAGGGAGAAGTGTGCAATTCCATAAGAATCTTTTGTTTTAGTTGGGAATTCTTACAAAGGTATAAGTGATCTTTGTAACATAAAGAATCATTTTGCCAGCTAAATGTATTAGACGTTCTGGAATCTTGTTGTAACTTTCGAATAAGTGCCCACACTTCTTTGTCATTCTTCCATTCCTCCATTGCTTTGTTTATCCAATCTGGTTGGATAATAGAAATGGCGAACAACAATTCTTCCACATCCTCATCCTTTCTTGAGAGTGCATCTGCCACCACATTTTGCTTCCCTTTTTTGTAGATGATTTCAAATTCATAACCCAACATCTTTGTGACCCACTTCTGTTGCTCTTCAGAGGATAATATTTGTTCTAAAAAGTATTTAAGGCTATCATGATCCGTTTTTACCTTGAAGTGTCTTCCCATTAGGTAGGGTCACCATTTCTTAAGTGCATGAAGTATTGCCAACATTTCCTTCTCATAAATATATTTATATAAAATCTTTCCCTTGATTGGACGACTTTCAAAAGAAATGGGTCTTTCATCTTGCATTAAAACAACACCAATTCCATTTCCTGAAGCATCACATTCCACAGTAAAGGTTTTTGTGAAGTCCGGTGTAGCTAAGACCGGTGCTTGGCACATTGCCTCTTTAAGATGTTCGAAGGCCTTTGTTGCTTCTGGAGTCCATGAAAATGCATCTTTCTTCAATAATGTTGTTAGAGGTGCTGCTATTCTCCCATAATTCTTAATAAACTTGCGATAATACCCTGTCAACCCGAGAAATCCTCGCAGATGCTTTATGGATGTGGGGATTTTCCATTACTTAATGGCTTTAATTTTGCTAGGGTCTACCTTAACTTCCTGAGATACAATATGACCCAGATATTCCACCTCTTGTACTCCAAAGAAACATTTGGATATTTTTGCATATAATTGTTTCTCCTCCAATAGTCGTAGCACCCTGTCAACATGTTCAAAATGATCCTTCCAAGACTTGCTGTAGATTAGTATATCATCAAAAAATAATAACACAAATTTTCTAAGGAATGGTCTGAAAATGGAATTCATCAAACCTTGAAATGTTGAAGGTGCATTGGTAAGGCCAAAAGGCATGACCAAAAATTCATAATGACCCTTATGAGTTCTAAATGCTGTTTTCGGAATGTCTTCAGTCTTCATTCTGATTTGATGATATCCTGAACGAAGATCCAACTTGGTGAAGTAAATTGATCCATGCAATTCATCCAGTAATTCATCAATGACGGGAATGGGAAACTTATCTTTAATAGTGAGCTTGTTGAGCTCCCTATAATCCGGACACATCCGCCATGATCCATCCTTCTTGTGCACTAATACTACTGGAGCAGAGAAAGAACTTTGACTCGATTGAATTATACCAGCCTCTAGCATTTCTGTAACCATACGTTCAATTTCACTCTTATGGGCATAGGGATATCTGTACGGCCTGATGTTTGGAGGAGCACTTCTTGGAATCAGATGAATAGCATGATCATGATCATGAATAGGTGGAAGACCTTTGGGAGTCTCAAATACCTTGGAATGATTGTCCAAGACTTTTTGGAGATCTGGACAAATAGATGATTGCAATGTGGAAACATCTAGCGAACATAATTGTGCAATTACACCCCTTTATTCCTTTTTTAAAAGCTTTGTCATACCGTTAGAGCCGATTATCTTTCTCAGTTTCCCTGCAATACCCCTTAATTAAACTTCCTTTCCTTCTACAGAAAATTTCATGAAAAGTTCTTGAAAATTAAAAGCTATTGTACCCAAGGATTGTAGCCATTGGACTCCTAGTACAACATCAACACCTCCCATTGGAATGGAAAGCATTGGGCTAGTCAATACATATTCTCCCATCGATAGCTTGATATTATGGCACTTTCTAGAGCAATTTATTGTTCCTCCATTTGCAACCATCACTTGACACTCTGGTGCTAGATATAAGAAGCAATTCAATTCTTTTGCTACCTTACAATGAATAAAATTGCGGGTACTTCCTGAATCAATCAACACTATTACCTTTTTCTTCTTGATTTGTCCTTCTATCTTGATGGTTTGAGGAGTGGTAATTCCTGCCAATGCATTACAAGATATGGTCGGATTCATTTCTTCTTTATCTAAGCTTTGTTCCTGGAGTATATCCTCTTCTTTTGACCTTTCTTGCTCCTTTTCTTCTTCCTCTTCGCAATCTATGTAGAATAATTTCTTCTCAGCACACTTATGACCTTTAGTGTATTTGCTATCACAACTGTAACAAAGCCCTTTTTCTCTTTTTTCTTCCAATTGTTGTGGTGTCAACCTTATAGGTTGTGGAAGACTAGGGGCAACAACACTTCCATCTTTATAGTTGTGAGTGGTATGCTTCCTAGTTTCCATAATGTTGCTTTCCATTTTTCTTGCTATCCTGAATGCCTTCTCTAATGAATCAGGTTCCCAAAGGCAAACATCATGTTGGATATTATCCTTTAAAGTCCCTATGAACACATCAATCCTATGCTCCTCTGGAATATTTTTTACCCTTATGTTCAATTTTTGGAACTCCTCAATGTGCTCCATTATTGAACCCTTTTGTTTGAGACTTATCAATTAGTTAAAAAAAGTGTTGCTTTTTGTATCCTCATAATGTGCTGTCAATTATTCCGTAAAAATTGCCCAAGTGATAATTTGTTTACGAGAGCAAAGCCATTGATACCATACAAACTGATTTGGTTCCAAATATAAAGTTGCAATACGTACCTTTTGTGTGTTTTTCACATTACTGAGATCGAAAAATTGCTCCATCTGTAATATCCATGTTGCGGGATCCTTGCCATCAAACTTCCTCATATCGATTTTTGGAATATGGTGGGTTTTCGATCCCACATTAGAGTCTAAAAAATCATGATTAACATTTCTTTTGTTCGCATCATGAGTTTCCTTTACTACCTTTTCACCATTAGTAAGTATTTCTTGTAGAAAATTTGTCAAATCTATCTTCAAATCTGCCATGTCTGTCTTCAGATCTACCATGTCTCTCTTCAAATCATCTTCAAATCTATCTTCAAATCATCCATCTTAGCTTCCACACCCTTTATCCTAGATTCCACGCCATTTGTCTTAGCTTCGGTTATCTTTTGTGAGAGTGACATTTGTTGCACTTGTTCTTGTAATTTTGATATATCATGTAGCATTTCTTCCTCTTCTTCATGAGTCATGCTAGAGCTTTCAGGTTGCTTACTATGTGTTTGAATTTTCTTTCCTTGGGGCATCAGTTACTGATAATAATGCTCTAATATGCCCTTTGGATTCCTTCAAAATAAATTTTCAAACCAAGCTTAAGCAAAAATTTAAAAAAATCTACACAACTTTTTTCACTTTGTAGGAGCTCAATATTGCCTCTGATGTATCTCTGTACTTTCTAATCATCTAGTTCTGAAATTGTGACCTATAGTAGCCCTCTGTGTCCTCTTTCCAATGCCACTAGTCTGACCCAAATTGGATTCTCCAAGGAAGAGTAATGTGAAATCTCCCACAGTGACTTGATTATAGACTAGTTCAGTAGAGAGAACTTGTACGACATGCCACGAGTCACTGTTTTGACCTTTGGCTATGAAAAATAACTACAAGAAACTAAAGTTCATCCTCTTTCTATAAATTCTTGTGAAATCTCAATCTGATTCTCAGAGAGAAAGTTATGACAATTTTACCCAGGTCACCTGTTTGGAATGTAATTCAAGAGTCTGCAAAAAGACCAACTTACTCAGATCATATCTCCGCAAATATAGCGCGAAAAGCTCTGAAATTCAGACCCGAGGTTCAACGCGATGTCTTCTCAAATGGGTTTTTTTTTAGCTTCTGAAACGTTGCAAAAAAAAAGTTATAGCGAAAATACCACGATGACCTATTTGGAGCAGCGAAACCTTAGAATCCAAATCTCTGATACCAAATGTTATGAAACCAGCTCAAGAAAAGATAGAAAAGATAGATCAATACCTTAGAATTCAGCCTCTTCGAGGGGGAAACCTCCTTTAAATTACATAAATGAACAATTATTCGATGATTCAAATGACAAAACCTCCTTTCTATATATAGGAGTCTAAGGAGTCACAATATAACCTAGCCGACCTAACAATAATAATATAAAGCCACAAAAATAACAATAGAGGGATTCTATGGGGCACAATAATAACAATATGGCGATAATAGGGGCACAACAATATTAATAAGGGATGCAACTACAATAGTAATGGGGTAATCACTAGTATTATAGGGACCCAACAAATGGACTAATCTATTGTCACTCTCTTGTGGAAAACAAGGAAATCAAGCGACAAATCTAGGAGTTGCTACAAAAAGGGAACATCTGACCAATTTCCTCACCTTGTGGGAGCCCAATTGTACTTGTACAAAAGAAGTATGGGACCTAGAGACTCTGCATTGATTACTGAGAACTAAAAAAAATCACAGTTAGGAACAGATACTCGATCCCACAAAGTGTTGACCTTCTTGACCAGCTCAAAGGGGCTAAGTACTTCAGCAGATTGATTTGAAGTCTAGCTCTCACCAAGTTCCAACAGAACCCATGAATGTATGGAAGACCACCTTCAATTCTAAGGAGGGTATCTTTGAGTTGTTGGTCATGCCCTTCGGGTTGAAAAATACCCCCACATCTTTTATGAGGTTTATGAATGATACCTTGTGGCCTTTCACCAACTCCTTCATGGTTGTATATCCAGATGATATCCCCATCTTTAGCAAGAGTTGGGAAAAAAACTTTCAACATATTCGACAAGTCCATCAAACCCTGCGACAATGCAAGCTATGTAGCAACCTAGAGAAATTCTCCTTTGGAATGTCCAATATTTAGGTTACATAATTGATGAGTAAGGAATGCATGTGGATCCAGCTAAGATCCAATCCATTTGGGATTGTCTAGCCCTGACAACTCTAATAGAGCTTCACAACTTCTTAGGCCTTGCTGATTTATATCAGAAATTCGTGTTGGGGTTCCCTCATATCATTTGGCCCTTAAGTCAAGTTACCAAAGGCAGAGAAAAATATTTTTTTTTTTGGTTCGAGTCACAACAAAATAAATTCATTGATCTAAAACATTGTATTTTCTCTGCATCGGTCCTCACATTTCTAGACCTGTAATAACCATTTGAGATTATGATAGATGCCTTTGATTATGCTATTGGTTCAATCCTCACTCAATAAGGGCATACAATGTCCTATCACAGTGATACACACTCTAATATTGTTCAAAGGTACCCCACCTATGATAAGGAAATGTATTCTATCATACACGCCTACTGGCAATGGAAACATTATATTCTATGGAAGGGGATGATCATCCACATAGATTATTGACCTCTTCAATTTATGTAGACACAGGGGAAGTTGCAAAGTGATTGCAATCACAAATGGTCCACATATCTGCAACAATTCCATTTAATATTAAATACAAGAAGGATAGCATCAATCACGTCACAGGCTGCCTCAATCGACCCCCAATTGTGGCACTAAGCACAATTCTCAACTCTTATGGTAACGATACCTCTAGATGGCCACAACAATATGACAATGACTTGGAATTCTCTGCCACTTACAAGATGTTGATGGTTGGAAAGCCAGTTCCACATTTCCACATTTAGGATGGGTTGTTGTGTTATTTAGGACATCTTTGTGTTCCTTTAAGTCGGTGTGCTAATCTGATTTTGGAGATGCATTATAGCTGGGCCACAAAACACTTTGGTGTGGAGAAGATAGTGGAAGTACTACAAAAGTACTTTTATTGGCCAAAAATCTGACGTGATGTTGGAAAATATATTAGATCCTACATTATCTATCTCATCACCAGGCCAAGCGTTAAGAAGAAAATATTGTACACCCCTCTTCGTACTCCTAACCGGCCTTGGGAATCCATCTCCATGGACTATATGTCTAGCCTTCCTTCTACCAAGCAGGGGAATGACTGTGTGTTTGTGGTCATTGATAGATTTTCTAAGATGGCCATATTGGTTGTCTTCAAGAATAGTATCATAGAAAAAGTCACCGCCAAGCTCTTGTTTAACGGATGTGGGTACATTTTGGGATCTCGTAGACCATTATATCAGATCGAGATAGAATATTCCTAAGTGAATTCTGGTTGAGCCTCTAGTCATTGTTGGACACCAAGCTCACCAAGTCAATTGCATTCTACCCCAGACTGATGGCTAGACAGAGGTCGTCAACAGGATGATAGTGCACATACTACACATGTACAACTGTAAACATCCATGAACATGGGATGAGAGTCTCCCCTATGTGGCACACAACCACAACAGAGCTCTCCATAGCTCAACTGGCCACGACCTCTTTCAAGTGGGCCTGGGATTTTAATAATTGTGTGTCATTGATGTTGTAATGCATGTTGAAACCATGCAAAAAAAATCTAAACATGTTCAATCTGAAGCTAATAAAGCCATCAAGTTTATTGAATGCATTCAACACATCTGCTAGCAGGTTCATGATATCCTGGACAAAGCCAATACTAAGTACAAACAATGTCATGATCAACATTGGGTGCCACAAATTTTCAAGTGGATGATAAGGTTTGGTTGCATTTGCTAAAGGAACACCTTACGAAGCCATCAAAAGCTTCGACCACTCTGATACGAGTAGTACACCATTACCAAGAACGTGGGTGAACACGCTTTCATTAGAGGAATTTTGAGGTCTAAATGGACCTCCTAAGAAAAACGTACAACCAAAATAAACTTTATAAGAACCAATAGGATTCAAGATGATGATGTCAACCATGGGGTATGATTCATCATTTTTGGAGTAAAAAAGTAAAAAGATTAAAAAATAATAAAATAATAAAACTAGTTTTTCAACTTATCTCCCTAAGGTTTTACTCAAATTTCGAGTGGGAGTACTCGTTGGATGCAAAATTTAATTCCTCGTCCAAAGAGTACCCATGTTGCATACTTTTGATGGATCTTACTACACAAAAATGAGAAATACATGAAAAACGTGATTGCAACCACGTTTTTCATGTATTTCTCATTTTTCTTGTATTAATGTCCATCGAAAGTATGTAACATGGGTACTCATTGGATGAAGAATCAAAAATTTCATCCAACGTGTGTTTCCACTCAAAATTTGAGTAAACCCATTGGGAGATAAGTTGAAAATATGGGTTTTTTTCTTTTTTCCCTCTAAAATTTGATGAAGTAATCTAATATTATTTTATTATTTCCACTATTATTTTATAATTTCCTTAGGAGGCCCATTTTAGACCTCAAAATTCCCTTAATGCATGCTAAGTATCTCCCCATTCCTTGGCCTACACCTAGTATTCAATGTGGACTTACTTTGACCATAATTTTCACCATTATTGGACACATCAGACATTGTCAAGCAAATAACACCAATAGAGCTTAACCCATATTGCATTGAGCAGGCCACAACTGATTGGATCATGGACACACATATTAAGAATGTAACCACCCTCCTCCCACACTTACCCAAGTTCACTGGTCGACTAGGGTGATTATGGGATGAAAATTTACTATGATATGACTAAACCTCCTACGTACAATTAAGGAAGTGGAATAAAAAAACTAAAACTTTACTGACCTTCCTGAAGAGCTACAGGACCCCCAAGAGCTAAAAAACCACTCTAGGTACCATAACCTGAGTTAACTTTATTTTTCCTTGACCTAGAACCCTATCTCCTAGCAATTGTAGGCCTCTAGTTGCATGGATAACCCTGCCTCCCAGTGACTGCAGTCTAAATTTCTCAGTTTTGTGCACGCAACCCCGCGATCTGAGCCACTTTGTCAGGGCTAGGATCCAAATCTCTATCCAGAACTTAATGAGACTTTCTAGCCTCATAAAATACATCAAGAGAAAGTTATTTACACAAAACTTAGTTAAGAACTTCACCTAAACAGGCCTAACTATGGTAGATATTTTGTCAAACACATTGTGAACATGCAATCTATAGGTCATAAATGCATATTTGAACATAAGGGTCCCATACTTATCTGAGAATCAACAAGAAGGTCTAATTTCCTCTCATAATAACTACAAAAACATATATTAGATCATGCATTCAATAACCATTCATTTACTAATCAAAATATGTTGAGAACCATAAATAGAATTTGTCATGAAACCATGCTTATAACCAACATGTAACCATAATAATAACAGCGATAGAACATGTAACATCCCTGGTGAAAATTCCTTGTAATAAAGTTAATAAAGGAAAAATAAGACCATGGTTAAGGGACACTTATTCCAAGCCGAATGGTGGGAAAAACATCCTAGTGGGTGTTCATTTTAGTTATTATGGCTAAAGGAAATTGGAAAAGGTAATGGCAAAGACCTTGGAAAGGAAAAAAGGCATGTTTGGCACAATTATTTATGAAAATAAAGGAAAATAGGAGAAAAGGGATGTTAAAGGTCACATGTTGCATGTGAGGAAAATGAAGGAAAATAATGGAAATTGAAGAAAATAGAGGTTTCATTGATAAAAATGCTTCTTCATTGATAAAAAGGCTTTTGAGGATCAACTGGCGAGATTGGTCCGTTTAGGCTTGGTCAGTTTAATTTTGGAGCTCTCTCATTATTCTCTCTCTTTCACTCTTGGACACTTAGAATTTTCTTGGAGCACTTTAGCTTTAGAGAAAGGAAGGAAAAACAAGCAAAGGGAAATGAAAGAAAGCAAGGATCAAGCAAGGAAGAGCAGGATCAAGCAGCTTCTACCAGAATACTTGCAGGTAACATATTGCATGTGTGATTTCATAGCTAGTTTTGACATGCATGGCTTTGCATGTTGGTGTATGGTTCTGTTGTTGTTGGTGGCATGGTTTTGTTAGGTTATGATAGTGGTTTTCAACCTAGCCTTTCCTTTTTTCGGATGCCATGGTGTGTTGGGATGTTAATCTTGATTTTGAGCTTTGGAATTGCCAGATGGATTTCAGAATCCAGGGCAGAGGTGGTCTCAAGGTTCATTCCTAAAGGCCTAAGAATCCCTTGACCAGTTTTGGTGGGATACATGGTAAAATTTGAGGGAGGTGTCTTAGTTTAGGGCCTAGTGACGCAGGATTGAATTGCGGTAAAGCCTGAGCAACAAGGAGACAGAAAATTCCTCAAGGATAGTGATGGATTCCTGATGGCATTCCAATTTCGATTCAAGTTTGTGATTAGAGCACTAGTTTTGGTGTGATCACGAATTGGTGAAGGTGGAGGTGGTTTAACCTCTAGATTCCCTTCGTTGTTTTTGGATTGGTTTTTCCATGAGATCCCACATTCATGCTTGGAATATGGCACGAGGGTCTAGATGAAAGAAAGATTTGGTTTAGCCATTTCTACGTTTGGGTGGTAAGTTTTGTTGTGTGCAGGTGGTGTTGTGTACATGTCTTGCATATGATACTATGTACATGTGGTGTCGTGTATATATCGTGCATGTGGTGTTGTGTACATCTAGCATTCTATACGTGTTGTACAGGTGGTACAATGTACATGTGGCATTGTGTACATGATGTACAAGTGGTGCCGTATACATGTGATGATGTGTACATGTTATGCAAACGGTGTTGTGTATAGGTGGTACTGTGTACATGTTGTACATGTGGTATTGGTGTACATGCGATATTATGTTCATGTCGTACATGTTGTGTTGTGTACATGTGGTATTATGTATGTGCATGGTGTAGTCATGATATCATGACATGTGTATTCGTTGTGTTGTACTCTGTGTATGTATATGTATTGTGTTGTACATCGAGTGTAGGTGTATTTATTATGTTGTGGTGTACACCAGATGTAGGTGTATGTATTGTGTTGTGTTCTACATTGGGTGTAGGTGTATTCGTTATGTTGTACATCGAGTGTAGGTGTATGTATTATGTTGTGGTGTACACCAGATGTAGGTGTATGTATTGTGTTGTGTTCTACATTGGGTGTAGGTTTATGCGTTGTACATCAAGTATAGGTGCATGAATTGCATGGCATTGTATGCATGTGTGGTTGTATGTGTGTGATGCACACTATGTGTATGTGCACATGGTTGAGGAGAAGAAACTAGGTGTTTCTCGGGTGTGGAAACTGATCCGGAGTGTGTACAAAATAAAGACAAAGGTAGAAACTAAGGACTGATTAAAAGATAAGTATCAGTATTTTATTTCAGTTTTATTATGCATGTGAATTATGATTCTGGTTTATGATGGTTACAAGTGATTTAAGATTTTGATCTATGATTGTTGTGTTTTGAGCTAACCTAAAGTGATATATTTATACATGATGATTTGGTCAAAGATGCTAGTTTGACTTGTTGTGACAAAAAGTAAACAGGATTGCAAGTGTACCTTATTGACGAGCTACCAATGAGGTATGATTTGGAGTTATTTCAATTTATTTTAATCTAATGGAAGTTATGTGCTTGGTATAGGAAGCACGAAAATTCCCGGTTGGGTGGTTGAAATCGACTACAAGCATTAACAACAATGACGAAAGGAAATGGAACAGGCAAAAATATGTTGGTAAAGTACTCCAGGAGTAGGGCCATTGTGGGATATTGGTACTCAATAGTTTCCATTGATTGCCATGAGCATGCTATGACCGATATGATGGTTTCGAGGTAGGTATATGCCATGGTTGTTTGACTTTCCAATGCAAGGAAGCCTTGCTAAGGGATTGATCTCTCGGGATAGGGATGCCGAGGAAGTTGGAAGGGAAGTGACTGCACGGAAGGGGTGACTAGATTGCCCGAGGCACTGTGTAGCAAAGAAGGGAAGGACGGGGATATATTGTTTTGGTCATTATCATTGCAAAATGGAATCAAATGCACATTGGGAGTGTGCCCTGGAACAATGAGTCGGTAACTTTTCACTGAGGGGACATGTAGCGTGGGATTATAGCAATGGGCATTGGATGCAGTTTGAATGTGGCAATGGATTCTGGACTTCCTAGGAAGGGGGTTAATCTTGGTATTACTTTGAGGGTGGAGGTGTGAGCCTCTGGATTCCCTTGTTGATTGACATGGGCATCATGTCCTTTTATTTGTTGGCTTAGCAAATGTGCATATGTGTATATGTGGCTATTGTAAATATCGTAATGAGTTATGTTATAAATCTCCAGTAAACGATATGTTTGTCATGTTGTCATGATGTGTTTTTTTTGAGAAAGTCTTTTATTGTAAATACTGCAACGAGCTAAGTTATAAAGCTCCATGGGCAATATGTTTCCTTTTCAGTAGTTTTGTTGAGGTCTTGGTGTGGTTTAACACCGAGGACGGTTGTAACAACCCTGGTGAAAATTCCATGTAATAAAAGTTAATAAAGGAAAAATAAGACTACAATTAAGGGACACTTATTCCAAGCTGAATGGTGGGAAAAACATCCTAGTGGGTGTTCATTTCGGTTATTATGGCTAAAGTAAATTAGCAAAGGTAATGACAAAGGCTTTGGAAATGAAAAAATGCATTTTTGGCACACTTATTTATAAATATAAAGGAAAATAGGAGAAAAGGGAGGTGAAAGGTCACAGGTTACATGTGAGGAGGAAAATGAAGGAAAATAATGGAAATTGAAGAAACTAGAGGCCTCATTGATCGAAATCTAGATTAGGGGCAAAAATTTCCTCAAAATTCAAAGTGCTCAAAATCACTCAAAAACAGAACGATTGCGTTCATCTTGATGATACGATCCCAATGCAATTCGTTTCAATCAAAATGGAGCTTGTATGAGAAAGATAGAGACCTCTGTCCACTTTGTCAAACATGCAAAATTTTGGGTACAAGGCTGACTGGGATGCTGACTAGGCATCCATACAACCTAGTCAGCAAAAAGAATATTCCAAGGAATATTTCATCAAGTTGCTCAATCGGATTGTGACAAGTGTCAGCAAGTTATTGGTCAAGTGCATTTGAGGTGGACCAATGAGAGGCTAACACATGGCAAGCTCGGAGGCTGCCACGTGCCCTCTCAAAGGTTGGGTAAAATGTTATTTGGGAGGCCGGTGGAGTTGAACCCACGACCTCATCCACACAAGCCCCACACCTTACCCTATCACGTAACGATGTTACTTAACATACATGGAGCACGTTTTCATTTAAAGAGATTAAATGTGGCGATTGGGGAAAGAGAGGGCCAACCCCCTCCGCATGTGACCAACTTCGTAATCGGAGGCCAACACTAACACTAACCATGCATTTAACGCGCTAAATGGATATTAGCTCTAATTAAACAAGCTTATCCCCTAATTAATTAAAGATTTAGTTGGCGGTAGTTTTGGCAGGTCCGACAAATCTGACGTTGCTCCATTTTTGGCGGGGTTAACTGGAGTTTCTCCAGATTTGGAGTTTTCCTAGAGAAAACTGAAGAGACCATAAATTTTGCTAAATTTGACCAATTTTGGCTCAAAAAGAGTCATTACTAGATGATTTGGATGCTATTAACATAATGGAACAGGTTGAAAAGGAAGAAAGGCACTTTTGTACGTGATTTTGCTACGTTAAAGTTTAAGGAAGCCTAGGGCCACCAGGAGAGGAGGTCAAACCCAGATGAGCTGAAGTCCAATTGTAAAGCTTGAATAGTCATTTTTGGGGTTTTTGGGTATTATGAATCCACTGAAATAGGTTGAAAATCCATTTGAGCAATGCATGTGCATGTATCAAAGAATTGACCATTAATCCAAAGAGGTCCTAGCCATTGAAGCAGGTCCAAGGAGATGTAGCCCAGGAGGGGTGAACTCCTTTATCAACTTTGTGTTATGAGTTACTGTGTTTTGCTTCTCTGTAATTTACTTGATTTATATGTGTTTTAAACAACTAATTAACATCATAAATTTCTATTGAAAAGACACTCAACACTTGACACATAATTCCTCACATTTTGGTTAATATGAGACGATCCTAAACACATTTTTATTTAATACTGATGGGGGAGCTTGTATAGCATTAACAAGTTTTCCCAAAATTTAGATCAAGTTGCTATTAAAGCACTTGTTAGCTCATTTTAACCCTGAGATGGTTTTCCAAGGTTAACTAGAAAATTAGCTATTGGTTTTGTATTTGTGCAAGGAGAATTTAACTGTGTGAAAGTTTGTGTGTAAGCTAAAGAAGGGAGATGGGTTGAGATGCTTTTTTGTTGAGAACCTTTTCGAAGCTTTGTGAATATTTTTGATGCATTACAAGTGTGATGGCAGCTTCAACAAGTGATGTTTCTAATCCATTTTCCTTAGCAAGACTCTTTGATTTAGAGATGTTGCAAGAGCTTATCGTCATGAGAGATATGGTGCAAGAGATGAATGAAGATAGGAAGGAAAACACTATACTTCAAGAAGAGTTGATGGCCTTGAAGGAGGAGAAGAAAGAGCTTCTTGAAAACATGCATGGGATGGAGATTCAACTCCGTGCTGCCAAGGAAACCCTAGCCAAGTATGTGCATGAAAATGAGGTATGCAATTCAATTTTATCTTCAATTTCCTCTCAAAATAAATGTTTTGGTGCTTTTGAAAGACACACTAAGGAATAGGGTCCAAATTATTGATGAAGATGGGTTATGAAGGTAAAGGGTTAGGAAAACATGCACAAGGCATAGTTGAGCCAATTGTTTTTTAGGAAAGGCCTAGGTGTTTTGGTCTTGGTTATGGATAATATGATGGAGAATGCTCCAAGGCCAAGGAGGCGCATGAAGGTGTTCCAAGAAGGACTTTCATTACATGTTCATTACCTCAAGCTTGTGAAGTTTGTGTTCATGAGGAATGCAAAATTTTTATACCCACTTTGCAAGAAGATGCTCATTAGCATGCAACTAGTGGAAATGGAAAACAAGAGGATGCTGAAGGCTCTAAGGTCATTGAAACCATTGTTGGTATTCCAAAGAGAGCCACTACCTCATCAAATTCACCTTTTCAAGAAGGCAAAAAAGGTGAATGTACAAGGTATAAATCTGCCTTTAATCAAGTTTCTTTTGATTATGATAAACATGGTAAATCTTCACATAAGATTTGGAGAAAATTTACATGTTCCTTTTGTGGTTTAAATAACCATACTACTTCGAGGTGTTGGAAGAGGATATCCATACACATGAAACTTTCAAAACAAAAGAGGCAGAAAGCCAAAGGTCCATTGGATAATGGAAACCATGTTGAAAAATAGATGCGATTATTTTTCACTCATTGCCATAAGCAGGGTAATCTTGTAGACAAGTGTTGGACTTTGCATCCAACAAGTCATCCATGACCTTTGAAGAAGGTGGAGAGAGATTTTAGCAAGAATGGAAAAGAGGATTCCATAATTGATGTGGGTCAGGATGATACACATGATGAAGTGCAACTGAAAGAAGCGCCATTGAAATGGTATGGAAAGAGATGGTTAGATTTCTTAACCAATTAAGGCCTTGCATTTCTTTTGATAATTGATGAAAATATTGCCTTACTGATGCATTTCCTTGTTATTTGGATGCATTTCTTTTCTCCTGAAAGTATGCTGCATATTGCATGAAGCAAGATGAAAGATGTTGGAAGAGTAGAGTTATGTTGACTCACTTAGATGCATCAAAGATGGCAATTTGCAACTACAAATTTGCATACATGTTGCATTATTGAACTTGCATGTTTACGCCAGGAAGGTGCTCGAAAGTGGAGTATGTTGACTCACTTTATTGCAACAAATTTGGTCATTTCATCTCTTTAAGTACTTGTACAGACCAATGCAATCTTTTACTTGTGTTTGTACGTGTGAGAGAGTTCAGAATTTTTATACATGCATGAGAGTTTGGGTGTGTGAACAGTAGAATTTTTAATAGTTTCTTTGTGCTTGAACATACATGAGTGATTGACTTGTGTTGGTTGATTGTTTTGTTAACATGTATGTTCTCAACTTGAGAATGTTGATCATTTACACATGCATGAGTGTCGGTTTGTGTGTTCGATTGATTGTTACATGTATGTTATATCGACTTGAAAGAGTTGATTTTGTCTCCAAAGATGAAAGGGAGATGTGACGAATTGTTTCATGAGAATGTGGAATTCTTGTTGTAAATTGTCAAGTTGTTGTACATACTTTTGCTTGACTTGAAAGTCAATTGTTTGAAGAAGCATGTTTTGTCGACTTGTGTTTAGTCGATGGTTTATACACCAAGATGTAAGAGTACATAGCGATGTTCACATGATGTGAAATTTGTTGCTTTGAAGAAGCAAAATGAAGAGGTCATCAAGTTATATTCTTGCATGAGTGTTTTTCAAGGTTAATGGTGTTTCATGTGACAAGATGTTGCAGGATTTTGGAAGGGCCACGCTTGAGCAAGAGGCTCATGATTAGCATTCATTCTCAGATCATGACATGAACAACATGTTAATACTAGAGGATGATGGAAAAAAGAAGCGAAAGTGGACAAAAATGCCAAAAAAGAAAATGCAACCATTGTAGATCATTTGATGTGTTGACAACAAGAAGCGAAAGAGATGGCGAATGCATTCTTCCAGATGTGAAATTTGGAACTGTGGAGGTAGAAGAATGGTCATTTATTTTCTTTTTATTACTGATATTGGAACTCATTGTTGTAGTTCACTTCGATGGGCTTAACTTGGGAAAATGGTTTCCAAGGAGAAGCTTGCATCGAATGCATGTGTTTCAAAGGAGGAACATGATTCTCAATGGGAAGGCCATCAGATTAACTTTCCAAGCACCCAGGGATCGCTTTGGTACAATAGGGTGTTTAATCAACACGAAGCCAACAAGTGTTGGATTGGGTCAACAACAAAAGGAGAACATTGGTTGAAGTATCAAGCCATTTGCAAGGCAAGGCATATCAATGAACCCAAGTGGTTTTCATGGAGATTTTTCCAAGTAGAATCAATTGATAAACTTGTGAAGGAGAAGAGTATTCAACTCTTATTAGATAACCATCTTTTGTGGGTCCAAAATCCTGTCAGTGGGAAGGAGTGATCAGAATCTGGATTAGGGGCAAAAATTTGATCAAACATCAAAGTGCTTAGAATTGCTCAAAAACTGAACAACCGTGTTTGTCTCGGTGATACGATCCAACACAACTTGTTTCACTCAAAATAGAGCTCGTATGAGAAAGATAGAGACTTCTGTTAGCTTTGTCAAACAAGCAAAATTTTGGGTACAGGGTTGACTAGGATGCTGACTAGGCATCTGTACAGCCTAGTCAGTAAAAATAATATTCCAAAGAATATTCCTTGGAATATTGCCAAAATATTTCGATAGGTGGCTCAATTGGATTGTGACAAGTGTCGGCAGGTTATTGGTCAAGTGCATTTGAGGTGGACCAATGAGAGGCTGACACGTGGAAGGCTCAGAGGCTGCCACGTGGAAAGCTCGGAGGCTACCACGTGCCCTCTCAAAGATCGAGTAAAATTTTATTTGGGAGGCCGGCGGAGTTGTACTTGCAACCTCGCACATGCAAGCCCCACCCCTTACCGCTATGTCGCAATGATGTTACTTAACATAATTGGAGCAAGAAATTCATTTAAAGAGATTAAATGTGGCAATTGGGGAAAGAGAGGGCCAACCCCCTCCGCATGTGACCAACTTCGTAGCCGAAGGCTAGCGCTAACACTAACCACACATTTAACGCGCTAAATGGATATTAGCACTAATTAAACAAGCTTATCCCCTAATTAATTGCGGATTTAGTTGGCAGAAGTTTTGGCAGGTCCGACAAGTCCAACATTGCTCCATTTTTGGTGGGGTTAACTGGAGTTTCTCCAGATTTGGTGGAGTTTTCCTAGGGAAAACAAAATAGACCATAACGTTTGCTAAATTCGACCAATTTTGGCTCAAAAAGAGTCATTCCTAGATGATTTGGATGCTATGAACACAATGGAACAAGTTGTAGAGGGATAAAAGCACTTATGCATGTGATTTTTCTACGTGGAGGTTTAAGGAAGCCTAGGGCCACCAGGAGAGGAGGTCAAGCCTAGATCAGCTGAAGTCCAATTGCATAGCTTGGATAGTCCTTTTTGGGGTTTTTGGATCTTCTGAATCCAATGGAGTAGGTTGCAAAGCCATTAGAGCACTGCGGGTGCATGTAATCATAGAATTGACCATTAGTCCAAAGAGGGCCTAGCCATTGAAGCAGGTCCAAGGAGATGTAGCCTAGGATGGGTGAACTCCTTTATCATCTTTGTGTTATGAGTTGTTGTGTTTTACTTCTCTGCAATTTACTTGATGTATATGTGTTTTAAACAACTAATTAACATCATAAATTGCTCTTGAAAAGACACTCAACACTTGAAACATAATTCCTCACTTTTTGGTTAATATGAGACTATCCTAAACACATTTTTATGTAATACTGATGAGGTATATTGCATAGCATTAACAAGTTTTACCAACATTCAGATCGCGCATTGATAAAAAGCATTATGAGGATCAGTTGGCGGGCTTGGTCCGTGTAGGCTTGGTTAGTTCAGCTTTGGAGCTCTCTCATTATTCTCGCTCTCTCTCACTCTTGGACACTTAGAATTTTCTTTGAGCACTCTAGCTTTGGAGCAAGGAAGGAAAAACAGGAAAAGGGAAAGGAAGGAAAGAAAGGATCAAGCAAGGAAGAGCAAGTTCAAGCAACTTCAGTCAGAATACTTGCAGGTAATATATTACACGTGTGATTTCCTAGCTAGTTTTGACATGCATGGCATTGCTTGTTGGTGTATGGTTCTCTTATTATTAGTTCCAAGTCATGATAGTGGTTTTCAGCTTCACCTTGCCTTTTTCCAGATGCCATGGTGTGTTGGGATGTTGATCTCGGTTTTGAGATTTTAGAATCTAGGGTGGATGTGGTCTCAAGGTTCATTTCAAAAGGCCTAGGAATCCCTTAACTGATTTTGGCAGGATAGACAGTAAAGCCTGAGGGAGGTGTCTTGGTTTAGGGCCTAGTGATCCAGGATTGGATTGCGATAAATCCTAAGAGACAAGGAGACAAAAAATTCCTCAAGGATAGTGATGGATTCTGGATGGCATTCCAAGTTCAGTTCAGTTTTGTGATCAAAGCATCAGTTTCGGTGTGATCAAGGATTGGTGAGGGTGGAGGTGGTTTAACCTCTGGACTCCCTTGGTTATTTTTGGACTGGTTTTTCCATGAGATACCACATTCATGCTTGGAATATGGCATGGGGGTGACTCGCTGAAAGAAAGATTTGGTTCAACCATGTCTACGGTTGGATGGTACGTCGAAGTCCCGAACCTGGTTGGATTTTCCTATGTCTAATAAAATCTAACTTCTCTAGCTTTTGTGCTTATTAATATGTGGATTTAATGGTTGATTTGTCACTGATATTTTCATGGTTTAATGTTGGTTATAAGCATGATTATATGACTGGTTATTTTCATGGTTATTTCATGTATTGACTTGTAACTAAAAGGATAATGGATGAAAGACCTAATTGATGTCATAAAAGTTCAAGGGAGAAGGTGGTGATCCTTCTTGTCATGTCGCGTAAGAGTTTTCAGTCATTCATGCTCTGCCTTGCATCTTATACATGTAGATTGTATTTATGCCAAGTGTTTGACAAAATGTCAATCCTATTTGGGGATGGTAAGGCCTAGTACTAGAGTTATTTTTTAGTTTATCAGTATTGTCATTATGTGGTTAATGGATTCTAAAAGTTACAACAAGTTCTGGGCAGTGGCCGGGATTCTAGGCTTGAAAAATGCCTTAAATCCCATGGATTTTGGCATAGGTCTGTTGGAAATAGTCCCTGGACGCAGGCTTGTAGGAGCATCCATAACTCTCTAGATGCTAGCACGCCCATAGAATGGGAGCATCCAGAGCTTTAATAGATTAAAAACTCAGTGGGACCCAGGGGTATGATACCTGTGTGGTTGGGATGGCTCTTGGGAGTGTTGTTGTTGATGTGGAAGGTATATTTGATGGGTTTTCATTGATTTTTCTTCCTTCAGGATACTTAGGAGATTGAATCATATCATAGTAGCCTCTCGTCACATGTTTACCCTAGTTGGTCGGTTACTGGGGTAGATATGGGAGGAGGGTGTTACAGAACAACCATCAAAACCATATAATAACAAGTACATTTAATCATAAAATAAAAAAGGAAATGATCTCTTATTAACATATTCAAATCCAACGAAGTCAGGGACTTCCACGTACCACCCGACCATAGATTGGGATGAAGTAAATCTGTCTTTCAACCAATCATTTCCACACCATATTCCAAGCATGAATGTGAGATCTCATGGAATAAACTAAGGAAAACCAAATCAGGGCTTTCAGAGGCCAAACCACCTCAACCCTCAAACAATGATTCCATCTCATGTTCAGACATCACTAACCATCGTTAGAATGGTCTCTACCAAAGGTGTCGAGGGCTCCAGAGCATTTATTCCAACCCGACTCCAATACTAGTAACTTAACCCACAACTGTTGCAGGGATCCAGAGCGTTTGTCCAACCAAGGCTCCAATACTAGTAACTCAACCCACATCCATTAGGAACATGAGCACCAATTAGAAAAAAAGGGAAAAAACCCACAACACCATGGCTATCTAGGAAATGACAAGGCTAGGCAAAACCATTGTCAATCCAGACAATCCTCCATGCCAATGACATGTCGTAACCAAATAAATGCATGCATATGCTATGCATGCGAAAATTAGCAAGGAAATCTTACATGCAACTCGATACCTACAAAGAAAAACCGTTGTAGCTTTTGATCCCATTGTCCCCTTGCACTTTCTTGGTTTTCCTTTGCCTTCTTTCTCCAAATCCCAAGTATGCCACAATGATCCAAGAAACTCTAAGTGTGCAAGAGTATGAGAAAGAGAGAGAATAGAATGTGAGTGTGAAACAATGAACTGACAAAAGCTATGAATTGATCATCAAAAGCATTTTTATCATTGAGGCCTCTATTTTCTCCATTTTTCTCTATTTTTCCTTCAATTTTCCCCACATGCAATTCTGTGATCTTTCACCTTCCTTTTCTCCTATTTTCCTTTATTTTTATAAATAAATGCCAAGTAATGCCTCTTTGTCGTTGCCAATGTGTTTTCCAATTTCCATAGCCATTTATTAATCACCAGTGATCCCCATCGCTATGTGTTTGCCCAACATTCACCTTGGAATACATGTCCCATGACCTTGGTCTTATTTTGCATTTATTAACTTTATTACATGGATTTTAAACAGGGTTGTTACAAAGAACACTCTCCAACAAAGGAACCATCTATATCAAATCTGGCTAGCTCTTGCAATAAGGCAAGTGGCTCACCAGGGACCAAATTTAGGAAAAAAATTCCCATCTCATGGAGCCATTTAACGGAATGGAAACCATTGCTTCCTAAGGGGGGAGGACTGATCTAGGTTGATATTAGTGGTCACCCTCCTGTTCCACTTATATCCCCATCATTGTTTTATCAGTTTCCTATTTTTTAACACAATTTCCTATTTTGACAGTTTTTCTATTTTTGGAAGTTTTTGGATCCTCAACTTTCGATGTCGTTTTGGGGCTCTAAATGGAGTTTTTTGGGAAAGAATGAAATATAAGTCAAAATTTATGTTTGCAATATAAAGTTGTTGTCCTCAAATAGAACTTTCTAATGGACTATCGTGTGTGCCAAATGGAGATCATATGCCAAAGTCACGACCCTAGGAAGTTGGCATTCCAACTAACCCCATCAAGGCCCATAAGCTTTTGGCATTTCATCTCCTAGGGTTAGGTTTTTGGTTGTTTAAGGTTTTTCATTTTTTCTTCATGATAAAAAATGTTCAAAGTGTCACTTTAACTTAGTTTTGAAGGCATGTAGCCATCACATCTCTTCTTAGAGATAAGCTACCATTGCCTGAACTAGTTTTCTGTCATTCTGCATGTAAACAATTTTCAACATTTTTTATTTATTAACTGAATTTCATTTTCACTGTATCTCTATGTTTTTGTTTTAAATTTGTATTTCATTTTGTTCCTTCATAAATCTGGATCATATGGACTTGTATGTATTGGGCATCATCTGAAGGTTAACAAGTTAATGATTATGGATTTTCAAAGTTAGAAAATAGGGCAACAATGGGTTAAAGGCGTGGATGGATTTTGCAATATGGTAATCAACCATAAAAGAAAAACTAACATCCTAGTGTTCGTACTAGGGTAGGCTCAAGTTTTGAATTATGTATGAGAATGTGTTATGCACAAGTTTTGTTGTGTGTGTAATGTTTTTCATTGCATATTATTTTTCATCACATAATAACAAATTTATATTGCATCATGAAATGTATTAATTCTTCAATTATAATGGATTAGTTGATAAGACTAACCATGTTTGTAACTAGTTGATGTTGAATGCGGAAATTATGTTGATTAGGGTTGTAATGTACTATAAAAGAATGTACAAGGAAAGACTTAGTGGCTTTTTGAGTGTTATTGTTTTAGTCTATACACTTTTATTCTTGTTTTAGCATGTCTCTCTTGTTTAACAAAAGGCCTTTGGACCAATGTATGAATACATAGATTTGACATGTGAATGAAGATAATGAATTGTAATGCTTAATCCTAATCCTATTTTCTCTCTCGAGGGTTTCTCTACTCTCGTGTGATCTCTCTTCAAGTGTCATGTTTCCCTAATAGTGGTTATTTCTCACATTATTTGTGTTGGGTTCTAACATATAGGAACTCTAAATTCATGAACTAATAATAAATTCAAATAATTGAGGAAAATCCATAATACTTATGGTGTTCATTTCAAAGTTTAAGAATTAGGAAGTGTTAAGCAAACATTGATCTCAAGGAGACAAGGTAGTGAATCACACTAAAAAGTCTAATGATGTTGATTAGAAAGACATCTAGAACAATAAGTCATTTTTTAGCATCGGAGATGCATTGCATCCTAACAACTATTGTTGTAAGAAAATAATGACAATGCTTTGTGGCAAATAAGTTAAATGTAATAGTCAATTTAGCTTTAATAACAGACACCGTTTTTACTCAATTAAAGCATTAAGACTATTAGTTAAAGCATTGAGACTATTTTTTAATTGTATATTCATTTTACATTAGAGTTTTTTGTTGTTGTGTCTAAACCAACCTAGATCTATCTTCACTCCGAATCTATCAAGCGCTGATGGGGACACTTGGTAGATGTAGAGTTAAGATGGATCTAGGATGGTTTAATTTCTTCCTTTAAATAGGCTACATTCCGCATGAATATGATGGGTCAATACCCTGGATCATGTTTATTTTTATTATTTTTTGGTTATTTTTATTTTTTTATTACATTACATGACATTAATATGATTCTGAAATATGATTTCTAGAATTTTAATTTGATTACCAATAACACTTAGGTGGATGGTAGGACTTAACCTCCATGGGATATTTAAAAATATTCTTATTTGTAGATGTTAGAAATTTATTTCAAAAGTAGTTATGTCATTTCTTCCTTTGTGTTTATTTTGGAATAGAGCTTCTAGATTTAATTTAATTATCAATAATTATTGGGTGGATGATAGAGATTCAACCTCCATGAAATATTCTAAAATATTCATAGTAGTTGTTATGTTCAATAAATGTAATCTGAAATGAGTTATGGTTTTTTCAGCGTCTAATATTAAATACGCCACAATATTGGCCCATGGTAAAGTGGGGTGAATATCCATAGTTAAAAAATTGATAGGCATAAATCTATAATTGGCATCAAAACACTCATTTCATAATACATCTCACATTGCTGACATTAGAAAAATCACAAACATTAAGTAAATTATAACTTTATTTTAAATTATTATTATTATTAATTATAAAAACAATTAATATTTAAGTTAAACATATATACATTTGAAAAAACATGGAACAAGACAGAGATCTACTCATTTTACCATGGGAATTCTTAATTTGTAAATAAGCTTTGTTACAATAACATGGGTCAATCCCACATGCCTCAAAAACTATAATTTACTTCAAATAACACTTTTTGACATGCCTTTTTTTTAAAAGGCATAATTGCTTTGATGATAAATTTCAACTTTTAATTGATGTATATTACTAAGAATATTCTATAATACTTTCTAAAATTAAATCTCTACCATCCATATAATTGTTACTGATAATTATATTTAAAATTATAAAAACCTTATTGCAAAATAAACCCAAAAAAATCAATCCAACTCACAGAAAAGAAGATGAAATTATGTAAGAAACATCCCATATAAACACCATCAGTAACCAAAAAATATATATATATAAAATATATTTTAATGCGGTTCTACTTCATGCAATTTTGAAATTTTGAAGGTATCCTTTTGTATATCTCTTTTGACAGCTGCTCCTTTTCTAGTGCTTACAATTCTTCATGTGCTGCTGCCTAAATAATGGAGTAACGAGACATCTAAGCCTCAGGACTACCTTCAAATGGTAAGGAAGATTTAGTGAAGGTAATGTGAATCATCCATCCATGATGATGAGCTCAACAATATATGGAACACATTGCGTGACATCCATTCCATCATCATCTCTTTGGTAGAAAAATCTCAAAACAGGCTACCCTGCAAAACGTATTTTACAGTTGGGTTGCCAAAATGGTCTATTATACACTATAACTTAGTGATAAAGGGACTCCAAGGATTGCTTGTTTTGAAAGCTATGCTACAGAATGGCAGTTCATATTAGTGCTGCTATGGAGAAACTGAAATTCTGGTTGTGACTTGTTACCAAATCTGGGCCGCTGATCTCCTGGTGTCTTTGTTGAGTACCCAATGGGCTTTTTCTTTGCCTGCAACGTTGCTCTTGGTGTTTGAAGGTAGAGCGAATGCCTCTGTGCAAGGAACTGATGAAATGCTTCCATTGGGAAAGATGCAAATTCTGTTTGGAACAATCTAATAAAACTAATATAAGATAGAGATCCCGTACTGCTCTACAAATCAAATTCTCCTACAGTCCAGGAAGGTAAAGGGCATCACTGATATTGTTGATAAAATTAACATCAATGTCACATGCCACATATATTGTCATTAAATGAACTTGTGCTAGTGTTTGAGGAAGAGGAAGCGTATGTAGACTTGGATCTAAACGGACTGGAATTCCTCTTGAGATGGGGAGACAAAGTGGTAGCTGCTGCTTTCCTAATTTCTTCATCTAAGCAGAGTCTCCACAGCTTCCCTCATGGAAGACCTATTGATAGGCAGAGTGCTAGCGCATCTTAGAGCCAACCTTAACACATGCATCATTTCTTCCCTATGTGAACTCGCTACTCGTGAATCCAGGACATTATTAATATCCATGTGAATCTGTTTCTGAGTCCACCTAACAATGTCTGAGTCATCTCCAAACCCTGTATCAATGGATTTCCTACCAATCACAAGCTCTAGCAGGACCACACCAAAGCTGTATATGTCACTTTTCTCATTCACCTTGCAGCTGTAAGCATACTCTGCACACGTCCATCGTATAGATCATTTCAGCTAGAACTGTTTATTTTCTGTTGACTGACACATTGGGTTAATACAAACATATAATCAGAGACATTAATTGTTCGACTGTATAAAATTCTTACCTAGGGCAATATATCCATATGAGCCAGCAACCATTGACATTACTTACCCAGCTTCTCTACAGTTCTAGCTAAACCAAAATCGGCAATATGGGCCTCTAATTCAGAATGCACCTATATATTATATGATTTGATATCCCTATGTATTATTGGAGGGGAACAACCATGATTCAACCAAAAAGCAATCTTATAACGAGTAGGCCAATCCAATGTTTTCCCTTGAGAAGTATGAAGGCATTCATACAAGCTACCATTTGGCATGTGTTCATACTCTAACAGATAGAATCTGAACTAGATATGTAGCAAAGTAGTGTAACAATGTTGGCATGCCTAATCTTCCCTAAAGTCTCCACCTCTGCTCGAAATTCCATGTCTTGGTTTTTGCTGTTCCAGATCCTTTTCACAGCAACAATACTATCATTTTCCAGTTTTGCCTTGTACACCTTGCCTGCACCTCCACTTCCACTTCCGATAACATTATCTTCTGTCAATCTCTTCAAAATATCTGACTCGTCGAATTCCACCCTGTGAAACGCTGTGAGATTCCATGACTCTCTGCTTGATTTCACTGTTGTTCGAATAGGGGAAATGAAGAAAGAAATTAATCATTCAGTTATACGTTGACCAAGAAAAGCTCATAACTAACTGGAAAACTGAATTCAAACACACAAATAAACACATAGGATTTATGTGGTAAAAACTTGACATGGTGTCAAGGAAACATCCACGGGGCAAGGGATTGGAATCTCTATTAATTTAACAATGGTTCTCCACAATTACATTTCTCGGGCATTCACTAGTTTTATACAAGCCTCCTTCGTTACATAACTGCTATTTCGGTATAAAACTAACTAGTTACATTTTTACCCAAATTTACATAATTCGATGTCAAACTTTCAACAAACTCCATCTTGACAACAATTTTCCTAATCCCTTGCCCATGCCCATTCATCATCTTTTCTGCAAGCCAAGGGAAGCTAAATACCATCGCAGCTTCTCTATTGTAACTGACTTTGTGAATATGTCTGCACAATTCTCTCGCGTATGGACCTTTTGAAGAGCTACTTTTCCGCCATCGATCACATGTCTCAGAAAATGATACCTTACATCAATGTGCTTGGTTCTACTGTGATAAGCAAGATATGTAGCCAAGTGAATAGCACTTTGACTGTCACAAAGTACATTCACTTTCTCTTGTGTCCTTCCAATCTCACCAAGAAGACCCTTTAACCAGATTGCTTCTTTACTAGCATCTGAAGCATCTATATATTCAGCGTCAGTAGTGGACAACACAACTGTTTCTTGAAGCTTTGACATCCAACTAATTGCTCCACTTGCAAGAGTAAAGACATAACCTGTAGTAGATCTTCTTTTGTCCAAATCACCTACATAGTCAACATCTACATATTCACAGACTGAACCTTCACTACCATTAAAGACGATGCAATGGTCACTTGTGCCTCTTACATATCGAAGCACCCATTTCACTACTTGCCAATGTTCTTTACCTGGATTTGCCATGAACCTGCTGACAACTCCAACTGCATGTGAAATGTCAGGTCTTGTAGATACCATCACATGCATTAAGTTGCCTACAACATTTGCATATGGTACATGAGACATATACTGCTTTTCTTCATCAGTTATAGGACTCAAAACCGAAGAAAGCTTAAAATGGGAAGCTAGTGGAACATTAACAGGTTTCACATTGTTCATTGAGAACTTTTCGAGTACTTTCTCCACATACTTCTGTTGTTATAACCAAAGCTTACCATTTTTCCTGTCTCTGTGTATCTCGTTTTGTTGCTCCAAGATCCTTCATATCAAACATCCTAGAGAGCTTAGCCTTTAACCTGTTGATCTCTTCCATGCTTTTGCTTGCAATAAGCATATCGTCAACATACAAAGCTAAGATAATGAATATACCATTGAAACTTTTGAAGTATACACAATGATCATACTCACTTCTTATAAAGTTCTGGCTCACCATGAAGGAATCAAACTTCTTATAACATTGTCTAGGAGACTGCCTCAGACCATACAATGATTTCCCAAGCTTGCAAACTAATCTTCTGCTGCGACCTTGTACAAAACCTTCTGGCTATTCCATATATATCTCTTCATTCAAATCACCATGTAGAAATGTTTTTTTAACATCTAACTGTTCTAACTCAAGATTAAGTAACGCAGTTAGTGCCAACATAGTACGAATAGAAACAAGTTTTACAACTGGGGGAAAAATCTCATGAAAGTCTATACCTTCAACCTGAGAACACCATTTTGCTACCAGTTTCGCCTTATACCTTTCGATACTTCCATAAACTTTCTGTTTCAGTTCGAAGACCCATTTGCATCCAACAACACTTCTCCCTTCAGGAAGCTCTACAAGATCCCAAGTATCTTTCTTGGCTAAGGAATCCATTTCTTCTTCCATAGCTGTTTTCCATTTTTCGCTATCTGTATCATCTACTACTTCCTGATAACAAGAAGGTTCCCCATCTTCAGTAACCAAAGCAAAAGATGAAGCAGAATCTTCATACCTTTTGGGAGTTTTTCTTTCCCTTGTAGACCTTCTTAGAGCGAGTTGTTGCTGAATTGGTTCAGAAACTTGAACTGGTTCAGAAGCTTCAACGACTTCCTTTATGTCTTCAACACCTTTTTCTCTAGAAGTCTCTCCTTCCTTTTGACTGTCACTGAAAGGTCTAGCCTCCAATTGAACTCATTGATTTGGTGATACCTGTTCCTGTTTAATTCTTTCAACATTTGATTTTAAAAGAGAAGATTCATCAAATGTTACATCTATACTAATGAATATCTTCCGCAATGTAGGATCCCACAACCTGTATCCTTTCACTACATAGTCATACCCAACAAAGACATAACATTTTGATTTTGGATCTAATTTTGAACGTTGATTTTTAGGAATAAGAGAATAAGCATCACAACCAAATATCCTCAAATGTGAATAATCACAAGACTGAAATGTCCAAAATTCTTCAGGAATTTTACAATTAATTGCTACTAAAGGTGATCTGTTAACTAAATAACAAGCAGTAGATACTGCTTCTGCCCACAACTCCTTTTTCAAGTTAGTATTGTTGATCATGCTTCTGGCTCTTTCCATAAGAGCCCGATTCATACACTCAACAACACCATTTTGCTGAGGAGTATAAACAACAGTTTTGTGTCTAATAATTCCCTCATCCTTACAGTATTGTTCAAATTCAATTGAAGTGAACTCACTACCATTGTCAGTCTTTAAACATTTAATAGATTTGCCTGTTCTTTTCTCTACTGTTGCTTTAAATTGTTTAAAGACATTGAATACATCAGCTTTCTTTTTTAGCATAAAGACCCAAACTTTACGAGAGAAATCATCAATAAACGTTAAAAAATATAGAGCACCTCCATATGACACAACAGGGGATGGTCCCCACAGATAAAAATGAATATAGTCTAAAATATCTTTACTATTATGATTTCCAACTTTAAATCTCTGTTTACATTGTTTTCCATACACACAATGTTTACAGAAATCTAACTTCAAGGATTTTAGATCGGGAAGAGATTTACATTTCATCAGTATCTGAAGACCTTTCTCGCTCATATGACCTAATTGCTGATGCCATATACAAGTACCTGCTTCTTCCTTTTCTGACACAACCGTTGCTTCACTGACCTGAGTACTTCCTTTTAACCCGTAAATATTTCTGACTTTTTCTGCTTTCATAACCACTAGGGCTCCTTTAGAGACTTTCAAGACGCCATCCTGTCCTGTAAACTTATAACCATCTGAATCCAACACTCCCTAAGAAATCAATTTTTTCTTCAAATCAGGTACATGCCTAACACTAGTTAATGTTCTAGCTATGTTATCATACATCTTAATCTTGATATTCCCCATCCCAACAGTCTGACATGACACATTATTACCTATAAACACAGAATTACCATTTACATTTTCATGCGAAGTAAACCAATTTCTGTGTGGACACATGTGATGAGAAGCACCAGAGTCTAACAGCCAGCGATCTAAACCCTGAGAGACATTACATTCAGGTGAAATTTCATCTATCATACATAATTCTTCAGCAGATAAAACTTCGTCTATCATACCTGAATCGACCTGATTCTCTTCCTTCTTCGGGTTATCAGATTCTTTTAGTTTCCAACAGTGTTTCTTCAAGTGTCCTATTTTATTGCAGTGCCTACATTTTGCCTTACACTTCTTTCCCTTCGATTTAGATCTAGAATAGCCCCTTGGTTTTTCTCCTCTTTCCTTTGAGCGTTCTCTAGCTACCATGGCTTCTGATGCAGCTGTTTCAGTACTGGATTTCCTTCGTACTTCTTTAGACAGGAGAGCTCCCACGAATGATTCAAACCTCAAAGAATCAAAAGTACTCAAGCTGATTGAAGTTACAAAGTGATCCCATGATTCGGGCAGAGAACACAGCAAGGTTATGGCTTTATCTTCTTCCTGAATTTTAACTTCCATATCTCTTAATTGGCATATAAGTGTATTAAAAACATTCAAATGTTCTGCAACCTTTGAACCTTCTTTCATTCGAAGACTGTACAACTGTCTTTTCAGATAAATTCTATTGGTTAATGACTTTGTCATATAGAGTTTTACCAGTTTTTCCCACAATCCTGAAGCTGTAGTCTCTTCAAAAATATTGAAGAGAACTTCATCTGCCAGGGATAACTGGATGGTATTGAGAGCTCGGGCATCCAAGTCCTCCCAGTCTGAAGTGGTCATGATTGCAGGTTTCGTAGTTGCCCCATCCAATGCCTTGTGCAACCCTTGTTGCACAAGCAGATCCATAACCTTCAGTTTCCAAAGAACAAAATTGCTCTTTCCGGTGAATTTCTCCACCTCATATTTTGCATTCGACATCTTGGCCATTTTTCTAGGGTTTCAATCTCCAGTCTTTGAACTAGGGTTTTTCCTTTTCAAAAATAATCTCAGTCTTTGAACTAGGGTTTATATTTTTCTTTAAAATAAAAATAATAATATTTTTTTATTTGCAAACCCTTTCTTTCTTGCAAACCCCTTTGTTTTTTTTTTTAAAACAAACAAAGAAACCCTTCCTTTTCCTCCAATATTTGTATAAAAAACCTCCCCTTTTATTTCTAGAATTTCTTCAATTTACACAAATCTTTGTTTGTATAAAATCCTCCCCTTTTATTTCCAGAATTTCTTCAATTTACACAAATCTTTATTTTCACAACTTTCTGAAAAAAAAAAAAAAATTGAGACAAAAATTTCTTTCAAAAAATACCAGGATTCATGACAGCGTCCAATGTTAATAACGACGGCAGGGACAACGTTTGCAGCAGAGTTTCCCAGGCGTTCCAGCACGCAGAGATCACGGTCCTCCTCTCATGCAGGTTTGGCAGTGTCCTCTCACGCAGGCTCTGCCTGGTTCAAAGCTCTTCCATGCAGGCAACACACAGGGACAACAACTTCCTCTTCATGCCGTTCCAGACTCCTCTTCATCCTCACGCAGTGTCCTTTCACACAGGGTCTGCCTGATTCTATGGCTCTTCCACGTAGGCAGCATGCAGGAACAGTAGCTTCCTCTTCACGCCATTCCAGACTCCTCTTCATTCTCACGCAGTGTCCTTTCACGCAGGCAGCAACACGCAGGGTAGAGGCTCTGAGTTTCTTCACACAATCGTCTTTCTCTATAGTGGTGCTTAGCCACGGTTCACACAACTGTCTTTCTCTACAACGGTGCTCAGCCACGCTTTACGCACATGCAGTTCACACAACTGTCTTTCTCTACAGCAGTGCTCAGCTTTCACGACTTCCTCCCGAACCCTCCTTGACTTTGCTTTGTTGCCACATGCATGTAGCCTCTGGACAGCACTCCTGGACTCCAACTCAACTCATTCGCTCTGATACCAATTGTTGTTCGAATAGGGGAAATGAGGAAAGAAATTAAACATTCAGTTATACATTGACCAAGAAAATATCATAACTAACTGGAAAACTGAATTCAAACACACAAATAAACACACAAGATTTACGTGGTAAAACCTTGACAGGGTGTCAAGGAAACATCCACGGGGCAAGGGATTGGAATCTCTATTAATTCAACAATGATTCTCCACGATTACATTTCTCGGGCATTCACTAGTTTTATACAAGCCTCCTCCTTTACATAATTGCTATTTCAGTATAAAACTAACTAGTTACATTTTTACCCAAATTTACATAATTTGTTGTCAAACTTCCAACATTGAATCGATCAAAATTCTTGCATTTCTTATACAAGAAACGTATACCAATCAAGCAGACAACTACTATTGCAGTAATAACTGCAATCAATACCCTATATGGATTGCTTTCAGATTTGTCTTTCTGTTGGAAACATGAAGGTAGCTTTAATTGCCCACCTCCACAAAGGCCCGAATTGTCAAGAAAATTTTTATCATAGGCCAGATTATTGTAATCAACAGGAACAGAGCCAGACAAGAGGTTGCTAGACAAATTTAGAAAACTCAACTTGAGATGATCTAACTCGAGAGGAATTTTCCCTGAAAGCAAGTTGTTTGAGAGGTCAAGGCGGTTAAGAACACGCAGCAACCCAAGAGATGCAGGAATTTATCTGGTGATGCGGTTGTTGGCAAGGTTAAGCTGTGAATGATGTTTCTATGATATTATTGTCTCAAGAAGCTCCCCATACAACATATTGTGATCAAGAGAAAGTTTCAGCAGTGAAGATAATCTAGTGAGTTCCACTGGAATAGTCCCTGATATATTGTTGTGACTTGCCATAAAGCTATTGAGTTTACATAGTTGTCCAATGCCAGAGGGAATTGTTCCACTGAATTAATTGTTTGATATCTCCAATGCCCATAGATTGGCTGCTTTGGTGATTTGAGCAGGAATTTGGCCATGGAATGCATTGTTTGTTAATCTGAATCCTCTAAGGAGAGGAGAAATCCATAAACCAAGAGTAACTTCACCATTTAGCGGGTTATCATGGACTTCGACGGTAGTTAGACTAGGGCAATTTCCAAGAAATTCAGACAGGCTGCCATTAAACTTATTCTTAAAAACAATGAAAGCTCTCAGTACTCCACCATTGCAGACATTCTGTGGAAGAGGACCCGAGAGTTCATTCGTTGATACATCAAACTCAACAAGTTTAGAACCAATCCCAATTCCCAAGGGAACTTGTCCTCTAAGCTTAGAGATGGACTAAATTAGTAAGCTTATCAAGCTCACAGGGTATAGACCCGGAGAGCTGGTGATTCAAATTCACAAGACTCTTAAGATTAAAGATATTGTCTGGAATTGGTCCATATAAATTGTTGTCATATAGAAGCAAATCTGTCATGTTTGAAAGGACCATCAATTTGTTGGGGATCCTGCCCGTCAATTGATTCTTTGAGAGGTCTAAGAGCACCATACCTGTTATATTCCCTAATGACTCTGGAATTTCTCCCACTAAATTACAACTCCTCATCCCCAACTGTTGTAGCCTTGTCATTTCCCCGAGCTCATGTGGGATCACCCCTTGAGACATAGGGTTGTTGGCCAGTGTTAAGTTTTTCAACGAAGAGAGATTTCCAAGGAAGAAAGGAACAATACCATTCAACAGATTAGAGTGCAAGAACAATACCTCAAGCTTAGGCAACCTTCCAAATCCAGCAGGGATATCCCCACAGAAGTTGTTCGCTGAGAGGTCCAATAGCACCAGCTCCTCCAGTTTATATATCTCATCCGGCAAGAACCCAACGAACATGTTCTTAGACAAATTCAAGTTTCAAAGATCGGTGCAATTTAGCAGCCCAGAAGGAAAATCCCCACCAAAATAATTTGAGTACAAGTTCAAGTCCCTCACATTACTTAATTGACCGATACTAGAAGGAATTGTTCCACCGATATTCAAGTTTTGAAGGTCCAGACCCACAACATACTTGTTTCCATCACAGGTGACTCTAGTCCAGTTACAATAGTTGTCCAATCGCTAAGTGCCCCACTAGTATTCCAACTCGCCTTGAATTGCAATAGCAATTGGCCTTCCTCTGGCATGCTATAACACTGCAAACAGGGCAACAATCTACGCAATAATACAAAGGCGTATGCATTTTCCATTTGGGTGCCAGCCATTTTTCTTGATCTTTTCTTGCAGATTCTCTCAGTTTTCTGTGGAGGCACCTTGTTGGCATATTCATCACAAGCGATTAATATATTTGCACAACCAATGCTCCATGGACTTGCGTCAGTAGGAGAACCTTCGTGGGTCAACAAGTCAATAAATATGGATATGGATTTTCGTGAAGTCAGAAAACCAGAGTGTCAGACGTGCCGCACGTAAGTTTGCTCGTTAACTTTATAGTTACAAAATGTCAAACGTGGCCCCACATAAGTTTGCTCATTCACTTTATTGTTAAAGAAAATGGAAGCATGGAGCCGAGATCCGTGTTCATGGTGATATTTAAACGTCGATTTTCCAGGGTACATGTTTCGATGTTTCGAGTAGTTGGGTTGATAGTTTGTTATTTTTTTTAATGTAAGTTTATTTTTTACACCTGAGATGTATTTATTAGGATAAGATTATAAAGATTAATAAGGGTAGTATATAATTTTTTTGAGTGGGATTCTTTTAGTGAGTGTGCTATGGCAAGTCTCAATTTTTGTTAAGTTATAAATTTATGCTTAGTTATTGATATTGAAATTAGTTTAGGGATTATAATAGTACTTAATTGGTTTTAAATTTGGATTCATTCAAATAGATATTAAATTGCAGTAATATTTTTTTTCTCAAAGGAGAAATATAAGATATTAAATTGGTTTTTTTTTTTTTTTTTTTTGGTTTTTTTTATGAAGTCTTTTTGTTCATTTCTTGAAAATTTTTCTAAACCAACCTTTCATGGACGTGTATGGATTAAGCATCATTTGTGGGTTAACAAGTCAATAATTATGGATTTTCAGAGTCAGAAAACATGTCAACAAGAAGTTAAAAATGTGAATAGGTTTTGGATTATGATAATCATTTTAAAAAGAAAAACGAGCATCTTAGTATTCATACTAAGGTAGGTTCAAGTTTTGAAGTGTGTATGAGAATGTGTTGTGCACAAGTTTTGTTGTGTGTGTAATGTATTCCATTGCATATTGTTTTGCATCACATACTAAAAAAATTATATTACATCGTGAAATGTAACTAATCCTTTAATTGTAATGGATTAGTTGAAAAGAGCAACCATCTTTGTAACTAATCGACGTATAATGAAGAAATTATGTTGATTAGGGTTGTAATGTATTGTAAAAGGATGTACGAGGAAAGGCTTAGCCACTTTTTGAATTTAGTGTTTTAGTTTATGAACTTGTATTCTTGTTTTAGCATGTAGCTCTTGTTTAACATAAGGCCTCTGACCCAATTTATGAATGCATATATTTGATGTATGAATGAATATAATGAATGGTAATGCTCACTCCCTAATCTTATTATGCTATGATAGGTTTTTAATCTACTCGTTCAGAGATTGATTGTTGCAATAGATTATTAGTATATGTACAATATATATGTATGCTAGCTACATACGCACATCTCACACATATACACTAGTATTTTATGACCTGCTACGATAGATCATTATTAGTGTTATTAGTATACATACGAGGTATGTGTACTGACACTTCACACAAACTTACACTAGTATTCTATGGTCTACTATGATAGTTGAATTATAATGTAACTTAATGATTAAATCTCAAGATTGATTAAAGTTAACTAATGTGACATTATGATTAGTCCTTAAACTTGATTAGTGGTTAATTAAATGATGAGCTCTTAATCGTGATTAATAATTAATGATATAGATCTTCTTGTAATTAAATTTACATTTAAATTAAATAGGATTCTTATGTAATCCATTGATTTACATTGAAAAGTTGAATTAATGATTTGACCTTATCACTAATTTATTATTACTTGGGCTAATGAATTGTTGTGCCTTGAGGGAAGAACCCAAGGCTCTTAAAGCATGAAGTCAATGAGGTAGGTGAGAGAGTTATGAGGATGGGCTTGAGAGATATTTGAGAGGGATTTCATGAGTGAGGTAGGCAAAATCTTAAATGGGGTAGGTGGGACACTCAGTAGGGGAGATAAGGAGAAGGATCCATCTCCGAGGATGAGGGTGTCTTTTATAGGGGTTTTGGTTTCTAGAGAGTGGAGGGGTAAATGAAGATTGTGGGGGAAACTTTTTAAGGAGATTTTGGAGTTGGAAGTAGATAAAATGGATCTAATAAGGTGGATCTTAGACATCCACACACTATGGTTGCGATTTTGGACATGGGCTTGGAGGGCTAGGGAATTTATCGAAGTTTCATGTGCTAGGAAGCTAGATAGGTTGTTCCTAGTTGGCAGGTTGGCATGGTCTTGAGATGTCCACTACAAGAGGGAAACAACAACTAAAGATTTTCTTTTTATTTATAATTTTGTTTAAAATATGTTGTATAAAATTATGTTGTTGAATCAACATGAAAGGGATAATCTTGTTGTATATTTTATTTTTTTCTTTGATTATAAACGGAATAATTCTTTTTTTTACAATTCTAATCCTCCAAATATGTAAGGGGTCTCAACAGTATCAAAACCAAATTCGAAGTATCGACCCTAAAACCCACCAAGACCGCCCTTAATCCTTACCTAGAAAAAGGTTAGTCAACTCCCAAGGTTTTAGAGGTAACGATGGTAATTATATAGGCAAAGAAACTTATAGCAGTTAGAACGTTTTATACCTCTCGTAAACATACTAAGAACATTAGGTAGAAGTAAAAAGTCAAGAAAATTGACACAATAAGTAACAGATGAAAGTTCTTAAACAATTTGATCAATTAAGAATGAAACTATGCAAAATAATCTAGAACCAAAATCAAACATATCACAAACGTGTGAAATTTAACAAGATTTAATAGCAAGTTAGCTCTCATTTTCTAGATATAAAAGTTTCTAAAACCATATAACCCTATGATCTAGAATCCTATAATTACACCAAAAATCTTATAATCACATCAAAAGATATATTAAACAAGTTCACATTGGAAGGGAATTTTTAGCAAACCCATTCCTGAAGCAGATAGCTCCACTTCATCATGTTGATGTATAAATGCCTCCAAAGACACCATGATACACTCAGTAATGACCCACGAGTGTAAGGAAAAAAACATATGCTTTATGACAAAATATGTAACTATTATGTATAACTCATCTACAACTTTACTTTATCACGAACCATAGAAAACTCGTAAGAAATGTGCAAATACCTCCGAAACTATTTATGTCCATGGAAATAGTCTGGTTTTTTGATGATCATAATTGGTTTGCAGGTTTAATTACAGAACATAACAATTTCAAGAAAATTTTTAGAGGCTCTATATGTTAGCCACTTCATGTGAATTGGGCAGTCGCTTGGAGAAATGGAAGCATCTTTCTCCTTGTCCTCGTAGAGAAAGCTTGGATCCAATGGCTTCAAAAGGTTTGTGTCTTGATTCCATCCGATGGTTTCACAAGGTTTCTAAATTTTATGATAAATTTACATACTTCAAAATCAAATTACTTGGAAATTTAATTCCTACTTGTCTTAGTTGTGACTGTTTCTATGTAAAGGAGTATGTTCCTATTAGTTAGGAGTTGTTAAGATCTAGTCGTTTCCTAGATTGGTGTGCGGTTGAGATATTCTCTCAACCAAGTGATTGTGTGTCCAAATTAGTTTATCTATCTTAAGACAACACTAGATGTATTTATATGTAACATTATTTGATGTGAATATACAATTGAAATGTGTGATCTGAAAACTTAACTTGGTATTAGAGTGGGTTTGGGTATGCCTCCCTCACGGGAGGGCCCAGGTAAATCCTGCAAAGAATAAAAATTTCTGTGTTGTTGAGATCATTGTGAGGGCATCATTGTTGCCACTATTGTGAGGCTGGGTTTGTGAAAGAGAGGAATCAACGATGTTACATTATTGAAAAGTTGAGACCTGTTGGATACTTTTACCGTGAGAGCTTGGATCTGTTTGCTGTAAGTTGCGCACTATACAGAAGAGCCGACGATGCCTGCTCATTGGAGAGGTATAAGGTTGTTAGAGATTGAAATTCAAAGGTGGCTGCTGTAGGGTGGATCTGTTGGAGGGATGATCCACTGTGTTGACCAATCGTGCTGACCACTTAGTGGTGAGGTTGCGCTCCTGGAATGCCTACACTGGTGTTGATTGTGGTTGAGTGATAGAGTCGCGTGAATCTACATTAGATCTTGCTTGTGGCTAGGTTGTTTCCTGCCTATTGTGTCTTTTTTGGTGTGCTATCGGTTTTCTAAATTGGTCCCTGCTGAGAAAATAACCTATGCATCAGGAAAAGAATTATGCTGCTCTGAGAGCCGTGAAGAGCTACGCTACTATCTGGTGTGGTCACGCTGTTGGTGAAGCGGTGAAGCATTGGAGATCTATTCTTTTTGTTCAACACCTGAGTAAAGCCTAACCTGATCAGGAACACTGGTCTTTGTGTGAAGCAACTTGGGCAGATGTCACCAAAATTGCTAATACTGTTGAGTAGAGGTGAGTTGTTGACCATAGTTGTCCTGCTGAAGAAAGTGCTTGTTGTGCTGGAGAAAGCAGCCGAGTTAAGCATTGTGTAGAGTTATCATGATGTGGAATTGATTGCGTGGTGTTGGACCTGCAAAACTTATGGCTGAACTGTTGACAATTTCGCTCTGAGTAGCTTACGATCTCGGTGTTGCAGATTTGACCTGTGCGTTGTTGCGTGCTCTAGAGAAGAGCCTACGGTGAGTGATTAATAGACTCAATGTGGGCAACATCTCTATGTGAGCGTTGCCTCACCATTTCCTGTGTTCAATGCTTGTTTAGCTAGTCTAGAGATCTGTTTGAGATCTGTTAGCATTGTTGAAGAGCCTTAGTGGCTGAGTTGGGTCTGTGATGAGCCTTGGTAGTTGAGTTGAGCCTTGGTGGCTAGATTGAGAACCTTGGTGGCTGAGTTGGGTTTGTGGTGAGCCTTGGTGGCTGAAATTGAAGCGCTGATTGGAGAAGGAATTGGTGATTATGTCACCTTGAGGCTGAGCACGTGAGCAACGGTGGTGAATTTTTGCTCATTGAAATGTAAACTAGTAAGCGTAGGCCATGTGAAGTTGTAACAATGTTGTTGGTGTTTGTGGAGGTGAGCTGGGTGCACTAGAGTGACTGTGGAGCATTGACTAGACAAATTAGAGAGGGGTGATTGCTGTGGCTTGAGGCTAAGTTTGTTGCTACAACTATTGGGTGCATTAACAAAGTTGAAGTTGTAGATTTAAGGTTGAGGCAACTAGGGTGGATTGTTAATAACGTTGAGGTAGTGATAGACCATGCAAAGAGTGTGTATTATTGACCTCGTGCAGTGAGGTGCAATTTAACCAGTTCTGGATATAAATCGTGTCATCGGTCACAAGTTGAATGGTGTGATGGCCAGTGCGAGTGGATTCAATGTTTAGGAAAGGATCGATCTGTTCAAATTCCCATGTAGTTGATTCGAGAGGAATCGAGTTGAGTTGTGTCATGGAGGGGAATCTAGTTGAGCTATGTCATGGAGCTGTGTGCAAGGTGTGTTGTTATTCGATCACATAATAGGGGTTGCCAGAGTCAGTGATAAGGTTTGAAGGAGTCGGTGTCTGGTCATCGTATTTGTAGGAGGTCAGCTAGTTCCTATTTGTGAAGTAGCGTGGAGAGATATGTTGTCAGCAATCTGACAGGGATTAGATCGAAGACAACATGCAGTGTCTGATCTTGGATTTGCCCACAACAACAGTGTGGGAGGTGTTCTGGTGAGCTGAAGTTTGGAGTGACCTGTTCGTGCCTCTGAAGAGAATACTTTTTGTGCCTGGGTCGATTTTTCATCACTGATGCATTCATCATTTTTTGTTTGAATAAAACTGGTACAGTGAAGCCAAAATGAGTGAGCCACTCCTGCAGCCTCTGTACTTTGTTGCACAACATTAGAGCTCTAAGGTAAGGATTCGTGTGGTTTGGAACCATAGATCAAGCTATGCAAAGAGTATCCCAGTGGTGCAAAATTGTGGAATAGATTTGTGACAACGCTGTGGGGATTTGATGCTTGGAGAGTCCCTAGCTGATTGAGCATCTGTAATGGGTGATCGAGAGTGGTGTGTTTCCTGGTGTTTATTTCCGCATCGCAAAGCGTTCCTATGTGTTCTAGTCGGTGCAACAGAGGGGGCTTAGTTGGATATTGAGCTCGGGATGGATATTGGATATTAAGGTGAATTCGCACATTGGCGTTTTCCACCCCATCTCCATTCGCATCCTTGTGCTTTTTCATCGGTGATCCGCAAGTGGATAGGTTTGAGGGTTTTCATCTGCCTTATTTTCGTCAACCCGAAGGGCTTTAGAGCGAAATATTTCTCTACTAAAGTTCTGTTTTCTCTGAGATTATTGTTATACAGTCAGAGGGTACTAAAATGTCGGCATCGCCACCTTTGTTATAGATCTAGGGTTCGCATGGGGAACTCGTCTCTTATTCTTAACTGTACGAGAGTGTTCGCCTCTGTTACTAACTTGCAGCTGTGTGTAAGGATCTCTTTCGTAGAAATGAGTTCCACAAAAGCTTTTCCTCCAAGGTTTGAAGGTTGGGGCCGATCGTTGTTGCTTACTATCGCTCTCCAATCCTTGCAGGGGACGTCAGGATCCAAAGCTGCTCAAGATTTAAAGAATTGAATGGCTTAACGACTCAAATCTGAAACAATTCTTTGAATTTTTATTTTATTGAAGAATTATTTTTTGGCATTCAATTCTTAATGAAGAACCATCCTTTAGATAATCAAAATTAATGAGCTTAAATATCTAAGTTGTTGCAAGTTTGGTGGTGGAGAAATAGGTTTATTCGGTTGTAATAGCCATGGGAAGAGGCAGAGAATATTATGACACGCAGAGCCATGTGATCAAGCCCTTCGATCAGAAAATCTTACCCACTTGGGCTAGAGATAGAGGTGTTGTGGTATCAGAGGTCGTTGCTCCAGAAATTTGTGGGCAGCCTATCCTTGTTGAATCGACTGGTGTAGCGTAAAAAAAACAAGGGTTGTTGACCTTGTTGTGTGTCAGCAGAAGTGAATGGCGTGGCCCTGTGTGGAACGTTTGTGGGCTGGTTTTTCTTCAGCTGGCTTGATGACAAACTTGGGAGGAAGAAAGTGTATGGGATGATGCTGATGACTATGGTAATCAGTGCCATAGTCAGCGAAGTGTTCGATATAGTGGTGTCCATGATTGAGGATAAAGTTTATTTTTTTTATAAAATCATGGTAATTGCTTGTGCTTATATTGTTATTTGGCATTGTTTTTCTTGGTATGGGTGAAGGTGAATATGTCTTGGAAGTTTGTATACATATTGAGATTCACGACCTCAATATGAAGTCATTTTATTAGAATTTGCAACTCTAACGGATGATAGATAAAGCATGGAGATCCAAGACTAGTATGCCAAAGTTAAATGCCAAAGACTCAAAAGGACAAAGACTATGATATTCAAGTGGGAAAGTAGTGGTGTGTTCCAACGTATGAATGGTGTGGTGTATTCAAGATGAGTGGTGAAGGATCCAAGCAACGAAGGATCAAATTTGGTTGCAAAATCTGCAACATAGTGAAAATTTGTTTGAGTTTGTAGAGTAGACTTATGACTGTGATAAAGTAAAACTCAAACATTGTAATTATAGCAAATCTACATGTCATATATTTTTTTATAATGGTTCGCTGTGGTCCTTGAAATGTTTTAGATACCGGGTGTAAGACCTAGGGAGGCATGTATACCCCTTTACTATGTGTTCCCTCCATTAGAGAGTTTTTAACACCCTGGGAGAGTGTGTCATATGGGATGGATACACCAGTGTGGACCGTATTGGTTTTATACTCCATGAGGTGAAATTTTATATTTAGGGAGAGTTCATCGAGAGGTTGGATGAACCATGTATGTGAAGGACTTCCTAGTAGACTGATGGTTGCAGCGGTTGGGAACCCATGCATTTTGGTAGATGATTGTTCCTTTATATGGACATTGACAATTGCGTGAACAAGGTACAAGGTGTAATTACCAGATTGGACCAGATGTAGATCTTTTCATATTGAGATTGAGACAAGTAGTCATTAAGGGGGCGACTTGGAAATTTAATTCCTACTTGTCTCAGTTGTGACTCGTTCTATGTAAAGGAGTATGTTCCTATAATTTAGGAGTTGTGAAGATCTAATTGTTTCCTAGATTGGTGTGTGGTTGAGATATTCTCTCAACCAAGTGATTGTGTGTCCAAGTTAGTTTATATATCTTGAGACAACACTAGATGTATTTATATGTAACATTATTTGATGTGAATATATAATTGAAGTGTGTGATATGAAAATTTAACTAAATTTCCATACCTCAAATTCAAATTCAATCAATGGGATACCATTGACTTAAAATTATTACACAGAGGAATTTCGTAGCAATTGCAATCAGTGAGATCCCATCCGTACAAAGGAATTTCATGACAAATAAAATGATGGAAAATACTATGGCTGTTGTGGGTATTCCTAGGTCCTATCCCCATCTCATATATTCTCTTGAATGTAAACTATCACCTTCACTGCTAGCAATATGGAGAGCCCCATGAAAAAGTAATACCACTTGAAAAAAATCCACATTTTTCCCCTTATCTTGGGATCCTTCTAGTCACACTAATAAACTTAGAATACTACCATGCATATGGGTGTGTGCCCCTCGAACCTAGAGTTGTTAGAAGCAAGGAAAAGTAGAGGATACTCAACTACTTGGCCAAGACCTACTTTCAGACCTCCCTACTACCACAAGGAAGAGGGAGCAGATTAGGAAAAATAGAAGATATAATTAACATCACCATTCCAATTTGATAAATTATTGAAGACACTGCTATAGTCCATAAACTTCCCACATAAGCATCAACTATGAACGCTCCCAACAGTGGTATCAAATATTCTGTGCCACCCAAATTGGTTAGAGTGTTGGTATCCATGACTGGTGGTGACTGAAGTTCTTCTTGCAAGTATGTAATCATGTTGGTTGAGTATCCTACCATTTCCAACTTCTTGCATAATTCGTTAGCAACCATGTAAATTAAGAGGTCTATAATGCAGTTTCAAAACTTGCTATTCAACAACATCTGATCATTAAAATTTACAGACCTAGCTCCTCTCATAGAACAATAAATAAATAATAAAATGGTTCGTCTTTCTACCTAATACCACTGTGTCTTTCTTTTGCACCCACTTTGAAAGGTATCTTTATGTGGATTGCATATTTTGAAAATTTCTAAGAATCTGATGATCATAATTCGTTTAACCCCTCTTTTAACCATCACATTCCAAGATATTCAACCTCTTGCAATCTATGTAAATTCAACCTTTGATCCAAAATGGATATAGAATAGACTTCTAAGTCTAAAAATGTTCCTCATAGAAGAAAATGAAAGTCAAGGGATGCTCTTGGAAATAGTCCCATTGCATAGATCTCTTCAATCTGAATCTAATGCAATTTGAATGGGCTAAAATGGACTTCGGATGAAGAAGGTATTGAAGAAGTTTGCCCATTGTCCTTTGAAAAGGAGGCAAATTCTTACAAAAATGGGCTTAAGGCCTTATATGGAAAAATCGCATCAGAAGGGTTAAAAGGAGTACTTAGACCAAAGGCAGAAGGACTCCCCCGATAGCGAACTCTGACATATCGCATCAGAGGTAGGCCTTAGCGTGATATCGGGACCTAGGCAGAGCCGATTGTGATATGCGATGATTGGATTGGCGTCGGCGTGTTCCATGGTATATGAAAAGAACTCCTGGGTTGTAGCGATAGCGATATGCGATGTGCGATATCAACCGTTGGATCGGAAAAAGAATGGACGATCCTGACTTGATCAACAATCGGCGATCGGTGATCCCCGATACAAAGGGCCAATGCACATTGTGATATGTGACTTGCGATATGCCGAAAAAAGGTGGACCCGATGGGAATTATAGATGCGGTTTCATACCATTTGAGATTCGGCTTGACACCCGATAATGGATTTCCTTTGTATTTTAGTGTATTTGTCAAATTCATGGGTTTTAAGCATTTCACCATGCGACATGCAATCTGAAATAAAGAGGCCGGACTCGATAGAATTATGGACGCGATTTCATAAATTTTGAAATCCAGAATTACGAGATTTCTATGTATTTCCCGTGTATTGGGTTGTTTTGACCTACACCATGTGATTCGCGATATGCGATAAGGAAACAGACCCGATAGGTTTATAGATGCGGTTGCATTCCAGTTGAAGTTTGGTTTTTGCACCCGATAGTGTATTTCCATGTATTATCTCTGTGTATTGGAATTTTGTTCCGTTTTCGAGAATTTGCTCGAAGAAAGGCCGCTTGTTTCTTTTCATTGTGAAACGGTTCCTATTCCTACAGTGTTTTGGTTCCACGTTTTAATGGTGTGTTTTTGTAACAATGATGCGTTATGTAATACGTATAGCCACAGAGCCATCGAGCCAGAGGGCTAGTTGAAGAAACATAGAGGCAGAAGAATGATTACACACAGAGAAACGGATAGGAAATTGCAGAGTTGGAGGATTCCCCAAAGGCTAGAGAGCTGAGCGTAGCAGAGTTAAGGGAGAGCTTGAAGGTCAAAGAGCTAGAGGGCAAGAAAGCTGTAGAGCTAGAGAGCCAAGTAGAAGCAGAAGCCACCAGAGGTTGGAAGCAGAGCCTTAGAGCCAGAGAGCTCAAAGCAGACTTCTACAAGCCATGAAGATGTAAGGAGGTCAGAACAGCAAAGAGATCAAATGATCAAGCTGTTGCTGGTGTCTGATGTGTGCTGAAGACAGAAGAAGGAATTCCAGAGACAGTGAAAGAACTCTAAGGGAGTTGGTGAAAGCTAGAGCTCAAGATAGCTCAGAGTGCTGATTGAAGGAGTCTAGTCCAGAGAAGCCTAGATCTATCTGTAGAGTATGGGCAACCAACAGGATAAGATGGTATTCTAAACCCATAGGTTTAGTTGTAAACTAATGGATTTAAGTGTGGAACTTGTAAAAGAATTTAAGCCATAATCCCAAAGAGCCTAGTTGAGATGACTAGAGCTCACGGAGATGTAGCCCAAGAGTTTTGGGTGAACTCCTAATTATATTGTTGCCTATGTCTTTGCTTATTTGCTGCATTTTATTTACTGTTATGTGTGTTTTACATTAGCATAAGCAAATGTACATAAGCACTTGAACAATATAAAGACAAACACAAGCATACACCTATTTCAAGTTCTTATTTCCACAAATTATCAATCATAAGCATAGATCTTGGGAATATATAAGCTTTGGAGTGGGAGAGGTTCTTGTATGCTTGACAAGAAGCCTTTAGGGCCCCCTTTCAGGTTAGGTGGTATCAGAGCAGGATGCTTGATTGAAAAAGCAATCTACATGCTTGTTTGACTTGAAATGTGTTCAAACAATAGAAAGAATTTAGCTGTTTGAATGTTTGTAAACTGACTATTGTGTGAGTTTGCAGAGGTGAGGGGAAAGCTATCGATAAACTAAGTCTAGGAGAAGACAAGAAGGAAGAAGGGTTGAAGGCATTCTTCTTATCCCAAAGGACCTCAAAGCAATCGTTGAAGCACAAGAGGTTTGTTGCAAAAGGTTGCTTGAATAAGCTCTTTGTTAATCTTGTTTGAAGTTCTTTTGTTCATTCTGATAATGACAAATTCTACAAGTGAGTCCTCCAATTCTTCTTTCTTCACAGGCTTCTTTGATGAAGACATGAAGCAATACTTGTTCACCATGATGGATATGGTGAGAGAAATGTATGTGGATGGAAGGAAGAGCATCATACTTAGAGAGCAGTTGAATTCCATGAAAGAAGAGAAGCAGTTGCTTTCTGACAAATTGCAGGAAATGGAGAGGCAACTTCATATTGCAAATATGAACCTGAAAAGGATGCATGAGTTGGATACACAACTCCTTGTTGCCAAAGAAGCCTTGGTCAAGTATCAGCTTGAAGAAGAGGTAAACAATTCTCGTTTGTCTTCAATTTCCTCTAAGAATGTTTATATTGGTTCTTTTGAAAAACATACCAGAGGCATAGGTTCCAAGTTAATGTCCAAGATGGGCTATGAAGGAAAAGGCTTGGGCAAACATGCACAAAGTATTGTTGAGCCAATAATGGTTGAAGAAAGGCCTAATTATTTGGGTCTTGGCTATGGGAAATCTTATGGAGAAAGTTCCAAAGCTTCCGTGAAGGCCATTGAAACAGTTCCAAGAAGGAGTTTCATTTCAGGTCTTCTACCTCAAGAGTGTAAAGATTGTATTCTTGAAGAATGCAATAGCTTGAAACATCATTTGCAGGATGCAGGTGTTCATATGCATGCACTTGAACCAGAGAGTTGTGGAAACTCTGATAGCCTTGAAGAGATTGATGGTGTTCCAAAAGGGGCTACTTCTTCATTCAATTCACCTCCTCATGAAGGCAATAAAGGTGAAAAATAAAGGTATAAATCTGGCTCTAATCATATTCCTTTTGATTATGTTAAGCATGATAAATTTCCATATAAGCATGGGGAAATAATTGCATGTTCATTTTGTGGTTTGCATAACCATAATGTTTCTAGATGTTGGAAGAGAATGGCCACATACAGGAAACTTTTGAAGGAAAAGAAGCAAGAAGCCAAAGGTCCATTGGACAAAGCAAATCATGCTATCAAGAAGGTGCACATGCATTGCACTTACTGCCATAAGCAAGGACATGTTGCTGCAAAATGTTGGACTCTGAATCCAACAATGCTTCCACAAAAGTTGAAGAAGGTGGAAAGAGAAAATGGAAGAAATGGAAAGGAATTTTCCATGAGTGATGTGTTTCAAGATGATCCACATGTTGATGTTGATGTGCAGACAAAGGAAGGACCTTTGAAATGGATTGGTAAGAAATGGTTAGAATTCTTATCCAATTAAGATTGCATGTCTATTGATATAATGCATTTATTTGCATTTCTTGTTTAATGGAATGCAAGTTGCAGGGTTTTACCAAGAAGGTGAATGGAAAAAGTGGAGTAGGAGACTCACTTTATTACTGCAACATTATATTTCATTTCAGCTTCGAAAGTACAGTGTACTTAAGCGAAAGTTGAAGGATGAAATGCATGCATGAGAGTGATATGCATGAACACAGGGATGTTGATGATTTCCTTGTACTTGAACATGTGCGTGTGATTAACTTGAAGGGTTGATTACTTTGTTGTAAACATGCATGTAATATTGACTTGGGAAAAGTTGATTTGGTCTCCAAGATGGAGATAATGATGAAGTGTTTCATCTTTGAAAAAGAATTCTAAAGATCTTTTTCTACATGCTTGACTTGAAGGGTCAATTGTTTTAAAGGCATGTTTTGTTGCCTTGTTATTTAGTCAATCATTTGTATGCAGATGTAAAGACATGGAGGTGTTCACAAGATGTGAAATCTGTTTCTTTTGTTGAAGCAGGAGTTTAGGCCATCCAGTTGTTGTTTGTAATCCTGTTGTTGTTAACAGTTGTTGTTGACAATATGCCAAATAGGTACAAATGAAATTTTTGTGAAGCAGATGTCACTTCACATTGGTTTGAGCCACCTTGGATCAATAATCAATGAAGAGAAGTTAAAACTACCTTCTATAACCTTCTCAGCATGAGTTCTACAGGAAGTCAAGGAGGAAGACAGTTCTTCCTAGGAGGACCAGCACATCCAGGAAGGAAAGTGGTCAAAGGCTTTGGTTCAGAGGCACTATGCAAGATAAGTGTATGAGGCTGAAAGAAGAGGGTGATGTTACTCTCATTTATTGTTCAGATGAGTATATGAGTCTTTTGGAGACCAAAAGTTCTTTTTAGTGGGAAGGTGTGATCCAAATGGATCTAGAATACACTTCTAAGTTTACAAATGTTCCTCACAGAGGAAAATGAAAGTCAAGGGATGCTCTTGGAAATAGTCCCATTGCATAGATCTCTTCAATCTGAATCTAATGCAATTTGAATGGGCTAAAATGGACTTCGGAAAGAAGTTATTGTAATAAGAAGTTTGCCCATATATCTATATATATATATATATATATATATATATATGCAACTTCTTAAACTCTTAACTCGATTGCATTTTCTAAAATCCATCTCCACCTGAGACTATCCTGTTAGAGGCGTTATTTGCATACTTCCATCAGTGATAAAAAATTCTCTTTTATATCATATTAGAGTCTCGTTTGAAATTTTTTGCATTGCACTCAGGTCATCATGAAAAAATTTGTTCAATGATGGTAGTCCAAAGTCCAAAATCACTTTTCCCTCTCAAAAGTTTGTGTTTGTTGGCCCTCCTTCATGTGTCTTCTGGGTTACCATTGAACATGAAGGCTCATTTCATCACATTTTATATCAGTGAAATCCACCTGAAATTCAATCATTTGAGGTTCCATTAGGTCACCTAGGTTTTATTTTTCCAAGGTCCAATAAATCACCATCTCACTGCATAAGGTCAGCAAAATATGAGAGTCAAGAAAATAATGTATTTTTCAGTTAAATAAAGCTTTCCAAAGCATGTAACCATAGTTACTGAAAGCCCTAAATTTGATTTCAAGAAGGGATTTTATCCCAAGTTTGTAAATTAGAACTGCAAACAGATGTAATAATTTTTATTTTTGTTTATGTAATTTTATGTCTATTATATGTAATAAGTTACTTTTAGCTGCATACTCAAGTCCATTGCCAAAAGCATCCCAAGCAAAAAGTCAAAATCAGGATTTCCAAAGCATCATCCACCTGTCAAGAGCAAAAAAGGTTAGAAATTCAAAAAGGCATTAATATGAGAATTTGGAAATGACAAGAAACATTAGAAAGTTGGTATGCAAACTCATAAATAAAAATCCATTCAAGTATAAAGCCTCTCAAGGCACTCATGAAAGCCTCATTTTCACTCTAGCACTCTCACAACCCCTTAGCAAAAAAAAATGGCGATTTTAAGGCGAAATTGGGCAAAACAGAGCAAGAGGATGCGTTCAGTAGAGTCGCTGCATTCCTGTAGAGCTTGTTGCACATTTTCCAGAGATCATAGTGTAATTTATAACGCACCTCTGCGCGTTTGACCAGGTCACTGCGCCTTTGCCTGGGTCACTGCACATTCACCTGGAAGGAGCCAAAACGCACTAGAAAACCTCCATCGCCACCAAGTTTCCAAGTTGATCATCATTTACTTCAGCAAATCAGGTTGGTGGAAAAATCGCTCACTCCTTCCCTCGATTATTTTCCTACATAAGGTTTAAGTTGTTGTTTTTTTCCTAAGATCAAACCCTAGTTTAGCATTCCCACCATCTCAAATCACATTTCCTAGTTTTCATCACTATTCCCCCTCACTTAAACAATTATTCCCTATCACCTCCCTCATTCCACATATCCCCATCTCCTCCTCATCATCTTTCCTCACATCATTCCACATTTCCCATACCCACAGTCCATTCTACCATTCCCCTAGGGTTTTAAAAAGCAACAAATCATGGCAGAAGAAGAACACACAAGTCAAAGTGATGGAGAAAAGCAACAGAGAAGGAAATATAAAAAAGGAGGGAAAATCATCAAATATGAACCAACCAACACTAGAGAGCTCAAGGAATCTCCCATCGCTGTCACAATATTTAAACATATGGGTTGTTTTGAGCTTTATGAGAAGGTGGAAAGGACACAACATCATTCTAAATTGACCAGACAATTCATCATCAACCTCCATGACAATCAAGAAACCCTTGCCAGTGTCACCTTTATCATATCTTCTGCTATCATATTAGCTGCTACTAGGATCCAAAATGTTGGGGAAAAATGGTTTAAACAGGAAGATTTGGATTATTGCTACTATGAGCTGTATCTTAAACCCAGCCACAAGAATGAAAGGAGGAGGATTTTTCCTTTCTCTTACCTCCTAGACAGATATGTTTCTATGATGAAAATCATCATGAAGTACTTCACATGTGAGGGCAGGTTTTCTAGGCTTTATTCCTATCATATTCAACTACTCATTCATTTTACAAGAGTCAGAATGCTCAATTTGCCCTATTATCTTTACTGGGATATTGACAAGATGTCATACATTGCCCGAAGGAAAGATCATGATCATCAAATGAATAGCATATTTAACAATTCTCTCATCAAAATGATAGTTCTCCACCACCTTGATCAGCGTAACATTGCATGGACACTTTCATATCCAATGAGATTTTCACAGTCCCACCTATTTAGCATGGCCAAGAGGCACCTTCATCCTCTCATCCATCCACCTCCATTCCTCCACCTCAGTCCATACATCATTCGTCTTCATCTGATATGTCAGCCACACCATCACCTCCATCATCACCATTTCATGAGCCTATTCATTCACCTGGCAGAGATGAAGGCAATGAGCAGGAGCATATTGAGCATGGCAAGAGCAGCAAGTGCAAATGGGTTGGTTTAGGTACCTTGGCACATACCTATCAAAGAGGGCATAGGCAAGTGTTTTGCCCACTAATTGTGGGAGGGGCCTTGCTGTCTTCATCGACAAAGCAGGTACAAAAGGGTAAGAAAAAAGTTGTAGAGGCAGAGATTCAGTAGTAGGAGGAAGACCTCCGTGAGATAGAGCATGATTTTCAGTTAGTAGAATCAGATGAGCATGATGACAGTAAACGCATAGCTATTTTCATCAAGGATAAAAATGCACTCATAGGTGAGATCAAGGTCAACTTGAAAAGGACCAAATGGATCATTTCCTACTATGAGCAAGAAAATAGGCAGTTTGAGGTCAAAAATGAGCTCATGGAGTTTCAGCTCAAAAAGGCAAAGAGAGAGAAGGGAAAGGTAAAGGCCTTACTTGATGAGGCATATGGGCAGTATAGTGAGCCACTAGATGAACAGGTGCCAAGAAGAAGGCCAAGGACTAGAGGCCTAAAGAGAGCCTTGGAGCAAGAAAGGAAAAGGAAGGAAGAACTAGCAAATCAGCTCACCTTGAATGAGCAATTTGCCAAGATGGTAAATGAGAACTGAAAATATTTGCTTGAGAAAGAAAATGATCATTTGGAGAACCTCCTAGACAAGGCCAAGAAGGACAATGATATTCAAGTAAGGATGGCGAAGCATTATGCTATGGGAGACAGAATTGCAAGGGCCAAGCTCAAAAGAGCTCATGCAAAAATCTAGGCCTTGACCAAGAAAGAGGAGAAAAAGAGGTTGGATATCCTTGTCGAGGCATCACTCCATGCGTCAAACACATAGCCAGCTGTCAGCCCACTAATTTTTTCCATTTTTGAAAATTTTTGGCAAGATATGTTTTGCTGTGTCTTTTGAGAAATTTTGGCACAGTCAGCATGGTCAAACGTGCAGCACATAGGACGTTGTAGTTTTGTTTAGAGCATCCAATGAGCAAATGGTCAACGTTTTTGGATTCAGAATGATGAGCTCATGCACCCTATACGTTTTCTAAGAATTTGGGGCAAAACTGGTCAGCCAAAAGGGTTAAAAACTACCAAAACATCACCTTTATGCCTCTTTTTTGGCATGGTCGTTGCGTGTTTGAGTAGTCTTGGGAGATTGCAATTTTGGAGGGGTAAATCAAGCTCACTATGAAAACCAAGGGCATTTTTGGAAACTAGACAAGATAATATTTCCAATGAGCTATCCTAGGCTAGATTTGGACATCGAGAAGGCGGTCAAAAGTCAGCTTGAAGAGGACGATGCACGTTTGACCAAGGTCGCTACGCATTTGACATTTTTCCACAATTTTCACTATTTCATGCCAAGTTGACTTTTATCTATGGGAAATTCAAGTTTTACCTATGCAATTGATCTAGATTATGTAATTATTATGTTTTTACTTTTATCTAGGGTAGATACATCAGTTAGATGGCCTATGTGGCATGTAATGAATCAGTTTGCTAGAGTGAGGGATGAGTCACTTTGATCACCCTACACTCCAGCTATTAGTTCAACCTTTCTTGCAGCTGCTCCTCCACTCATGGATTCGACCCCTGAGCCTAGGATGAGTTGGTTTTTGGCTTGTATTATGTATTTTCTTAGTCATTTTATAGGTTGGATTCAGTGGGATGTTGTACTAGTGATTACTAGGGATGTTGTATCAAATTTTTGGCCAATTACAATAGATGAGTTGCAGCTATTTTTCTGGGATACATGTGCTATGAATTTTTATCATTGTTTCTTCTTTGTGATCATTTGTATGAATGTTTTATCAGTTCATAAACCATTTCATGTTTGTTATATGTAATTTTCAAGCTGGTAGGCAAAATACATGCTTGCTCATGCTCTGTTTTGGGAAATTTATCATACTTTGTCCCTTTTTCTTCAGTTTAGGATGAATACATCTCTTATGCTCTTCCTAAATCCTCATCAGTCTTAAACCATCTCAATAAATCACCTTTTAAGTGTTAATCTTCATACCTACCTTGCCCCTTTGAATGTTTGCAATCATATCTCATTTGCCTAACCTAGTCCCTCCGACCTAAATCACCCATCCTCGTGACTACCCAACCAAAATCAAATCAAACAACCCCCTGCACTTTACATCTAGCCTAAAGCCCTAATCTATCCAACCCTTCTAGCTGTGATCCTTTGGAGAGAGCCCTCTCTGGCTTGGTAGGGCTAGCTACCAAGCTAAAAGACTGGTTTGTGGTTACCTTAGTCAGACTCTTCCTCATCCTTGGAGATCTGGAGGAGTGGTAGCATGTCCCACGATGAAGTTATGCTTTACTTGATTATCTTATATTGCAATGATAACTTCCTATCGATATCTCACTCAATCTTCCTCCTATAGTTTGATATTGGCTCAATCTTTTTCTTGTAGTTCCCCGTCATTAGTTGGAATTTACACAAGACCAACCATTTCATAAAAATTATGCTAAGTCTTTACTATGTACATTTCACATTTAGTGTTGTCTCAATCACAACCAATCTCGAGATTTAAAAGATTACATTGAATATAAATAGCTTTGTTTCCACAAAGGCAACTTCGACCTTTTATTTTCAATGTAACGAATTATTTCGATGAGTCGTATTCTCTTTAAAAACTAAAGAATAATGTTGTTGGTCCTAACCTTAGATGTTCTTTCTACTTACCTTGGTTCAGTCAAAATATTTACATATGGCTTAGTTTATCTAAGATAGGCAATCCTCGAAAGCAACAATTAGTCTTCCTCTTATAGTATGACATCAGCTCAGTCTTATTCCTGTAGTTCCTTTCCATTAATTGGAACTTTCACAAGACGAACCATTTCATAAAAAATATGCTAATTCTTGCCCATGTACATTTCACATTTAGTGTTGTGTCAATCACAACTAGTCTCAGGATTTAAAAACTTACATTGAAGATAAAGAGCTTTGTTTCCATCAAAGGCAACTTCGACAATCTAACGAATTCTTTCAATGAGTCATTTTCTGTTTACAAATTAAAGAATAATGTTGGGTATCCTAACCTTACATATTCTTTATATTTAGCTTGATTCATTCAAATTATTTACATATGGCTTAGTTAATCTAAGATAGGAAATCCTCGACATCAACAGTCAGTAAAATTAAAATAAAATCCTAAGCACACTACTTTACTATTCTCTTTTCCAGAATTGGAAAAACAGTAGTAAATCAATTTGACATAGATACTACTCTTCTCTTTTCTACAATTGGAAAAACAATAGTAAATCAATTTGACACAGAGTATCTATCTCATATTTATTCTTTATTTACTATTGCATGCGCACATTTATGGTTTATTTACTGTTTTCAACCACTGCCACAGTTTATGGTTTATTGAGGGCAAGAATTTTAATTAAAACTTTGCATGGAAATTAAAACTTTATATGGCAATTAAAACTTTCAATAGAAAACATTGGTAAGTTCTCTTCATTTTTCAGGAGAGACGACCACCCAACCTCTGTAATGTAAACCCAATTTTTGCAACGCCAACCTTAGCAACCGCAACTCGAAAGTCTAAGAAAGAGTAGGAGCCAAAACATCCATAAACATGAAATTCCACCAACATGCAACCCCTTATAGCATGCAACATCATCCCACCCATTTTAAAATCCACCACGATGCCACCTGTTTTAGCATCCACTACTATTAATCATTTTAATTAATTAATTTATTAAAATTCCTGTGGGTGTTCCGCGTTACGTTGTCGTCCCTATGTTTTTTAGGCTTTTGCATACACAAACCCCATTCTAGAAAGATAGAGGAGTGGTACAAAAATTATAAGGAATTTTTAAATACAATTCTACCTCGCATTCTATTTATTAAGTCATTTACTCCATACACTTCGAAAGTCATTTACTCCATAAGTTTAACTAACTTTAACAGTGTGGCCAACAATTCGAAAGTCAATTCTACATGTTTAACTAAATTTTAACACTGCCACCCACACTTCCAAAGTCAATTCTACGACATGTCTCCTCAGCAAATTTTTAATCCCCGGCAAAGTTTCAAATTAATTTAAAATACCATTGATTCTCTCCCCATAGTTTGAGCACTCGATTTAGCACAAGAATATGCCTAGCATATTTCCTCCCCATAAAATATGGCCATCCATTATTAATGAAACACAAAAGTCAACAAACCTCCTTGCACCCAAAGTTTATATATATACACTTATACGTGAATTACCTAATAACAACCCTAGTTTAAAAGTCCTTTGGATAGTTCAATGGAGCATTGTGTTGATAATGAACCATTATGTAAAAAAAATTAAGATAAAATTTTCAATATACCTATAAATTATAATATATATAAACATTTTGAAAAAGTTTGATATTAATGAGGTTAGATATCCACTACCTAAAATTCTCCATGGGAACTTGAGATTAATTATCAATACTTAAAAGAAAAAGTTTGATATTATTGAGGTTAGATATCCACTACCTAAAATTTTCCATGGGGACTTGAGATTAATCATCAATACTTAAAATCATTCCAATAAAGTGAAATTTAACCTATTACAAATTATTCCTAACAATAATAAGTCAATTTGCATTATCTGATAGTTATTTTTATTGTCAATTTTAAAACTAAATTATGATAAATTTTCCCACTAAAATCAAAATATTAATCAAACTCTAATCTCTGGACTGCGGATTTTGCAGAATCAGGATTTTGCAGAATCAAGTCAATGAGTAAATATATGTGCGCAGGTGAGACACAAAATGCTTTTGTATCTTCAAGAAAGGCGGGCTTCTGGAACGAGCAAAAACGAGGATTGGCAAATGGGGTGATGATATCAATTTTTCTGCGATCAAAACAAACATTATCTGAAAGCCGCCAAAACCCATCAACATCTTGAAATTTGAGTAAAGTTACAAGGAGATAAGTCAAAAATACAATAAAAAAAATGTAGCTTTCTTTCTTCTCTTTTACAAATTCATGACTCTTATTTTATTATTTTTACTATTACTTTATTATTTTCCTTAGGATGGCCATTTTAGAGCTCAAAATTCCCTTAATGCTAGCTATGCTACAGGAATTCCCATTGAAGGTTGGGATGCTTATATTTCTTTCCTTTTTTGGGATCTCAATATTCATCCACCACTTCTTATGATCCTTTCATTTATTCCTATGCTTGATGGTGTAGTAATTTTCGAGTGAAATTTGTGCATGAAACTTTTCCATGAGTGCCTCATACTCCCTTATATAGTCCAAGAGACTTCAATCTCGTCGTTGTTGGTATTCTGTTGGTTCCTCCAAGAATTCAGGCTATAGTAGCCTTGATGTAGCTTTATTCACTAGTGGGGGAACTAGATTAGATGAATTGTTGGCCTCAACATGATGATTTCCATATCCTCCTAGCAATCTATACTTTCTAATTAAGCCTTCTACTCCATTGTTGGGTTGATTCCCATGAAGGTTGACCATGGACTTAATGATGTTTTTCATAGTCTGGACCATATCATGCTATAATTTGGCTATCTCATGTAGTCCTTTAGCTAAATCATTTAGGGCATGCCTAATATTTCCCAAGGGTTGATCCTCATGATCTCTCATTCTTCCTTCTTCTTACTCTAATTTTCGGTAGTGGTTCTCCTTTTCCTTCTTCCTCTTTTAAGTAACAAATTCTCAATCCCTTGGAGTCGCCAATTGATGAGCACCAATATTGCAGCAAGAATGTTGCAACTCTTGGGGCTACCAACTTTACATTATCAACCCAGGGTTCGTACAAACCTGGAGGTGACAATGTTGTATACACAAGTAGATGCAATGGGTCCACTGTTTGTCACTGTTGAGCTGGAGATGGACCACTAGGGTTTCTCAAACCAACCTTCTATTGATTTAGAAGAAGTTTGATTACCAATGGAGAAAGGGGGCTTTTACCCTAATTGAGAGAATTGAAATATTGTCTACTACAGTAATGAAAGATTGAAATAAATGATTTAAACACACCACTCATCTAACTACTTGTTAAGAGATCTTGCTTCAAAAGAATCCTAAGCTAATATTTGTGTAATCCTAACTATCCTAGGCATGCAATATGAGATAATCAAACACTTTACTACTGTGCATATGAATGAACATAATAACATTTTTTCTTTTTGTCCTTTTTGGTGAAAATATGAATGCTAATTCTTCTTGGTGGTATGGTAGGTGGGTTAGATATGGTTGTGAAAGGTCAGATGGCTTGGGAGGAAAGTAGGGGTCTTCTCTTATCTTCCTAGATGCTTTTTCCACAAATCGGCTTCAAAACATGCCACTACAGGTCGTCCTATAGGATGTCCTAATGCACCTACAGGATGTCCTAATCCTCCTACAGGATCTGGCCGAAAGAAATAGGAGTGATTTGGAAGGTGGTATAGGGTTTAGGGAAGGTGAATGATGGAATAAATGAGGCAAGGGATTGGCTAGGACTTCCTCAAAGCTCAAACCAAATTTTGTAAGATGGTTGGATTTGCTCAACAAACATGGAAAGTTGTTCTTATGGAATGATAAATTGGTTGATGGACTTCATGCTTTTGCTGATCATGGATGGATGAGGTTAGGTTGGGGCTACTGACATGAGATCTTCCTGCATTATTGAAACTCCCGCAATACACACATCATTGGCATTTATCCATGAATCATGTCAAACAAGAAAGATTTCCAATCAATATAAGAAAACAAAATTCCATTATTTAATTTCCTAGTTCATGCATGGAAATATTTGCGGAATTTTGTGAAACACCATTAGACATAACAAAAGGTTGGAGATATCAGAGAGAAAAAATTGAAACCTATTGTTGAAATTGAAAATTTGTTGGCCTAATTAGCAAAAAACCCTAAATTCCATAAGAAATCAGAATTTTGTCTTTTTGGGGCTGAATAAGAGTTTTTCCTCAAACCATGGTCCCTGAAGGGAGGAGTGAGGCCAAATCCGCATTTTATCAGCCTTTTTGGTATTCCTTTATCTCTCTAAAGCTACTGCTAAAGCTATGCACAAATGCAAGAAAATTAATCAAATTCACCACTACTTGCAATGAAACAATGCTAAAATCAATTCAACAATTAATATATGAAATAACCTAAGCATACAAGTACAATGAGAGGAACCACTACTACTAGGGTTGGGACCTAACCCAAGAGCTTCAGCCCTCTGATTCAACTTAGTGCTGGATCAAGGAAATGCTCATTCTCATTATCATATCAAAAAATTACATAACAATGTTTTTCCACAATCCTTTAACTTGAAAATGCTTAGTTCTCTTACATAAAAAATATGAATCCTAATGAGGCTCTAGGCCTCCTTATTTATACAACTGAAGTCTCCAAAAACTTCCTTAAATATAGGGAGGCTTGGCTCCCAAACTCAAGATGAATTGGTTCTTAACTATCATTGGCTCGACTGCCCATGATCTCCATGACTCGGTTGCTTGCAACTCCGAGCTAGTGTGATTTGATTTAGGGATATTCGAATGAGTGAGGATTTAATGAAGGAGATCCATCCCCTATAATCTCTCCTCCTTGTCTCATTCGAGTTCTTGCACCTTAATTAGCCAAAATTGCCATGATTTGCTCACAAAAACCTGTAATCAATGCACATTAGCCCACTAGACATAACATCTTACTTTTACTCATCTCATGAAGAAAAATATAATTAAAAAATGTAAGGAATTATGAGAAGAGTTGATTTTAGTAAGCTTGGAGGTGCATTAAGGTCCATATAGTTACCCAATGATGAGGCTCATCATCACACCCTACTGAAAGTTTTTCTTCTTGTAGACCTTCAATCTATATCCATTGACAAGTAAAGGGATAGTCTCTGCATCAATGGTTCTTATCTGTACCGAACCATTATCATGACATTTTTCTATGACATAAGGCCCTAACCATCTATTCCTTAACTTGCCTTTAAAATCCTTGTACCTAGAATCATACAACAAAGCCCAATCACCTTCTTGAAACTTCTTGTCCTTTATATTATTGTCATGAAAATTTTTCCTTTGAACTTGAGTCACCTCCGAGTGCAGGAGGGCCTGCATCCTAAATTCATCTAACTCATTCAGCTAGAACAGTCTTTCTTGAGATCCAGATCCGGTTGTGCTGCCATTCTTAAGGTGTTTTATTCAAATTCAATGGACAACATGGCTTTCTTTCCATAGACCAACTCATAAGGAGTAAACCCAGTGGTGGTCTTCCAGGTGGTATTGTAGGCCCAAGTAGCCTCAACTAATCTATCTGCCCAATCCTTTTTGCTACTATTAATCACTTTGGTCAAAATTCCTTCCAGTGCTCTGTTGGTTACCTCCACTTGCCCATTAGCTTGTGGGTGGTAAGGAGTGGATGTTATGTGCTTGATCTTGTGTTGGCTTAACAAAATTTCAATCACGTGAGATGTAAATTGACTGCCTTGATGAGTGACCAATTCTCTAGGGTACCCAAACTTATAAAATACACTTTCCCTTAAGAATTTAACAACTTTTCTTTTGTTTTTGCTTTGATGGCCTTGTCTTCAGCCCACTTGGTTAAATAGTTAGTGCACACAATGATGTACTGCTTTTGCCTGGATGGAGGGTCAATGGGTCCAATTAAATCCATGCCCCACTTATCAAATGGCTCGAAAGTCACTTGAGGTTGCAGAGGAATTTCATCCCTTGGGGTAGGTTTCCCCATCCTTTGGCACCGGTCACATTGATTAGTATACCTCCTCACATATTGGTGAAGAGTGGGCTAGGAATAACCAGCTTGTAGTACCTTGAATGTTGTTCTTTTGGCTGTAAAGTGACCTCCACAAGGCCCATCATGACAGGTCAGAAGGATGTCAAAGACTTCCTCCTCCCTGACACATCTTCTCAGAATTTGATCCGGGCCTAGTTTGAAGAGGTTGCCTCCAATCCAAGTGAATGGGGTGCTCTTCCTTACAATCTTGCTCTTTTCCTTGGAGGAAAATTTTGGTGGAAACTGTGCAAACACCAAGTAATTTTCTATGTCAGAAAACCATGGAGAGAGAACTAAAATGGCGAATAAGTGTTCATCTGGTAGCTGATCATCAACCATTCATTATTCCCCTACAAGCAAAGTCAATCTGGATAAAAAAATTTGCAACAACTTTCTCCTTTCCATGCTTATTAATAATAGTTAAATCAAACTATTGCAATAAAAGTAACCATCTAATAATCTAGGCATTTACATAAGGTCTATTAATCAAGTATTTAGTTGTAGCATGGTCAGTATGCACAAATGTTGGGTGGCCAGTAATGTAATGCCTAAATTTATTCAGTGAATGCACAACAACTAGGAGGTCTTTTTCAGTCACTGTGTATTTCAATTTGGCTTTTGATAGATTCTTGCTGATGAATTAAATGGAATAAGGTATCTTGTTATCTATTTGGCCTAGAGTTGCTCCTATGGCTTTGTGAGAGGCATCGACATGTATATGGAAAGGAAGAGCCCAAGCCTCAGAGAATAGGTGCAGTAATCAACTTGTACTTTAGGGTGTCTAAGGCTTCTTGACAATTTTCTGACCATATAAATTCAGAGTCCTTAGCTAATAACCCAAATAAAGGAGAAGCTAACTTGGTGAAGTCTTTTATAAATCTCCTATAGTATCCGGCTAAACCTAGAAAACTTCTGACATCTCTCTGTTTTTGCGAAGCTAGGACCCTTTGGATGATGGCTATCTTATTTGGGTCTACCTGCAGTCCTTTCTGGGATATTGAGTGACCTAGAATAGTTCCTACAATCATCAAGAACTCACATTTTTCGGGACTAAGGGATAGGTTCATTTCAATGCATTTGATCAACACCTTACCCAAGTTGGAGAGAGCCTCCTAAAAATCACACCCATAGGGTGTAAAGTCATCCATATAAATATTTTGAAAGTTTGTGAGTCTTTTGAAAGTGGTGTTCCCACGTCTTAACAATCATAAGAGAAATGTTTGTTAAACATATAACAGATATTTGAAACCTACTTGACCATAAGAAAACATTTATCCCTCGTATCTTGAATTTTATAAAAAATTATAAATTACTTTTTTTTTAATTAATAAATAAAGTAAAATTTAAAAAACCATTTACACATTTTACAATTTTAATATATTATTAAATACTAAGAAAAAATCCTATCATTTGAAGTTTTAATTATTAACTATATTCAACATTTGTTTCTCTTATGACATTTGACTCAGAAGCAAACGAAGTTAATTGCTTTCCTTACATTAGAGTTAGTCCATCAAAAACTAAACTTGAACATGGTAATTTGGACAAGAGGCATCAAAAACCTGGCTTTTTGGTGCAGCACATGAAGGATATCCATGCACCTTCTGCGATATGGGTGGCACTGGGAGGAGCCAATAACCTTCTATAAAGTTTCTTTTATTATTATTAAGTCAAGAGAGGGGCATATTCTCCTAATCATGTGTTTTTAATAATCATTAGTTGTTGATTATTCGACAGTTAAAATTTTAAGCAACCATCGGATATCCGACAATGATCCGAAGAAACCAACCATCGTATCTATAAAAAATTCGTCGCACCAAACTGCTAGTCGTTGTTGGATATCTAATGGTTGTAAGAAAGAACCAATATTCGGATCCATAAAACATTCACGCATGAAAATGATATATGACACAACCAACTGTCGGATTTTTATATTCAAATTGTCTCTTTCTCATCCAAGTGATTTCACCTCTAAATAGGTTAAACACATACCCACTTGTAGATATTCTTTGATCCATATCTCTAGCCCAGTCAACATCAACAAAGCCATGTACTCCAACACTTTGTCCAATCTTGGTCTTCCTTGGTAGCAGAGACCATAATCATTGTTGCCACGTAGATAACTAAAAACCCACTTTACTATTGTCTAATGCTCCTTCCTTGGTTTTGACATAAACCTGCTCAATAATCCCATTGCATGTGCAATGTATGTTCTCATACATACCATTTCATACATCAAATAACCAATTTCACTCACATATGGAACACATGACACCAAATAAAGAACATGATCACCAACTAATTTATAAAATACACAAGTGATCTGCTTTGTTAATTGTGAAGCCAATTCCTTATATCTATATCTATATATATATATATGCATCAATTTTTAATACCACATCATTGGTGATTGCTTTAACCCATACAAAGACTTCCTTAACCTGTACACCAGTTCTTTCTTATGCTTCACTCTATCGCCTTCTAGTTGTTTCATGTAGATATCTTCTTCCAAATCCCCATCTAGGAATGTTGTTTTCACATTCATATGTTCTACCTCAAAATTGAAAGAAACAATAACATATGGGAGTAATCTAATAGAGGATAACTTGGAAAAAGGAGAAAAAATATCACCAAAATCAATTCCTGGCACCTAGGAATAACCTTTTGCTGGTAACCGAGGTTTTTATTTCTCCACTTTTCCTTTTGCATTCATATTCTTATTAAACACCCATTTTCTACCAATGGGTTTTCTTCTAGCTAGTAATTCTACTAGATCCCAAGCTTCATTCTTGTTCAAGGTTTCCATTTCTTCAACAATCTCCTTTTTCCAAAATTTTCCATCCTTAAAACCCATTGCTTCTGTGACAGTTCTAGGAGCATCATAAGTAATAGATAAAGATAAATTTGAACATAAATCAAATGGAATATACCTCTCTATCTTCCTTCTTTCTCGAACTGATCTCCTCAAAATCAGAGTGCGTTGTCCTTATCCTTCTAATTCATGTTATTTTTTAGAGTTTGATTCATCATCCTTCAGTTCAAACTTTATCTTCTTTGCTTCCTTTTCTCTTGGTAAGAATTCTTGGTTCATGACATCCTTCACTTCTCTAAATACCACATCTTGAATGTATACTAGCTTCGTTGTTTCTTGGTTCCAAATCTTGTAACCTTTTAAACCATCTTTATACCCAATAAATATGCACCTTTTATATTTACTATCCAACTTGGTTCTTTTGTCCTTTAGAAAATGTACATATGCATCACATCCAAATACCCTGATAATTGTGAGAGAGAGAGGGTTTCTTACCAATCCATACCTCATGTGGATTCTTATCCTCCAAGGCTAATGAAGGTGATATGTTAAACAGAAAACGTGCAATGTCCACTGCCTCTTCCTAGAATTCTTTCCCTAATCTAGCATCACTAAGCATGCTTCTTTCCTTTTCCATCAACATCATGTAATTCTTTCTACAGCTCCATTATATTGAGTTGTGTATGGAGTAGTGTTTTAATGTGATATACCACACTTCTTACAGAACTCTTTGAATTTTTTCTTGTATAACTCTCCACTATTATTTGTCCTCAACACCTTAATCTTCTTCTTTGTCTGATTTCCCACTGGAGCCTTAAATTCTTTAAGTCTATTAAAGACTTCAAATTTCTTCCTGAGAAAATATATCCATTTATTCCTCGAGAATTCATATATAAAGGAAACGTAGTACCCACATTTTCCTAGCGATGGAATCGAGAAAGGTCCAAACACATCATTGTGCACAAGCTCTAATATTCCTTCTTCCCTCTTAGCAACACAGGAAAAGCTCACCCGATTCTACTTCCCATATACATAATATTCACAAAAATCAAAATCCAGAGAGAAATTAGACATACCTTCTACCATGCCATTACCATGTAGTATCCAAAGGCCCTTCTCTTCAATATGTCCCAGTCTTTGATGCCACAACATAGCCTTTTCACCAAAGACTACAAGATTTTCTGCTCCACTTTCAACAACAACAAAATTGTTAAACCCATCAATAACAATGCTTCCCATAATCTTGTACAGAGTTCCAATTTAACTCCCCTCATCAATATGAGTGATCCTTGAACCATCTTGTAGTCTGTATCTTTCGCAAACAATGTCTTTACAGTTGCATCATCCATCTTGCTTATAGAAATTAGATTTATGCCCACTCCTGGAATGTGAAAAACTCCAAGAAGTGTTCACCTAGGAAGACATCACCACCATCATATTTCTCATATTCATAGAATCACACCCTATGGGGAGTCATATGAAAGGATGCACCTGATTAAATCAACCATGCCTGATGATCTACATGTATACTCGAAGAATCCAAGTACACATCCCCACCTTCAACTGAGGTAGTTTTCACTTCTGTAGAAGGAGCATCATTAGGTCCCTTTCCTTTCTTAAGAGTTTTAGATTTATAATATTTCTTGTAGTACCTTTCTTTTCACATTTCTAGTGTACCTTTACAAATTTTCCTAAAGATTTAGATCTCCCTTTATATTTAGATCTCCCACTTGAGGACTTATTCTTATTTATGGTCTGAGAGCATCCTCTTATAGACAAGGCATCTCCATTTTGGTTCTCCATGTTTTTCCATTTCATCTCCTTTAACATCAAGGATGAGATTATTTCATCAAATTTCAAGGTAGTTATATTTTTACCTATGGTAACAACTAGATTATCCCACGAGTCTGGTAGAGAACACAACAAATTGATACACTTATCTTCATCTAAAATTTTAATATCAACAAAAAATAACTAACTTACCACAATATTGGAGCCATTCTAAGCTCTATCACTGAGTCTCCATCCCTCATCCTTAGACTATATATCTTCTTCTGCATGAACAATTTCTTTGCCAGGGACTTAGACTAATACAAACTCCCTAACTTGTCCCAAAAATCTTTCCCAATAGATTCTCATGAAACATTCAATAACACTGAATATAATACACACAACCATATTGTGCTTGTTGCCTTCTGATCCAACTTAGTCCAATCCTCTGTCAACGTTGTTGTTGGTTTGGTACTTCGATAGAAGACCATCTCGCCCTCCCACTTGAACCAAGTAGCTCTCCTAGTGGTGGAATAGTTCTAATAGAGATGGATCCCTCTAACTTATCTCAGTAAACATGAAATATCAGTGTTTATTTTATTTTCTCTATTAGTTTTTCTTATCAATATATTATAACTAATTCGTTAGCCCCAAGAGTTAGCTCAATCGGTCAATCAAGTGTCTCGCCAATGGGAGGTCACAGGATCGAAACCTGAAAGCTCTTGGGGTCAGGTCAGTAAATAGGCCGAGGGGTGTGATCCTCTTCGGGTGGGGTCCACCCTGGCGTTGTTCGATCCTGGACGTAGCGGACCCAAGTGAAAAAAAAATTATAACTAATTCATTAAATAATAAGGGTCTCAAACACTTAATTGTTTTTTTACTCTCTTTTGAGCACCATGTATGGATGTTGAATAGTTTATGGTTTTTCCACTAATTTCGTTTCCCTAGTAGCAAATCAAGGAAAACCTAGACTATATGTTATGTACTTCTTTGATTAATCAATAGAAAATTTAACCTTTCAAAAAAGCACTAACAACATAGCCAAATATGGTCATTAAACAACATTCCCATATAATATAACATTACCCCTTGATTTTTACTATGAGAACAAATACAATTGGATAAGAGGATGACACTAAACTAAAATAAAGATTATGGCAATGGAGAAAATGACAAGGCTATGGCATCCCTCTTTTCCTAGTCACACTTTTGCAAACTCCCATGCACTTTATCATTTTCAAAGTTTCGAGAATAAAATCAATAATTTTAGCTCCAACTTTTAGTTGTCGAAACAAGAACTTTTTCCAATGTCACTTGCATGTAAATCTTCAAAATTAGAACAACAATGTACTTAACTTGTTGCTATTATAAATCATAACGACCTAATTTACATTAACACCATATCAAAAATTTAAGTTGCATTGTTCACATGTTTTTCTTCACTATAACACACTTAGAGTTGAACTTAATAACCTAATTTACATTAGCACCATATCAAAAATTTAAGTTGCATTGTTCACATGTTTTTCTTCACTATAACACACTTAGAGTTGAACTTAATAACACCAGATAATGTAATCAGCTACCACTAATCAAATCCATCTCTACCACTCAAAACAATTTACACCAAATTTAATCACATAATAACTATCTTTAATAACATTGTATTTATTAAAATATAAACTAAATTCTTCATTATAATAAAGCTGGTTTTGATACAACGACACATACATTTTCTTAAATAAATATGTTCTATAAACACATATCTATATTTTAAAAAAATTAACATTAATTAATTATACTTAAAATATATTCATAAAAAATCAAAACTAATCACTCACTTTAAATATTAAATATTTATTTTTACCAAAAAATTTACAATAACAATTACATAAATAATTACAAACTTAACATTGTGTCGTAAACTCAAAAACCATAATTTACTCAAACTTATCCCAACCTTAAGTTCATAAATTTGCACGAGTCTCAAATTATCAATGTATTCTGACTTCACATGATTTTGAAAACCTTATCACTCTTATAAAATTGTTTTCACAAATTTTTAAAATCTCATTGACTTATTTAATTATATTATAAATAAATAATATAAAAAAAAAAGTATTTTATATTTTTTAAATCATTATAAAAATTATCTTAATAATTTTCTTTTATTTTCTAATATGAATTTATATAATTTTTGAAATGGAGAATGTTTAAACCACCCGCATCACATATGTTTGAAAAGAATGGCTAGTTTCCTTTCGTCTTTCATTTAATTTATCTCAACCACGGGATCGTTCACTTTGACAATGGTTAAGAAAAGCCTTAATCGGAGGAAGAAATATTAACTTTAAAAATGTGACAATGTTTGCGATTATTGATGATGATGATGATGATGATGGTGGTTGTTAACGTCCACTGAGACCAAATAATGATCTATCGGACCTAAAAAGACGAATTATTTATTTTGATTTATGATTTTATTCCGATGCTCAAAAAGCTTGGAGAGAAGCCTCCCGAGTTCACTATAATTTTGGCATTGTAAAAGGCTAGAAAGGTCAGTATTATAACAAAGGTTGTGAAATTGAGATCTAATGTGGTTGTATGCAGGGCACTCTAAGAGGGAGTGGTTTTCATCCTCGATGCTCTTATTCTCACAAATATGGCAGATCCTTTCCATCCATGGCGTTTTAGGAACTACCCAGCGGCCAGTCTCACTATGGAGCTCATGAGAATTCGTTCTAATCTTTGCTATATTAATTTTCTTTTTTGAGCTAGTTAGAATAGAGAGATACTTTTGATCCTCAAGGGTGGGGTTGATGACCTTCTTATAATAACTTAATTTTCTTTTAGACGCTAAATCTTTCTCACACCACAATTTTTCTTTGAACTTAGAAGTAACAATATCTTTAATGTTATTTATGTTTTGCAAAGCATCATTCTCATTGATCTCCCAATAGTTTAACCAGGCCCTTGTGTCCTTATGCCATCCTCGGTTAAGCCTCAGGTGATTTTGGCTGGAAGTTAAAGCTAGCTTAGGAAGTCTATGATTGTCTATGTTATTGAGCTTGTGCTTGTACATCAGAAACCTGAGCATAGCTAGGCTCTCAATAGAAGAAAGACCTGCTTCTATAAGGAGAATAGGATAGGGTGTATTACTTTTAATTTTCAGGTTATAAGTTATAAAACGCTTCTGGATTTGCTCAATCTTCCTCCATGATTCTCTGGAGATGCTGCAGCCCCAAACTTCACAGCCATATAAGATAACAGGAGTGACTAAGGTTTCAAAGAGGAACTTCTTTTTATCCCACATTACGAGGTTTGCTGTTTTACAATTATTTTCAAGACCAAAATAAGCTTTCCATCCCCCATTATCCATACGTAAAGGCCTGTTGTGCCGTTTGATTGGCATATTTAACGAAAAAGGTTATTGAGGCAGAGGAATTGTTTGGTAGGTCCAAAGTTGCCAAAAATAAAACCAGAATTTAGATGGAAAAAGGAGGTAGTTAGGTTAAATAAAATGTTTTTTTCAAAGCGATTTATTTATTTGTTTTTTATGGTTTTTATTAAAAATAATTATATTTTTCATAATGTGGAATCTATTTTCACTTTCAAAAATATGATTTAAACATTTTTTCTATAAAATTTGTTGAAATTTTTTTGGGTTGATTTCGATCAGAAATAACTGTCGGAGTCTATTATTTATAACAAATGTAGTTTAAAAGTCTTTGGATAGTTCATTTCGGGATTAAAACAATATAAAGTTGAAAATTTTCAATATACCTAATTTTTACAATCAAAATTATATATATATATATATATATATATATATAAAATAATTTAATTAATAAATATTTTGAAAATTTTGATATTTTTTGATATAGATCAGGATATCCAAAGGGCTTCGAGTATGCTCTAAATTTGTTTTTTCTTAGCTAAGAGCTTGTCTTTTCAAGAGGAAATAGGTTAACGGTCCAAGACCCAAAAGTAAGGAAACGTCGTCCAAGACATAGAGGCATCTCCCAGGCGTGAAAGCCTACCCCCTTATGGACCACTGTGGTTTTTCTTGAATAAGGATGATGAGTAAGCATGCTTTCATGATGAGTCAACATGCATTACAGGTTAGCAGCTAGAGACACTCCTGCCCCCCTAACCGACCACTAGTTCATTATTCTAGGCCGTGTGTTTTCCTTGAATAAGGGTGATGAGTAAGCGTGCATTCACCGTTAACAGCAAGAGATGAGGACTTGTCCTCAGTGCCTGCGGCAAGAGATGAGTTATCCTCAGCCTGCATTCATGTTTAGTAGCAAGAGATGAGGAGTTGTCCTCAATGCCTGCATTTGCGGTTAGCAGCAAGAAATAGTTATCCTCACTGCTGGTTTGATAACTGAGTTATGATAGGTTTTTCCCCTATATAAAGGTGAGGATATCCACCTCCTAAAACTGTTTTGAGGTTTGAAATTAATTACACATGACCTAAAAGTATTTAGTTCAAGTGAAATCTTGTCACGTTACCTATTACAGATTGGTAATTCCAAATAGCTTAATTTTTTAAATAAACAGTAATAATTAAAATTACATTAACTTATAACAACCCATAATAATATATTCACTACTTATTTAACAACTAAATTATAATAAATCGAAATATCCACGGCCTAACTAGGCATTTTCCAAAGCCAAGTGAATGAGTAAATGTATGTGCGCACGTGAGGTACAAAATGTTTTTGAATCTTCAAGAAAGGCGGGCTTCTGGAACGAGCAAAAACGAGGATTGGCAAATTGGGTGATGATATCAATTTTTCTTCGATCAAAACAAACATTATCTGAAAGCGGCCAAAACCCATCAACATCTTAATCATGTAACTGCCCAATTTTGTGACTATGAATCTCCAGAATCATTGACTCCTTGATAGCTGTCAAAATCCATCTATAACTTTATCCTGTAGCTGCCCAATTTTCTGACTAACAGAAACCAAAATAATTGACTCACTTATACCTGCCAAAAACCCACTAATAATTTAATCCTGTTGCTGCTCACTTTTCTTACAGAATAATTGACTCGTTGACGCGCAAACGATGCCCAATCCCCCTGAGCTGAAGTACCATGGGCCTCCACAGCCTGCTTCGAGATAATTTGTTGAGTGGTCAGAGAAATGGGTACCATGCAAATGGAAAACGTCTATGCTTTCGTACTTTGTTCCTTTCTTTGAAATGTACTCTTTTGTATATTGTTCGTAATATTTTGTATGTTGTTCCTTTGTTTGTATAAATAAAAATAAAAATAAAAATAAATATAATATTTATTGAATTAAAATTAATAAAAATAATAAATTAATTAAATTAAATTTATTATATTATGGTTTTATTTTTATTAATAAAATTATAATTTTTTTGTTATATATATAACATTAAAATAATAAATCATAAATATAATTAAAAATAAAAATATTTATATAAAATATATATAGTATTTATAAATTAACATTTATATCACTATAAAAATTAAATAATGATTCATATTAGTAATCATTATATTTTAAAACTTAATAATTAAAATTATCTATATATGTGTGTCAAACATGTACAAGTAATTATATGTATTATTAGCGTTTTAGCAAAATTAAAAATAAAGAATATTTTTATATGATGATGATGATATTATCTATATAAAAAACAATATTCTAGATATTAAAATTATTAATGACTCGGCAAAGCCAGACTCCAAATTGGTGTATGAGACCCCCTTGTTTTTGGGACAAGGGACCCTAGGCATATATACTCTACCCCCTCTGGTTTTGAACCTATGACCTTTTAGGAGGAAACACATGCTCTTAACCATTATGTCCACTCAAGCTCTTAACCATTATGAATGTTGAGACATTTTCAGTAAAAATCACATAAAGAAACTTTAAGTGGACGAAGAACCAAATCATGACATTAGATTAAATAGATGAAGAGATTAGTTTTCTAGCCACTAAAAAATAATAGCTAATTTTGACTAAAAAATTATCATTAATTAATATACAAATTTTTTAATTAAAATTTAAAAATAGATAGAAAATAATTGTAAATAAAAAATTAAATTAATTTTATTATTATTATTATTATTTTAACCAAAGCTAAATTCTGTAATAATAATGTCAAACTTAAATTATTCTAAACAACAAAACTAAAAAATAATAATAAGGAAAAACATATAATAATAATAATAATAAAACAAATAAACAAAATAAAAATAATAAAATGATATTTAATTATTCTAAAAAATAATAATAAGAAAATAAAGAAACAAAATAAATAAAATATAAATCAAAATAAATTAACGTAATTTTGTTATTTAAATCCAAAAAAATAAAATTAAAATAATAAATTAACACAATTTTATTTTTTAAATTCAAAAAATAAAATAATAGAGGAGTAAAAACACCATTTGAAAAATTAAACTAAAAATAATTATTTAATTTTATAATTAAAATCAAACAAAAATCCCAATAAAAAAGTACTAATAAGATCAACAAATAGTATCTCCGTGCGGAGACGTTAATCAACTAAATATTTACATTACATAACATAAACTTCATGCTGAATATTCAATACACGTTTTTCCGAACCCACCATTTTTCATATGTTGCAATACATGTAGCTACCCACTACTACCAATGATCTGTCATTCTAAGTGGGTGAGTCAGAATTTCATAATAGCACTCATTAAATGAGTATACGGGCAACTTGTTAATTGTACACATAACACTAACAACAATATAAAATGCGCACTCAATACCATAAGAGTCCTTATGCTTGCCAATGCGTTATTAACATTAAAATAATTATTGCATTTACATTATCTTTTAAAAAATTATTGTATTTTTTTAATAATAATAATAAAGTTTAGGTGGATTGTTTGTTTTCCTATCTAATCATTTTAATTTTTATAAGTTATAGGTTGATTTGATGTGATAAGATTAGAAGCTTAGATACCTCATGGAATATAAATTCACTCTTAATGTTTTAAGAGTTCTCAAATCTAAGTCACAAATTATTGCTTACCTATCATTATTTATTGATCCTGGAATCTTTTACTAATTCATGTTGAAATTAATTTTTGATTAATTAACAATAAATAAACATGATTCATGTAATGGATTCTTATAACTAATTTTCTTAAATTTCATTGACTTTTGATAATAGATAAGTAAATTTCAATCTCATTGAATTGTATTTTTATGAGCATTCAATTCAGCGACTTTTATACCTTGGTTATTAATTTGAATCCTATTACACTTTTCAAGGATATTTCTAATGGCATTTCCCTTTTGACTTTTCTACTAGACTTTGATTCAATCAAAGTTTAATCCCGACCTTTAATAGATTAGACCCCATACTTACTGGCCAAGCACTAAGTCAATTATTACTAGAAACAATCATTATAATGGATCATCATCAAGTTTTGATGACTCAAAGGGCTTGATATGAAATTAAAGCTTGAAATACTTTTGTATGTTGAATGTAGCTTATTCTAACATTATAAATAAAGTTTAATTGAGCAATTAAAAATATGTACATGCAAAACAAACAATAATAAGAAAGGTTATAAAAACAAGTTGATAATGAAGCTCATCCTTCATGGGCTACGTCTCCAGATCCACTTTAAATGAGTAATCAATCCATTAAAATTATGCAAAAACTTGAAATGCTTTATTTCATCAACATTGATCTCCAACCTACATTAAAAATGCCTTCAAGAGCCCCATAGGAAGACTATAACATTGTTGGAATACTCTTCCCATCTACTTCCCACAAACTAAAAGTATTTATGGCCTTTATTTACCAAAATTTTGCTAGAAAATACACCTTAAAATATTTTTTACATAATATATTTCACAGTTTAAGCCACAATGCAATGGTAAAGCACAAGGTTGGTGTAGGAGAGGTTCTGAGTTCAATCCTCAATTGTCCATAAATTTTGGGATATAATATCATTTATTTGGCATAACCTCTAAAAATAATCTTATCAAAATGAATCCATAGAAAACTTAACACATTTGCAACCTTTGGTGCAATGGTAAGACTTGGGGTTGGCATATGGGAGGTCAATGGTTTGAATTGTGTGGGTGTATATTTTGTGGAATTTCATTTTCAAAAAACAACATAAACAATATAACATTTTCCTAGTTTAACATGGCACACAAGTTAGCCTAGTGGTAAGGTGTAGAAATTGTGCCAACTAGGTTTGGCATTCAAATCTTGTAATTGCTACATTTTTGCAATACATAGTTGACATGCCATGCATCTAGTCCATGTAGACCTTCTAGAGGGTTCATGTGGTAGCCTCTAGTTGGTCCCCATGGTAACCTTTGGTTAGTCCACATGGTGTCAACTGTCAACCTCTAGGTGTGGCATGTGTCATCCTTGTGTGTCTCACCCTTGTCTTTCCTTCAACATTTGAAGGCCATAACTTTCAGATATGGTGTCCACTTGAGCTCATTCCATTTGTGTTGGAAAGCTCGTGATAGGCTCTTCGACATGAAACATTTTCATCATTTGAAACTATCAATTTGGATTAATTGTGATAATCCTTCTGGATCAATCCTCCCTATTAAGAAGCTTTTAGACCAGTGTTTTTAAAACCAGCCTAACTAACCGGTTACCGATCTAACAGGCCGGTCAGCAAGGCCACCGGTTGGAACCGGCTGAAAAACCCGGTCAAGAAGGCAATGTGGCAAAGTTTTGGCCCTAACCGGTCCTAACCGGCCAGTTCAGTCTTAAACCGGACGATTACCTGCCATGCCAACCTCCACCATTTGTATCGCTAGTGTGTTTGTGGGGATCCTATCTCTGACATGATTGGAAGCTTGGAAATGAATTGTATGAGGATGACCAACATTCTCTCTCATCACTTGAACCATATATGCATGAGATTTCAAATCCAAGGAAGAAAAGTGTGACGAAGGCCTTGTTGTAGCACCCCATGTTTATATTAAATAGTATGCATGTCATCATGTCTCAAATGAAGCACATTGTGATGATGAGATACAATTGCATGAAGGAAAGGGTTTGGTATGTCATATTCCCTTCCAAGTTCCTGAATTTAGTAATGATTCTTTTGATGATTTGGAGAGGGTATATTTTGTAGAATAACCTTGAAAATGAAAACCTTTTAGGTGTTATCGTTCCCTCATGTAATGAAGAGCATGATGGCCAAGAGGATGAGGATTTTGACACTTTTTTTTTATTGTAAGGCATAGATGGCATTTGTATTACTGGTTTGTTTGTGGAGATCCTATCTCTGACATGGATATTGAGAGTTTAATAGAGAAATGTCTAATTGGCATACTCAATTACTCCAATTCCAATTAGCATAAAAGACCATCTCATGAAGCACAGAGAAAGCATTGTAGGGTCTTTTATGATCTCAGAGAGCCAAACATGGTGGAGGTAGGTGAACCATTTTTCATTATTAATGAACAACCATATCTTTTCATCGTGGTGATTCAGTGCAAGATAAAGAGTTTTTTTATGGCAATAAAATTGCAAACCAAACAAATTGTTTATTTGAGTCATTGCTTATGTATTTTACTATTTTGTCAATGATATGTATTGCACTTGATGCCATTTTGATATATTCACCTTTACATGGTATATAATTGAGCAAACTTTGCATATTTTGTCTCTATTGGCTTGGAATCATAGTTTTAAATCTTAAAAATAGTTTTGTTTCATTAAAGATTAATTATTTAATGTATTTTTCTAAAACCGGTTCGTTCAGACCTAACCAGTCCCGGTTCGACTAGTTCCGATCGGTAAACTGGTTCATTAGGTGGACCGATCCGATCACCGGTTTTAGTTTTAAAACATTGTTTTAGACCACCAAACGTTTGATATTATTCAACAAGTAAGTGGGGGTATAGCTCTCTCACTTTTATGAGTTCCATCCATCGTGCTTTATTTGGATGAACTCTTTTTGAACCCATACAAATATATTCAACATCACCTTTTCATGAATTCATCACATTCATATTAAGAATAACATCTTCTTGCAAATCCTTGAGATATTTAAGAGAAAAATCATCAACAAAAGGAACTTGAAAATTCTTATCTTGATCCATAATCATAGGGGGCTCATATAGTTTCAAGTTTCCAAAATTCACCACTGAATACATCTACATATATGGATGTAAATCTAATAAGAAGTCATTCTCACCGATCTTTTCCAAAATTGTAAATGGACTATACTTGATCGGTTTGAGCTTTTTTCCTTCACCTCTAAGACATTCTTTATTGTTACATTGGAAAAATTGTAAGGTCAAAAATGGGCCTTGAAACAAAAATGTACAACCAAAATCAAATTTATAAGAACCAATAGAGTTGAAGATGATGATGTCAACCATGGGGGATGATTCACTATTTTTGGAGTAAAAAGGTAAAATGATAAAAAAAATAAAAAATGAACAAACTACTTTTCAACATATCTCCCTATGGTTTTACTCAAATTTTGAGCGGGAGAACTCATTGGATGCATAATTTAATTTTGCATATGATGAATACCCATGTTGAATGCTTTCGATGGAGCCCACTACACAAAAAATGAGAAATACATGAAAAACACGATTGCAATCATATTTTTTCATGTATTTCTCATTTTTTATGTAGCAGGATCGATCGAAAGTATTCAACATGGATACTCCTTGGATGTGAAGTTAAATTCTACATCCAATGAGTGCTCCCAATTGAAATTTGAGTAAAACCGAAGGAAGATAAGTTGAAGATACAAGTTGAAAAAATAGTTTTTCCTTTTTCACTCCAAAATTTGATGAGGTAATCTAATTTTATTTTATTATTTCCACAATTATTTTATAATTTTCCTTGGCAAGCTCATTTTAGACCTAAAAAATTATCTAATGTATAGCCAAAATTAATCATGGACTTGGAAATGATGATCGCCCTAATGCTTGTCATGCCTAGCTTTATACTTAGCTTGCCTCTTTACCATTTTTCTTGCACAACAAGCTTCTTTGGATATACTATGGAGATTTGCAGGGGATCTAGATCAGTTAAGCCAAATGTCATAAAACCCTAATCATTACTTACAGATTTTTTAATAACCTTCTTGATCTTGCAAAGGATAGGTTTTCGTGGTTGGAAGCACAAGTTGCAGATATAAACCATAATGTGAATCTCTTCATGGTGGCCCTGACCAATAAGCTCATGATATTAAGGGAATATCAGGGCTTTAGCGTAAAGGTTTGATCAGAAGGAAGATCAAGAGATTGAAAAGAAATGGAGAAGGAGTCACAGAAAGAACCCAAAAATGATCAACCTAGTTTGAGTGTTGTGAATCATTCATAGTCCATGTTCAAAATGAAATTGAAGGTCGATATCAAGTCGTATCAAGGAAAGATTGACGCTTATAAGCTAAATCATTAGTTGCATGAATTAGAATTTTATTTCAGTATTCATCATATAGAGGAAGAAGAGAAGGCTTCATTTGTGTGGCTAAAATTAAAGGACCATGCCCTGGCCTGGTGGGAAAGCCACATAGAGACCTTAAGGTTGGAGGGAGATCCTCCAGTGACTAAGTGGGAGGAATTTGTAATATCCATTAATATTACTTAACTAAAAAATTCAAAAAATTGCTCAAAAAAATACACCATAAATTTCTCCCCAAAGATGCAATAAGGATTGCACAATTTCACACAATAAAAATTATCATCATGTCAAATAAAATTTACAAATGTAAAAACCTAGAAGCTAGAAATATGTTGCAACTCCAGCTATATTTATTAATGTAATTCTATGAAGGAAATTTACATAAAATATTGAGACAAAATGTGATGAATAAATTCTTGAGAATGTTTTCCCCTAAACTTCTTAATAATTATCCCCTCAACAAAATATTATAGCCTCTCTGCAATATGCAACGCAGGCCTTCATGTCAATGTTTCAACCCTCTAACCAGATAAATTCACCCCTCTTTGTCCATACAAATTCAGCCTTAGAATTTAGATAGCTTGGCTCCCCTGCCGATGGATCAAATAAACCCCTTGGAGTAGAGTGATTCATCTTCTGGTTTTCTTAGGTAAATCAACCTCCAATTCATGAAGGATATCCGTGCACCCTCTGCGATATGGGTGGCACTAGGAGGAGCCAATAACCTTCTACAAAGTTTCTTTTATTATTATTAAATCGGGAAAGGGACATCTTCTCCTAATCATGTGTCTTTTTAATAATCATTAGTAATTGATTATTCGACAGTTAAAATTTTAAGCAACCATCGGATACCCGACAACGATCCGACGGAACCAACCATCGTATCTATAAAAAATTCGTCGCACCGAACTGCTAGTCATTGTTGGATATCTAATGGTTGTAAGAAGGAACCAATATTTGGATCCATATCCGATAGCATTAACTTCGAAATCTGACACTTTCTTCGTTAAATGTCAAACAGTTAAGATTTGGAGCGTTTTGGTGATCACGTTGGTTATCCAATGCCTAATGTCATACGAAATAGAGGAGAAGGTGTCTGAATATCAGATGATGGAATTTTTTTTCCAGTTTTTGCATCGGATATTTGAGGTCCGTTCCATCAAATTTCCAATGAATAGTAAAAAGTCACCCATTCGACACAATGCCACCGATGAAAATTATGACTCAAATGTGTCAGATTTCCGATGACCATGAGTCGAATAGCTGACAAATACATGTCGTTCGCCCCATTTGTACCAGTGGGAAAATTCAAAGTTGCAGTCATTTTTTAGTTATGTCAAAAATAAGACCAAATTAGACTAGATCAAGCTATTCTAAGGGGGTTTAATGCTAAATTTATCCCATCTGATTAGATATGTAGCTAAATAGACCAACAAATCAATCCTTTGTAAGCTCAATCATGATTTGTTTGGTAATTTTTGGGGAAAATTATCTCAATTCGCCTTTGTATAGATATTTGGGAAAAAGCCCAAATATTTGTTAGTTTACCATGTGCATGGTTTGAGTGTCATAAGCATTAATTTTTTTGGTAGATATATTTATGGAGATGACATATCACATTGTTTATTGGTGAATCATTGCATTATTGATGCATAGATTATTTCACTTTGATTGAAGATAATATGTTAACAATTGTTCTATGCTTATGGTATGAGCTCTTGTCTCATATCTGATAACAGATAGCATGTATTAAATCTCATCTCTTATCTCCGATTCTATGATACATTGGTTTTGGAATGCACAATCTAAATGACCAAATCTAGAGTTGCATTTCAAGATCCTCTATTGTTGTACATTTTCAATAGTTTATGATAACTCTATTTTACATATGCAAGATTAGAAAGGATAGCTCTATAATATTCTATTTATATTTAATATCAATACCTTGCTAAAATTCACATAAAAGGATCATTCTTGTTAAATAATATCACTCAGTTTATGCACCTTGAATCCCTCTTTTTGTATCTTATTAGGTTGTGTGTTATCTGCAGCTTGTAAGCTAATTGATTTCAAGATCTGAGTTTGGAGTGATGTTAATACTCCATTCCTTTTCGTTATTCAAATAGTGATCCATGTATGTCATTTGATGATTAATAATTTTTAGATTCGATTAATACTTATAATGGTTTGAAACGCGGCTTGATTTTTCTATTACAGGCTTCACTCTTGATTCCATTCATCCTATAGTTAAATCACCATATGATTATGTAGTAGTTGTACACCCCATGGAAATTTAGGCTTATTCTTTTCTTCCTTTTACATATGTGACAACAACATTACCTAGTTGATAGGATATGCTTGTTATGTATAGCTGATAGGAGTTTTTTTATCAAGCTTAAGCTTCCTATTCTACCTCATGTTCATAGAAGCCACAAAGAGACATATAGTCCTTTGTCCACTGGAGAACCAAGTGAGGCAATAGGTCAATCGATCTAGAGGGAGTTGCACTGGGAACTCAATGGTCCCTTAGTTAATATTTATTGATTGAGTTAATTGAACCTGCCACCCAAGGTCTTTCGATCATTTGCAGTCTTAGAGATGACTCTCCAATGGACACTAAGGTGGTGCAAGTTTTCTCTTATGCTACTTGTGTGAAATTTCTTTTAAGAAAATAGATATATATTATTAGTTAGCAGGTCTCTATGGGTCCTATCTCAACATAAACTGTCTAGTTCCTATATGTCTATGAATCATGGATTGACAAAGTAAATGTTGATTAATCAACTTGTCAATTATTCCACCCAACATTTCTTTGCCAAGAAAATTGCACTTTGGTTGTTGCAATCTATCATTATGGCTCACTATACCAACCTCATACTTGAACACAATCTTTTCAACCAAATTTCTTCCTTTCTTTCATGAGTAACTACTATGTATTCGATCTTTATATTCAAATTGTCTTTTGCTCATCCAAGTGATTTCTCCTCTAAATAGGTTAAACACATACTCGCTTGTAGATATTCTCTGATCCATATCTCTAGCCCAATATGCATCAACAAAGCCATGTATGTCCAACACTCTGTCCAATCTTGGTCTTCCTTGGTAGCACAAACCATAATCATTGTTGCCACACAGATAACTAAAAACCCACTTAACTGTTGTCCAATGCTCCTTCCTAGGTTTTGACATAAACCTGCTCAATAATCCCATTGCATGTGTAATGTATGTTCTCATACATACCATTTCATACATCAAATAACCAATTTCACTCACATATGGAACATGTGACATGTCTCTTTCTCTTCCTATGTCTTGGGACAATGTTAAGCAGATAAAATTTACACCTACATGAATGTAAACCTTCGCCATTTTACTATCATGCATATTAAGCCTCTATAATATTGTCTCCACATGCTTACTCTAGTTTAATCAAGGCTTCCTCTTTTCAATCTCACTTAATTTCCATGCCCAAAATGAAGTTTACAATGTCAAGATCCTTCATGTCGATTTAGAGGGCAATTAGGTCTTCACATACTGGATAATTTCTTTGTCATTTCTAATCAACGATATATCATCCACATACAAGACAAAATAAAGAACATGATCACCAACTAATTTATAATATACACAGTGATCTACTTTGTTAATTGTGAAGCCAAGTCCTTATATATATGCATCAATTTTTAATACCACATCCTTGGTGATTGCTTTAACCCATACAAAGACTTCCTTAACCTGTACACCATTTCTTTCTTATCCTTCACTCTAACGCCTTCTAGTTGTTTCATGTAGATCTCTTCTTCCAATTCCCCATCTAGGAATATTGTTTTCACATTCATATGTTCTACCTCAAAATCGAAAGAAACAATAACATATGGGAGTAATCTAATAGAGGATAACTTGGAAAAAGGAGAAAACATATCACCAAAATCAATTCCTGGCACCTAGGAATAATCTTTTGCTGGTAAGTTCCAAGCTTTGTATTTCTCCACTTTGCCTTTTGCATTCATCTTCTTCTTAAACACCTATTTTCTACCAATGGGTTTTCTTCTAGCCGATAATTCTACTAGATCCCAAGCTTCATTCTTGTTCAAGGTTGCCATTTCTTCAACCATCGACTTTTTCCAAATTTTTCCATCCTTTAAATCCATTGCTTCCCTGACAATTCTAGGAACATCATAAATAATATACAAAGCTAAATTTGAACATAAATCAAATGGAATATACCTCTCTAGCTTCCTTCTTTCTCGAACTGATCTCCTCAAAATCAGAGTGTGTTGTTCTTATCCTTCTGATTCATGTTATTTTGTAGAGTTTGATTCAGCATCCTTCAATTTAAACTCTATCTTCTTTGATTCCTTTTATCTTGGTAGGAATTTTTGTTTCATGACATCCTTCACTACTCTAAATACCATATCTTGATTGTACACTACCTTCATTGTTTCTTAGTTCCAAATCTTGTAACCTTTTAAACCATCTTTATACCCAATAAATATGCAACTTTTAGATTTACTATCCAACTTGGTTCTTTTGTCCTTTAGAAAATGTACATATGCATCACATCCAAATACCCTGAGATGTGCGAGAGAGAGAGGGTTTCTTACCAATCCATACCTCATGTGGAGTCTTATCCTCCAACGCTAATGAAGGTGATATGTTAAACAAATAACATGCAATATCCACTACCTCTTCCTAGAATTCTTGCCCTAATCTAGCATCATTAAGCATGCTTCTTTCCTTTTCCATCAACATCATGTCATTCTTTCTACAACTCCCTTATATTTAGGTGTGTATGGAATAGTGTTTTACCGTGATATACCACACTTTTTACAGAACTATTTGAATTCTTTCTTGTAGAACTCTCCACTATTATCTATCATCAACACCTTAATCTTCTTCTCTATCTGATTTCCCACTAGAGCCTTAAATTCTTTAAGTCTATTAAAGACTTCAAATTTCTTCCTGAGAAAATATATCCATTTATTCCTCAAGAATTCATATATAAAGGAAACGTAGTACACAAATTTTCCTAGTGATGGAATCGAGAAAGGTCCAAACAATCATTGTGCACAAGCTCTAATATTCCTTCTTCCCTCTTAGCAACTGAGGAAAAACTCACCCGATTATACTTCCCATATACATAATATTCACAAAAATCAAAATCCGAAGAGAAATTAGACATACCTTCTACCATACCATTACCATGTAGTATCTAAAGGCCCTTCGCTTCAATATGTCCCAATCTTTGATGCCACAACATAGTCTTTTCACCAAAGACTACAAGATTTTCTGCTCCACTTTCAAGAACAACAAAACTGTTACACCCATCAATAACAATGCTTCCCAAAATCTTGTACAGAGTTCCAATTGAGCTCCCCTCATCAATATGAGTGATCCTCGAACCATCTTGCAGTCTGCATCTTTCACAAACAATGTCTTTACTCTTGCATCATCCATCTTGCTTATAGAAATTATATTTATGCCCACTCCTAGAATGTGCAAAACTTCAGGAAGTGTTCACCTAGGAAGACATCACCACCATCATATTTCTCATATTCATAGAATCATACCCTATGGGGAGTCATATGAAAGGATGCACATGATGAAATCAACCATGCCTCATGATCTACATGTATACTCAAAGAAGCCATGTACACATCCCCACCTTCAACTGAGGTGGTTTTCACCTCTGTAGAAGGAGCATCATTAGGTGCCTTTCCTTTCTTAAGGGTTTTATATTTATAATTGATGAGCCCCAAATTTGGTAACATTTTGGGCTCATTTGGCCTAACTACCTTTGCTCAATCCTTCATTTTTCATAACTTATGCATCATTTTTTAGTATGTTTATGTCATTTGTACGAATAAGGGCAGTCACTATTCCTAGGTGGCTAACACGTGCTCATTTCAGGTTTTTTGACACATGATTGGAACAAAACTGAGCAGATAAGGACCAGGAGACAACCAATATGGGGTTGAGGATTCGTAGGAGGGTTGTCCACAACATTAAATGGCCTTCCTCGGGATCTTCACCCCCAGCTCCGAGCTCCAGCAGCCACCACAACCGGATTTAAAGACAGCCAAACGGATTTTGAGGAAGCAGCAGTTCACTCCTAGTTTGGTCAGCCAAGCCCCACTGATTTAGGAGGCCAGCTTGGGGCCTCGTGATGTATAAATGATAGGGCTTTAGCCTTCGAAAAGGACTTTTGAAACATTGTTGCACATCCTGCATTACGAGCTGCTAGCTTAGTTTTGCTCTTTTGTAGCCATTATTGGCATGCTATTTGACTTATGATTATTATTTTTTAATGGAAGGCAGTCGGATTTGATCTCAGTTCTGAGCTTTTAAAGGAGCCATAGCTCTCGAGGTTGGGCCCAACCTGAGAGCCTAAGGCCTCCTTCTTCTGTATTGTTATCCTTTCTTTCAGCATTATGGTTTTTATTTACATGCATTTGAAACGCAGTTTGTTGAGTTAGATTTCTTGGTGTGGTTAAGTAGGTCATTGTTAGAAGATAGAGTTGCTTCAGCTATTTAGAATAAATTGAAGAGATTGGAGTTGATAAAAGTTCCAGAAAAGGGTTGCTTGCACACTCATTTTCACCTCTTTCTAGGGGCTGGAATTGCAGACAGTGCTACAAACCAAAAACATTGGTTTACGAGTACATGCAATTTGTGATGCAATATTTTTTTTTTGTAGAAGTTGTCCATGCGTTCAGACCTCTTGGAATGTTTCTTTGCTTCAGTACCATACATGGTTTTCCTTAAGAATAACGTTGTTGTTCATTGGTTCCATTAAACAGTTAGGAATGTTTTGATTATATGCAGGACGTGGAAGAATTTGATTCAGTTTGCACTGTGCAGTGCTACTCCCTCACTCTCTCATCCTTCTAAGCCGTGCCCAGGCCAACTACTCATCTTCCAATTAGACCCCTTGTCTCTCAGCTACTCTACCACCCACGTTATCCCACCTTTTCGGCCTTCCATTCCCTCTACCCTCCTTTAGACAAACCAGCTTAGCACACCCCCTCATCATCTCATCTCTCTATCACTAAGGCATTACAAACCCCTCTCCTACCTCCCTATCCACCCATGCAGCCTCTTCCACTCACCCATCACCCAAGGTCCGATTGTAGAACATCCTGTAGGAATTACTGAACATCCTGTAGAAATTCTGAAACATCCTGTAGAACCCCTGCAGACTTCCTGTAGAAGCTCATAAACACGGTTTCTTGGGAGCCAAACTTTGTGAGACTCTCTGGAAGGGTGTTAAGGACCCCTTAGACCCTATCTGAACTCTCCCAACCTTTTTCACGCCTTCCTCTTCTTTGATCCACCTCTGCACAAGTAAAAAAACTAGTTAAAAGCACATGCATGATAATTCTAATAATTGAAACAAAAATACAAAAAGTGTTTTCTTCAGATAGAGGTAGTCTAAACACCTGCATTTCACCTTCATAGAAGTAATGGCATCGCTTTCAGTAGTTTGCATCCCCATCTCTGCATCAGTAAGACTAGCTGGTAGAATTAGGGTTTGCTAGGGTTTGCGTTTCTTGTTGGCTTTCAGTTCCTTTTTGCAAATAGATTAGCTTCTTTTGAGATTAGCTTTCGTCCATCAGTTCAAAAGCTTCTTCTAAGAGCTCATAGAAGTTGGCTTGAGCCCCTAGCGGACTTGTGCCAGCTGACCAAGTGACAGCTGCGACAAGAGCTAGTACTTGTGCATACAGCACCGTCGCTTCCAAGTTTGTTACGAACTACCAGGTTGATAAAACTAAAGAAGGAAGCTCCAGGAGTTGTAGCATTATTGCTACAATACTGGAGCCCACCATCTTTTTGGCGCCATTGCCGGGGAAGCGTCAGAGTATTGGTGATTGTTGCTTTTCTTCTACTTTCCTACTCTCGCCTTCTGCTAAGTAGTATTTCATTTCCATTTTGCAATTTCCTTTCTGCAAGAGTAGCATAGACATTTCCTGCTTTCATAGATTAACATTTCAATTCCGCAATTTCCTTTTTGCAAGCATAGACTAGCATTTCAATTCTGCAAGCATAGCTTAGCGTTTCATTTCTGCAATTTCATTTGAGCAAAGTAGATTAGTTCTTTCATGCTTTCATTTCAATTCCGCATTTCCATTTCAGCAAGATAGTTAGTTGCAGTTCAATCTGTTTTAGTTTTGTAGGTACCAGAAAAAACAAAAGCAATCAGAAGTCTTTTCATTTCATGCCTCGTAGAAACCGAGGTAAAACAGGCAAATTCTTACCCAACACCCCCACCACATCACTAAGTCACCCTTCTCTCTTCTTTGGTGACAGTGATCCAGAAGAACCTATAGGCGAACCTATAGCAGAAGAAGAGTTAGAGAACACTCCATCTGAAGCTATGGCTGACAATAGGGGAGAAGATGAGAGAATTGAAGGTGCCTTCCCCATCCGAGAGACCAATGGAGACATGAAAATGAAGAACATCAGCCCCTCCGCTTTACCTCACTTCCATGGACTGACTACTGAAGACACCGATACCTTCCTATTTGAGTTTGCCATCCTGTGCCGAACCTATGACTATACCGAAGATGAGCAAAAACTGAAACTCTTCCCCTCTACCCTTAAGGATGCAGCATTACGCTGGTTCATGGGCTTACCTGGGAACAGTATCACCACTTGGGCCCAGATGCAGCAAGCCTTCAATACCAAATACCGGGACTACTGTAGGTCCAAGGAAACCAAGGGAGAAATCTTTCGGATGACCATGGGGAATGATGAGTCTTTAGAAGATTACGAGGAAAGGTTACAACTTAGCTATAAACGGGCGAGGTGCACACTTGACCCTGAATCTCTTAAGTTGGTCCTGCTCTGAGGAGTCCCAGAAGACCTCTTAGATACCCTTCACATGCTAGCTGGAGGAGATATTTACCAACTGCCTTATGAGGACATAAAGACTGTGTTTAGAAACCACTCTAGGGCAGCCTGGAAAAGAGGTAGAGGGAACTCCCTCTCAGCTGGTATTCCTTTCTCCAAACATGAGTTTGCAAATCAATTAGAGGACCTCAAGAGTGAGGTGAGACAGACCATCGCCATGCAACTTGATACATTCCGAATCGAGCAGAAGAAAGAGGAAGCTGAGAGGGCTTTGGCTATCTTCTGCCCTAGGTGTACAAGGAAACACCCTAAGAATGAGTGCCCATTACATTCGGTTGAGGTATGTTTTGTCTGTGAGGAGGACCACCCCACAAACCAATGTCCAACCTTACCTGGGCTTAAAGCCATGTATCAAGGGACAGAAGCGCCCACTGAACCTCTCTATTTCCTCAACCAAAGAAGGCCACATGGACCTAGACCTTACCAACAGGGGATGCAAGGGACACCCCAAGCCTATTACAGCCCCAACCAATCCGCTCCTATGCCTTCCTGGGGACCCCCTGTTCATCCTTCCTGGTCTATACCTCCTCCATGGTCTTACCCGCCTCAGTACCATACTCAGCCTACTACTCCTTCGTTTCACTCACATGCCCAGCCACAGCCTCAGTGGAATGCACCTCAATCGGGGTGGAGGCCCCAGTACAATACTCCTCCTGCCATTTTTCCTCCACTACCGGCTCAACCACAACCATTACCTCCTGCTCCTCCAAGGCAACCCCAAATGCCTGCTCAACCGAACCCGAGCCCCAACAACAGGCAGGCCCAGCAGGTATATACTAGGGAAACATCATGCCCTACCTATGATGTGGAGATCCAGGAGATCAATCTGTGATCTGGAAAGACTCTTCCGGATCGCCAACCTCCTCCCCCAGAGGACGAGGAAGATAAACAGGAAAGTGAACCAAAGGCCATTCCACCCTTTCCTGAGAGACTAACGGCCACCACACAACCCAACCCAGAGGAGGATGAGCTTCTAGGAGAACTCAAACAGTTGTGTGTGAGAATACCACTTCTCCAAGCCATCAAAGATGTACCGATATACAACAAACTGGTTAAGGAAAAGTGTTTCAGACACCCAGGCAGGCGAAAAAGAGATGCTTCGACCATCAATGTCATAGAACAACTGTCTGATCTTATGTTGGGGCAGGCCATCTGCCCAAAGTATCTGGATCCTAGGAGTCCTGTAGTGGATGTCCATATCAATGGCACCATCATACCTCACACATTGATTGATCTGGGGGCTGCCATTAATGTGATGACCAGAGATACCATGCTCAAACTCAACCTTCAGGGTTCCCTGAGAAAGACCTCGACAGTCCTACAACTAGCAGATCGCTCCACTGTGACTCCCGAAGGGATTGTAGAGGATGTCTTAGTCTCTGTCGACTCTTGGGAGTACCCTGCAGACTTCTTGGTTCTGCAACCAAAGGCAAAGCTTACTGGATACCCTCTCATTTTGGGAAGGCCTTGGTTAGCCACTGCAGATGCTTACATAAGCTGCCGTGCAGGAAACATGACCATCAAAAATGGTCCTATGTCCAAGCAGCTAGTCCTGTACCCTCCTGCCCAACCCTTATTAGAGCATGACTTACCACTTTGGTTGGGGGAAGGAGAAGAGGATGAGGTGTACTTAGCACCTTTGTGCCCCCTAGACACCACTAGGGGAGGCCTCCCAACAGAGGATGATTGATTGAGACCTTGATCCAGACTCCACCTCCCAGTGCATTTTCCTTAGAGGAATTGGTGGAGGATGCCCAAGCCAGCACCTTAGTGGACCTTTGTGTGACCGACCCTGTCACTCCCAGAGTAAAAAATGTGGAGTTCGGTCCTGAGAGAACGTTAAAGATCAGCTCCTCCCTATCTCCTTCCCAGGAAAAGGAGCTGTGTAGTCTGTTGGCCAGTCATCTAGATGCTTTTGCTTGGAACTATAAGGAGATGAAAGGAGTTCATCCTTCGGTCTATGCCCATCACATCTACATCAAAGAAGACTGTAAACCAGTTAGGCAACCCCAAAGGAGAATGAATCCAGCCCTTAAGGACATCGTCAAGGAGGAATTACAAAAACTGTTGGATGCCGGATTCATTTACCCCATCTCGGATAGCGAATGGGTGTCCCCTTTGGTGTTGGTTCCCAAGAAAAACGAGAAGTGGAGAATCTGTGTGGACTACCGAGAACTGAACAAGGCCACCAAGAAAGACCATTTTCCTCTACCCTTCATAGACCAAGTTGTTATAGACATTTTTGTGCCTTACATCACTGAGCATGAAATGTCAATAATTAAGGGATCCCAAAGTCCCTAAACATGTTTTTCCTACCCCTAGAGGAACAAGGCCAGCAAACCACAGCAATTCACAAAAGTTCTCCACCTGAAAACACTCAAAAACAGGCCATTTCTGGATCATGTCAACTGCTCCACTGAGCATCTGCGCTGAATGTCAACTGCTCCACTGTCTACCTGCGCTAAATGTCAACTGCAAAGAAGGCTACTTGCGCTGAGCGTAACTGGACAAGTGGCAGACTCATTTCTCAAGGTGTCAATGCCCAGGAAGCTTCCAAAATGACACTTGGATCAGGGAATTCGACTGGTGATGAGTAAGAGGTTCCAAATCTCCAAGTGGAAGAAAGAACCTCCAAGTGGACTCAAGAACTGAAGTGGGAGAGGACACTAGTCAGCTCCATGCCAGCCTCAAGCTGACTCATCATTTCTCCAAAACTCCTATATATAGAGCTCTCTCATGAGGTCTGAGGGGGATGGAATATTGTAATTGCAAAGAATTGCTGTTGGATTGTGGTTAGATCATTGGGTGCTTATGCTTTGAAAGGGGCTGAAGAAGGAATTCCATTCTGCTGGGAAGGAGATGCTGGGTTGGAACCTTATGGGTTGTATCTCTTCCTGAACCTTGTTTATCAATCAATAAAGCTTCTTGGTTCTTTCCTATATGCTGGTGTTTATTGTATGATTTGCATTAGTGTATTTGATTTACTTCTAATCCTGAATCATTTATGAATATGTATATTTGCCTTTGTATTGTGTCCTTCTCTTGCTGCATGTAGCTGTTCTCTTGTCACAGGTAGCTGTTCTCTTGTGATCTCGTGGGAGCGAAAGCAAGGAGGCAAGTAGCTGTGGACACACAAAGAGGAGAGGATCAAGATCGAGGGACAACCGAAAGATAACGGTAAGTCTACCAATCTCCTCTCTTTCATATTTCATAAAGGAAGAAACCAAAGTAGCTGAGTTTGTTTGTTGCTAAGGTACTGTCACACCTTAGGTGGATAGGATCGTCCTGCATAGGCATTTTTCCCCACAACACAAGTGTTGGATGGACTGGCAGGAAAGAAGTTTTTCTCTTTCCTGGATGGGTTTAGCGGGTATAACCAGATCCAAATCAGCCCGGAAGACCAAGATAAGACCACCTTCACTTGTCCTTGGGGTACCTTTGCTTACCGAGTTCTTCCCTTTGGACTATGCAATGCTCCTGCCACCTTCCAGAGAGCTGTCTTGAGCATTTTTTCTGAGCTGGTCCATGATTCGGTGGAAATCTATATGGATGACTTCACTCCTTATGGGTCCAACTTCCAGGAAGAATTGTCCAATCTGGGAAAAGTCCTAACCAAGTGCATTGAGATGAACCTGTCCCTTAGTCCTGAAAAGTGTGAATTCTTGATGACTGAAGGGACCGTGCTAGGCCATACCATTTCTTGCCAAGGGTTACAGGTGGATCCTAACAAAATTGCTCTCATCAAGAAGGTTCCACCTCCTCAGAAGGTAAGAGATGTTCGAAGTTTCTTAGGATTAGCAGGGTATTATAGGAGATTCATTAAAGACTTCAGCAAGCTAGCCTCGCCATTGTTTAGCCTCTTGGCAAAGGATGTGGAGTTTAAATGGACTGACGATTGTCAGAAGGCTCTGAATGAATTAAAGGACAAGTTGGTGTCTGCCCCAATCTTGAGAGGTCCAAACTGGGCCCTACCTTTCCACATCCACACTGATGCCTTGAACAAAGCCATAGGGGCAGCCTTAGGACAAGTTGAACAAAAAATTCCATATGCCATCTACTTTGTCAGCAAAAACTTACCCAAGGCAAAACTGAATTACACTGTAACTGAGAAAGAATTCTTGGCCGTGGTCCATGCACTGAACAAATTCCGACATTATATCACTGGATATCAAACATTTGTACATACTGATCATGCTGCAATTAGATATTTAATGAATAAACCAGATGTGAATGCTCGTATTATTAGATGGTTGCTTTTGTTGCAGCAGTTTGATCTGACTATCGTTGACAAACCAGGTAAAGAAAATGTTGTTGCTGACTTTTTGTCTAGATTGGATTTACCTGCAGGAGAGGATGGAACAGTGGATGACCAGATGCCAGATGAACATCTGTTTGCTATCTCAATACTCTCTCCATGGTTTGCTGATATAGCAAACTACCTTGTCTCAGCACAGTTTCCTCCGCACCTATCCTCAAGAGAGAAGAGCAGGATCATACGGAAGAGTGCCTCATTCACTTGGATTGGGGGCAACCTGTTCAAGCTTGGCCCTGATCAGATCTTAAGGCGTTGTGTAAGGGAGGAGGAAGTCTTTGATATCCTCCTAACCTGTCATGACGGGCCTTGTGGAGGAAATTTTGCAGCCAAAAGGACTGCCTTCAAAATCCTACAGGCAGGCTACTATTGGCCCACGCTTCATCAAGATGTCAGAAGGTATATCAGCCAATGTGACCGATGCCAAAGAATGGGGAAACCGACTCCAAGGGATGAAATGCCTCTCCAACCTCAAGTGACTCTTGAGCCATTTGAGAAGTGGGGTATGGATTTTGTGGGTCCAATCAACCCTCCTTCGAGGCAAAGGTCTTACATCATTGTGTGCACAGACTACCTGACAAAGTGGGCAGAAACCAAGGCAATCAAAGCAGCGACAGAAGAAAAGGTGGCCGAGTTCTTAAGAGAGAACATCTTCTACAAATTTGGCTACCCAAGAGAGCTAGTCACCGATCAAGGAAGCCAGTTCACCTCTAACTTAATTGAAGACCTACTTGCTCATCACAAAATCAAGCATAGGACTTCCACCCCCTATCATCCTCAAGCAAATGGGCAGGTGGAAGTCACCAATAGAGCATTGGAAGGGATCTTGACTAAGGTGGTGAGCAGCAGCAAGAAAGATTGGGCAGATCGCCTGGTTGAGGCCACATGGGCTTACAACACCACTTGGAAGACCACAACCGGCTTCACACCTTATGAGCTGGTCTATGGGAAGAAAGCTTTGTTGTCAATTGAGTTTGAATACAACACCTTGAGGATGGCAGCTCAGCTGGACCTGGATCTCAGCCATGCCCAACAAGAAAGGTTATTGCAGCTGAATGGATTGGACGAGCACCGAATGCAGGCCCTTCTCCACTCAGAAGTGGTTCAACTTCAGAGGAAGGTGTGGCATGACCAACACCTCAATGACAAGCAATTTCAGCCGGGAGATTGGGCGCTGTTGTACGATTCCCGGCATAAGGATTTCAAGGGGAAGCTGAGAACCAAATGGCTGGTACCATATGCAGTGCAAAGATGTAATGACAATGGATCTGTTCTTATTCGGACCATTGATGAGGAAGCCATCCCTATGCTTGTCAATGGGCATCGACTAAAGATCTACAGAAAACCTCTCTCAAGACAAGAATTCATCAAAACTGTGGAAAAATCAGTGCTGGTCATAGATCAGGGTTCTGCCTCTGTTTTGGGCATACCCTGAAGATCTTAAAAAAAAAAAAAAATCAAAATAAAAATAAAGATCCTTGGGTGAAAACCTTTCTGAGGCTCCCAAGGCAGATGGTAGGGGTGAAAACCTCATTGAGGCGTCCCTACTGTCTTTCTGAAAATGTTTGAAAAAAGACCCTTGAGTGAAAACCTCTTTGAGGCACTCAAGGCAGATGGTAAGGGTGAAAACCTCATGGAGGCGCCCCTACTGTCTTTCAAAAAAAAAAAAAAAAAAAGAGAAAAAACAAACAAAAAACAGGGAAAGCAAGTTCACAATGTGGCAATGCATGCAGGTTGCAGGTATTCTATGCAGGAAAAGAGGCCCCTCAACTCAAAGACAAGGGTCCCTACTATGCTACCAGGTGACCTCACCAGCACCCCCTCCGGAAACACTCATCTTCTCCAAGGTCTGGGCACGATTTGATCACAGTTTAGCCTTCTACAGGAAGCTACAGGACTTTCTACAGGAAGTTCTGTATTTCTACAGGAAACTTCCTGTAGAAGTTTTGGATGGCCCAGAACTAATTGTGTGGGGAGATCTAATGCCCGAGGTCCGACATGGAGGCATGCAAGCTAATATTTTCCCCATCACGCACTGCTGTCACCTCCTTCTACCACCCCAGTTGCCATGCAATAGAAATACCTACACAGTCAAAACAGAGCATTGAATTATCAGAGGAAGCGATTCTCAAATGGAAAAAAGATGCAGAGACACCATGCACTACTTATCAAAGCCATCTGAGGGCTCTGCGATCGTGACTGTGATGCCACCGTCTCCACTGCCTCAGCATGAACCCGAGGAGGAAAAACTGCTACAGGACATCCTACAGGAATCCCGTAGCAGTTCATCCAGCTAGAGTGTACACCATCAAGGCGCCTGCAACACATAGAGCGGGCACATGCACCACCCGCAGCTGAGTCACAAGCTTTGTCTTCAGCAGCAGTCTGCAAGGAAGGACCCCCGGGCCTGTGCAAATAGCAACAACAAGCAAATCCAATCACCCTCATCCCGAAACCTGGAAACAACGTCGCAGCCGCACAGGTAAGTGCCTCGCCCTTTTTTTCGTCAAATTACATGAATAATACTCTAGAATGTTTGCAAGTGTGGAAATGAACGGGTTGAGCAGTCGCGTAGCCATTCGACTGGCCACCACGACCAGTCAGATGGTCTAGTCATATTTGGAAAGTGGTGGTCGTGGCAAGCAAAACGGGTAATGGACACGTGAGAAGTGTCCAGTCGGGGAGAAGCGGCGATTTAACGGAAATGGCGGCGGCAGATCTGCAGGGAATGATGCGGCAGTCAGGGAGATTTGCAGTGAAATGAGTAGGTGACGTCGTCCAACGGTCTGGCAGGGACAGCTCACCCCCGCGCCACGAGTTCGGCCGGGATTCAAATCCACCGGCTAGATCGTCACTCCACTCATTTATCACCAGCCGTTTTGCAGTCGAGTAGCATCCGAATTTCTCTGAAGCTCGTTACTCCAAGTCCTCGGCTCATTCAGACGTCTGGTGGTGGCACAGAAGGAGCAGAACCACTGACGTGCTCTTCGGAACTTGTGCACGACTTCTACAGGAAGCTCGCCGCTACGAAGGAAAGTTGGTCTATTCACGTCAAAGGTGGCGAATTGGAAAAGGTAAGCCTGAACCTGTTCCTCCCATGCAATTGGTTTAAAGGGTGGCGAAGTCGACGTCCTCAAAAATGTAAAACTACAGTCTTCCTTTTGCATGAAAGTTGTCGTCGAAGCATATGCGGGGTTTTCTACAGGATGTGGTGTGTAATCGAGCCCCTGTCAAGGCTCATCTGTAGATAGCCCAGAATTCACGAATTGTGTGCGTGACAGAGGCGTAGTTCTACGCTCTGTCCCAAAGAAATCCGAAAGGCCATCTCTTGATACGCACCCGCCACCTCCGGCTAACATAGCAGGTTTTCACCATGCCGGGTGGATTCATCAGAAAAGAACCGACAGACTCAAAGAAACTACGGGAGAACCCGGAGGTGGTAGAATTGTTCACTCGGGCGCGATGGATGTCGTTCTGCGACAAACTTCAAGGCTATGATGATGAGGTGGCAGAGGAGTTCCTGCGAGCGTTGAAACCAAAATCAAAAACGCTGGCCATTGTTAATTTCAGGGGTTTGAATCTCAGACTCACCCCACAGTTCATCAGCAGAGTCACTGACCTCCCAATGGGGGTACTGTGGGACAAGGAGGAGAGGAAATTAGGCCAAAAGGCTAAAAAGGAGTTCTTCCCACCAGAGGAGCAATTCTCAGAGGATAAGAACGGGGTTCGCAGAGCTAGCTTACAGCCACTTTGGAGTGAGGTCAGCCTCCAAATTATGAAATACATCACGTGCGAAGGACGATTCAGCATTGTATATGGGTACCATTTCCGGCTACTCACAGAATTGAGGCACCAAATGGACCTACCTTCAGAAAACAAGCTAAGTATTCCTTACTTCCTCCTGCAGTCTATGACTGAATGTGCCACCAAGTTAAAAGAGGGCACGCCAGACCAGGTAGCCCATCATGGGCTCATTAAGCTCCTCGTGGAGGATGCACTACACACCTACACAGTCCCGCTCTCGTGGGAAGCCTTCCGAAATCTGACTAAGGATGGCGATATCAAGATGTTGACCGAGGAGCTCACCACCTCCAGCAGCGAGGAGAAGGAGCCAGTACACACAGAGAAGAAAGGGAAAGGCCAAGAACCCGCGGCCAAGGCACCGAAGAAAGAACAAAAGGGGAGGCAAGAGAAACCCCAGGTTGCCGAAAAGGAGGGTGACAAATCCACATTGACACCCAGAGAGAAAAGGCTACAGAGTAGGATGGAAAGAACTGAACCCGTCCACGTCAGTAAAGGCACCTCGAAAGCAGCCTCAACCAAGTCAAAAGGCAAAGCACCCTCAGTCAAACAAGCTAAAACGGTGCCACCTATTTCTACAGGAAAACCAAAAATGACTTCTACAGGAAGCCAGAAATCAGCTGATATAGGGCCTTCTACAGGAAGCCCTGAGAAAGGAAAACCAAAGGAAAAGAGAGCCGAAATTCTTGCAAGGGAGGCAGCAGCCGTGCTGGCCACCCTCAGTACACCTCCTAAGCCGAAGGAAAAGCGAAAGAGGGAGACCCCTCTGTATTTCAAAGCCAGGAGAAGTGTGAGAATCAAATCGGGCAGGCCTCAACCTCCATCCAGCAGCCCAATTACTATAGAAGATACCCCTACCTCACCAAGGGAGAGGTCCCCCTCAAAAATATCGGTCACTTATGAGCGGGGGAGCCCGAAGACAACTACTTGGAAGGAGAGGATGGACAGGTTGGCTTCAAAAGCCTGGCTACAGGATGTTGAGGCCGCTCTACAGGAAACACTAGCCCGGCTTAAGGAGACAGAGAGGATGGAGGGAGAGGCACCCTCATCACCACTTAGGGGAGACGAAGTAGAGCCACCGAGGGAAGAAGAGAAGGAGCATATTCCAGAACCAAGTCCCCAGCCAAGCTTGAGCTTGTATTATAACTTTTTGGAGGCTGGGAAAATTATCCCACAAAAATTCACAGTGCCGCTTTTCTTTGCATTGGAGGAAGAAAGGGTGAGAACCCACACGTGGATGAAAATAGCTAAATCAAAAGGAGTGGCAGATATAGGCCCCCTGGAGGAACAACTCAAGGGGGTGAGAAAAGAATTAGCTATGGCCAAACACGTGGCAAACCGCCAGCGGGTGTTCCTACAGGAAGAGAACGAGAAACTTAGACTGCAGCTACAGGAGCTGAAGAAGGAAAAGGGCACATCCTTAGGGGACACTACAGCAGAACATCAAGGCAGAGAAGGACTGCAAGTTGGTCTTGGGGAGTCAACCTCGCATCTACAGGAAGGGGAACTGCAAGCACAAATCGAGATACAAGCTCTCAAACAGCAGTTGCAGCAAAAAGAGGCACAACTGGCTTGCATGGCCAGTTGGGCCATGGATGCTCTACAATGCAGACAGCCGGCCAAATCCTATGGCCTGTACCTATGAGACCAGTGGCTGCAATATCATATTAATGCATTGGCACAGAGGGGTATCTCCCAACTCCAAGACCCCCAACAGTTCACAGCGTTATGCAATAGAAGTTCATCAAAGGATAAGGCCAAACTCTCGGAGTTCTATCTCCATAATTTGGCCCTTGCTAATGTGACTACATGGGATCCCAACACAGTTGTAGGGGATATGGAGTTGATGGCATTTGCCTCATGGTTGAACCATGAAGAAAAGAGGGCAGCAGAGGTCAAAGAAGTCATGGACCAAGAATTACATGAGCCACTGCTGATTAGAGCAGAACCAGGGGATCCCACTTCATTGATATCGGCCCACCAACACTTAGCCACCAACCCTCAAACTTTATTTAAATACATGGATCAGCAGGCACAAGCCATAGCACATTTCGAGGATATGGAGCGATTGTTAGGGGACAACTGTGTTCATGCTTGCACCCGCCGATGGAACACATTGTTCCACAGCCTTAAAATCAGAGAATATCATACTCCAACTCGAATGAGGGAAGCTCTAGCACGGGTGCCCCTCTACAAGAAGGCCATACAGAACCTCCAAGCCAACTGGATTGGCCTCAAGCTAAGCCCACCTCTGCTGTTAGGATTGATGGAAGGCAACACAGAAAAAGAAGAGCATAAGCAGTGGGAAGAGGTGGAAAGGAAGGCTGGGTTCCATGCCAGTGAGGAGGAGACCACTTCAGAAGCCTGGGATGTGAGGGTGGCGGTGAAAGCAATGAAGGACGAGGAGCTGGATTAGTTGCTCAGGGATGAGCAATCATTTTAGCTGGGGGGTGATGATGAGCCCCAAATTTGGTAACATTTTGGGCTCATTTGGCCTAACTACCTTTGCTCAATCCTTCATTTTTCATAACTCATGCATTATTTTTTAGTATGTTTATGTCATTTGTACGAATAAGGGCAGTCACTATTCCTAGGTGGCTAACACATGCTCATTTCAGGTTTTTTGACACATGATTGGAACAAAACTGAGCAGATAAGGACCAGGAGACAGCCAATATGGGGTTGAGGATTCGTAGGAGGGTTGTCCACAGCATTAAATGGCCTTCCTCGGGATCTTCACCCCCAGCTTCGAGCTCCAGCAGCCACCACAACCGGATTTAAAGACAGCCAAACGGATTTTGAGGAAGCAGCAGTTCACTCCTAGTTTGGTCAGCCAAGCCCCACTGATTTAGGAGGCCAGCTTGGGGCCTCGTGATCTATAAATGATAGGGCTTTAGCCTTCAAAAAGGAATTTTGAAACATTGTTGCACATCCTGCATTACGAGCTGCTAGCTTAGTTTTGCTCTTTTGTAGCCATTATTGGCATGCTATTTGACTTATGATTATTATTTTTTAATGGAAGGCAGTCAGATTTGATCTCAGTTCTGAGCTTTTAAAGGAGCCATAGCTCTCGGGGTTGGGCCCAACCTGAGAGCCTAATGCCTCCTTCTTCTGTATTGTTATCCTTTCTTTCAGCATTATGGTTTTTAGTTACATGCATTTGAAACGCAGTTTGTTGAGTTAGATTTCTTGATGTGGTTAAGTAGGTCATTGGTAGAAGATAGAGTTGCTTCAGCTATTTAGAATAAATTGAAGAGATTGGAGTTGATAAAAGTTCCAGAAAAGGGTTGCTTGCACACTCATTTTCACCTCTTTCTAGGGGCTGGAATTGCAGACAGTGCTACAAACCAAAAACATTGGTTTACGAGTACATGAAATTTGTGGTGCAATATTTTTGTTTGTAGAAGTTGTCCATGCGTTCAGACCTCTTGGAATGTTTCTTTGCTTCAGTACCATACATGGTTTTCCTTAAGAATAACGTTGCTGTTCATTGGTTCCATTAAACAGTTAGGAATGTTTTGATTATATGCAGGACGTGGAAGAATTTGATTCAGTTTGCACTGTGCAGTGCTACTCCCTCACTCTCTCATCCTTCTAAGCCATGCCCAGGCCAACTACTCATCTTCCAATTAGACCCCTTGTCTCTCAGCTACTCTACCACCCACGTTATCCCACCTTTTCGGCCTTCCATTCCCTCTACCCTCCTTTAGACAAACCAGCTTAGCACACCCCCTCATCATCTCATCTCTCTGTCACTAAGGCATTACAAACCCCTCTCCTACCTCCCTATCCACCCATGCAGCCTCTTCCACTCACCCATCACCCAAGGTCCGATTGTAGAACATCCTGTAGGAATTACTGAACATCCTGTAGAACCCCTGCAGACTTCCTGTAGAAGCTCATAAACACGGTTTCTTGGGAGCCAAACTTTGTGAGACTCTCTGGAAGGGTGTTAGGGACCCCTTAGACCTTATCTGAACTCTCCCAACCTTTTTCAAGCCTTCCTCTTCCTTGATCCACCTCTGCAGAAGTAAAAAAACTAGTTAAAAGCACATGCATGATAATTCTAATAATTGAAACAAAAATACAAAAAGTGTTTTCTTCAGATAGAGGTAGTCTAAACACCTGCATTCCACCTTCATAGAAGTAATGGCATCACTTTCAGTAGTTTGTATCCCCATCTCTGCATCAGTAAGACTAGCTGGTAGAATTAGGGTTTGCTAGGGTTTGCATTTCTTGTTGGCTTTCAGTTCCTTTTTGCAAATAGATTAGCTTCTTTTGAGATTAGCTTTCGTCCATCAGTTCAAAAGATTCTTCTAAGAGCTCATAGAAGTTGGCTTGAGCCCCTAGCGGACTTGTGCCAGCTGACCAAGTGACAGCTGCGACAAGAGCTAGTACTTGTGCATACAGCACCGTCGCTTCCAAGTTTGTTACGAACTACCGGGTTGATAAAACTAAAGAAGGAAGCTCCAGGAGTTGTAGCATTATTGCTACAATACTGGAGCCCACCAATAATCTTTCTTGTAATACCCTTATTTTCGCATTTCGAGTATACCTTTACAATTTTTCCTAGAGATTTAGATCTCCCTTTATATTTAGATCTCCCACTTGAGGACTTATTCCTATTTATGGTTTGGGAGCATCCTCTTATAGACAAGGAATTTGCATTTTGGTTCTGCATGTTTTTCCATTTAATCTCCTTTAACATCAAGGAGGAGAATATTTCATCAAATTTGAAGGTAGTTATATTGTTACCTATGGTAACAACTATATTATCCCATGAGTCTCGTAGAGAACACAACAAATTGATACACTTATCTTCATCTAAAAATTTAATATCAACAAAAAATAACTAACTTACCACAATATTGAAGCCATTGAGAAGCTCTATCACTGAGTCTCCATCCCTCATCCTTAGACTATATAGCTTCTTCTACTTGAAAATTTTCTTTACCAGGGACTTATACTAATACAAAATCCCTAACTTGTCCCGCAAATCTTTCGCTATAGATTCTCCTGAAACATTCAGTAATACTGAGTATAATACACACAACCATATTGTGCTCGTTGCCTTCTGATTCAACTTAGTCCAATCCTCTATCAACGTTGTCATTGGTTTGGTACTTGGATCCACCATGATCCATTGATCTTTATCCACCAACAGATCCTCCATCTTGAGCTTCCACAACTCAAAATTGTGTTCGTTGAATTTGTCGATCTCTATCTTTCTATTGTTCACCATTTCCTTTCACCACAAAAATTGATCCCATAGATCTCCCACTATAATAGGGTCTACCACGGGCTCGAGAAAAACCCCTCTACTGCAATGGTGTCCTCTTGAAGCCAAAAAATACTCTGATACCAAATGAAGATTTTAACTCTTTATAGAAATTACCTACAAACAAATTCTTGAAAAAAAAACAAAAAATATACAATGGTGAGAACAAAAATATACATAACTATTTTTCTCGTGGAACCCAAAATTGGGAAAAACTAGATTGATTTTTCATTATATTCATTTCAATGTTATAATACATTGTATACATGTTACTCCCAATCCATTAACCTTGAATTAAAATATAATCATAGTTCCCTTAACTAGATGTATAGTATACCAAGGGAAAAACCATCATGGTTAAAACTATGCACAAAACCATGGGTGGGTCAACCCCCCCAAAAAATGGGCCACTACCCTGAATCCATGCAGTGGGGTTACCGCCGCCTTGAAAATCCCATAAATAGGGGGGGCTATCACCCGCCCTACAAACCCCCTGTTATACTCTATGCAAGGTAATAATGCTTGAAGCGAGTCATGCAAAGAATATAACATGTACACAACATGAATGAAGCAAAGGAGGAAATACTCATCATGTTTAATGAGCTATAATTGTATATTAATACTTTAGAACAACACATGAAGAGGATAGAAGACCATCTCGCCCTCCCACTTGACCCAAGTAGCTCTCCTAGTGGTGGAAAAGTGCCAATAGAGATGAATCCCTCTAATTCATCCTAGTAAACATGAAATATCAGTGTTTATTTTCTTTTCTCTATTAGTTTTTCTTATCAATATATTATAACTAATTCGTTAGACAATAAGGGTCTTTTGATCAGACACTTAACTATTTTTTTACTCTCTTTTGAACACCATGTATGGATGTTGAAGAGTTTATGGTTTTTCCACTAATTTGGTTTCCCTAGTAGCAAATCAAGGATAACCAAGACTATATGTTATGCACTTCTTTGATTAATCAATAGAAAATTTAACCTTTCAAAAAAACACTAACAACATAGACAAATATGGTCATTAGACAACATTCCCATATACTATAACATTACCACTTGATTTTTACTATGAGAACAAATACAATTGGATAAGAGGATGACACTAAACTAGAGTAAAAATTATGGTAATGGAGAAAATGACAAGGCTATGGCATCCCTCTTTTCCTAGTCACACTTTTGCAAACTTGCATCCACTTTATCCTTTTCAAATCTTTGAGAATAAAATCAATAATTTTAGCTCCAACTTTTAGTTGTGGAAACAATAACTTTTTCCAATATCACTTGCATGTAAATCTCCAAAATTAGAACGATGATGTACTTAACTTGTTGCTATTATAAATCATAACGACCTAATTTGCTTTAACACCATATTAAAAATTTAAATTGCATTGTTCACATGTTTTTCTTCACTATAACACACTTAGAATTGAATTTAATAACACAAGATAATGTAATCAACTAGTACTAATCAAATCCACCTCTACAACTCAAAAAAAATAACACCAAATTTGATCACATAATAACTATCTTTAGTACCATTGTATTTAATAAAATATAGACTAATTTCTTCAGTATAATAGCATTTGCTTTGATACAACAACACATTCATTTTTTTAAATAAATATGTTCTATAGACACATATCTATGTTTTTAAAAAACAATAATTATCATTAATAAAAAATTTGAATTAATAATTATACTTAAAATATATTCATATAAAATCAAAACCAATCACTTACTTTAAATATTAAATATTTATTTTTACCAAAAAATTTACAACATACAATTACATAAATAATTAAAATAATTAAAAACTTAACATTGTGTGTTAGACTCAAAAACCATAATTTATATTAAATATTTATTTTTACCAAAAAATTTACAACATACAATTACATAAATAATTAAAAACTTAACATTGTGTGTTACACTCAAAAACCATAATTTACTCAACTTATACCAATCTAAAGTTTATAAATATACATGGGTCTCAAATTATCAATGTATTCCGACTTCACATTATTTGGAAAAACTTACCCCTCTTAGAAATTTTTCACAATTTTTTAAAATCTTATGGACTATTAATATAAAAGGTAAATTTAATATTTAATTATAATGTAAAAAAATAAAAATATTTCATATTTTTTAAATCATTATGAAAATTATCTTAATAATTTTTTATTTTTAATACAAATTTATATAATTTTTTAAATGGAGAATGTTTTAACCACCCACATCACGTATGTTTTAAAAGAATAGCTAGTTTCCTTTCGTCTTTCATTTAATTTATCTTGCTTTAAAGTAACTAACATATCTCAACCTCGGGATCGTTATCACTAATATTCTTATTTTGGGTATACATGCTTAATGCATGTATTAACTTTGGTTTTGTTCCCTTGAAATTTAAGTGATATTTGTTTTATTTTTTATTTTCTAAATTAAAATTTAGCGTTTTAATTTTTAATAGTATTGTAATTTTTTATTATTTATATTATATTTTTAAATATAAAAATTAAAATATATATTAAAAAATAAAATATTTAAATTATATAATTTTAATATATTTTTATTAAATTTAAATAAAATTAATTAAACATGATTTAAAAAATTAAATAAATATATTTTTCACTTACCTCACACAAATATTATTGTTACATCAATGAGCATCATCACCTTCAAAAATATAATATCAATCATTTTATATAAATGAAATAACGAGTCTTAAGGAAATGAAAAGAAACACAGAACCTGGCTGCCATTCTAATATGGACAAGCAATCACTGGGAACATCACTTTGACAATGGTTAAGAAAAGCCTTAATCGCAGGAATAATAATTAACTTTATCCCTGTTAAGGCCAACTTTAAAAATGTGACAAAGTTTGTCATTATTATCCATACGTAAAGTCCTGTTGTGCCGTTCGATTGGAGGCAGAGAAATTGTTCTGACTGTCAGAAATAGAAACAGAATTTAGATTGAAATAAGAGCGAGGTGCTTTCTCTTAAAAGCCACGTGCTTTCTTTTCATTTTTTTTGGCTTTTATAAAAAATAATCATAAATATTATTGACTGATTATTTATAACCAACGTAGTTTAAAAGTCTTTGGGATAGTTCAATTGGGATTAAAAAAGATAATCAATTGTAGTTTAAAAGTTTTTGGGATAGTTCAATTTGGATTAAAAAATATAAGGTTGAAAATTTTCAATATATCTAATTTTTACTATCTAAATTATATATATATATATAGATAATAACTTAATTAATAAATATTGTGAAAAAGTTTAATATTTTTTTTATATAAGTTAGGATATTGAAAGGACTTGGAGTATGTTTTAAAATTGTTTTTGTTTGGCTAAGAGCTTGTTTTTTTAGGACTTAAGGAAACAGGGTAATTGTCCAAGACCCAGAAGTAAGGAAACACGGTCTAAGACTCAGAGGCATCTGGCAAAGAGTGAAAGCCTGCCCCCTTACGAACCACCAGGAGGTTATTCCAGGTGGCGTGGTTTTTCTTGAATAACGGTGATGAGTGAGCCTGCATTCGCTGTTAACAGCTAGAGACACTCTCACCTCCTTACTGACCACCAGTGGGTTATTCCAGGTGGCATGGTTTTCCTTGAATAAAGGTGATGAGTCAGCCTGCATTTGCAATTAGCAGCTAGAGATAGTTGTCCTCACTGCTAATTTGACAACTAGGTTATGATAGGTTTTATCCACTGTATAAAAGTAAGGATGTCCACCTCCTAAAACTATTTTGGGGTTTGAAGTTAATTGCACAAGACCCAAAGATATTTAGTTCAAATGAAATCTTGTCCCCTTACCTATTACAAATTGGTAATTCCATCTGGCTTAATTTTTTAATAAACAATAATAAATAAAATTACATTAGCTGATAACAACCCATAATAACTATATTCACTGCCAATTTAACAACTAAATTATACAATGGGGCTAGGCTGCCAATTTAACAACTAAATTATACAATGGGGCTGCCTAGCTAGGCATTTTCCGAAGCCAAGTCAATGAGTAAATGTATGTGCTGACGTGAGATACAAAATGTTTTTGAATTTTCAAGAAAGAAAGGCGGGCTTCTGGAACGAGCAAACACGACGATTGGCAAATGGGGTAATGATATCAATTTTTCTTGGATCAAAACAAACATTATCTGAAAGCGGCCAAAACCCATCAACATCTTAATCATGTAGCTGCCCAATTTTCTGCCCAATTTTGTGACTATGAATCTCCAGAATCATTGACTCCTTGATAGCTGTCAAAATCCATCTATAGCTCTAGCTTTATCCTGTAGCTGCCCAATTTTCTGACTAACAGAAACCAAAATAATTGACTCACTTATACCTGCCAAAAACCCACTAATAATTTAATTTAATCCTGTTGCTGCTCACCTTTTCTTACAGAATAATTGACTCGTTGACGAGCAAACGATGCCCAATCCATAAGTAAAAAAACCATTTGAAAAATTAAACTAAAAATAATTATTTAATTTTATAATTAAAATCAAACCAAAATCCCAATAAAAAATTACTAATGAGATCACTAAAACAAATAGTATCTCCGTGCGGAGACGTTAATCAACTAAACATTTACATCACATAACATACTTCATGCTGAATGTTCAATACACGTTTTTGAGAACCCACCATTTTTCCATATGTTGCAATACATCTAGCTACCCACTACTACCTATGATCTGTCATTCTAAGTGGGTGAGTCAGAATTCCATAATAGGACTCATTAAATGAGTATACGGGCAACTTGTTAATTGTATACATAACACTAACAATAATATAAAATGCGCACTCAATACCATAAGAGTCCTCACGCTTGCCAATGCGTTATTAGCATTAAAATAATTATTGCATTTACATTATCTTTTATAAAAATTATTGTATTTTTTTTAATAATAATAAGCATGATAGTTTAGGTGGATTGTTTGTTTTCCTATCTAAGGCCCTAAGTTTCAGATATGGTCTCCACTTGATCTCATTCCATTTGTGTTGGAAAGCTTTTGTCCAGTTCTTCGACATGAAACATTTTCATCATTTGAAACTATCAATTTGAATTCATTGTGAGAATCTTTATGGATCAATCCTCTCTATTAAGAAGTTTTTAGACCAGTGTTTTTAAAACCAGTCTAACTAACCGGTTACCGGTCTAACAGGCCGGTCAGCAAGGCCACAGGTTCGAACCGGCTGAAAAACCCTGCCAGGAAGGTAATGTGGCAAACTTGTCGTGAAAACAAAAATCAGGTTGTTTTTGGATATCTAAACATGCTTGTTGAATTGAGAATTTTTGAGAAGGTAAAGGTTGGTTTCCTTCTTATTGGGCACACTCATGACCATATTGATCAGATGTTTAGTCGTTTTTCAGTTACATTGAGGAGGAAGGAAGTTGGGAGCTTGCCATCATTAATTGAATGTATTAAGAAATCATACAAGCTAGAGCCTACTTTTGATGTGTTGGAAGAAACTGTTGACATGTGAAGGTTTATTATGGGATCATATGGTGAGGGGAAATGCATTGAACAACTTAATGACATTAGCTTCCAACATCAATTTCGTATCAAAAAAATTGATGGGAAAACACTAATATGGGGCAAGAAGTATTCAACTACTGCAGAATGGGCACCGTCATCAGGTTTGCAATTTTTGAAGTTCATTCCAGATCATCCAATATTTGCATCAAAAATATTGTTATTACAATCAGTTGGTGAAGTTCATAATGCACGCAGACAAAATAGATATATAAATTATTTTGATTTCCTAGAAGAAATTAAAAAATGTATTAGATATACATATGATTACTTTGACATCGCTGATTCAGTTTGGTGGGAGTCATTTTTCAATAATCAAAGTGATATCATTTCAACAACAACAAATGAAGATATACCTTTGAAAAATCCATTTATTTGGCCACAAAATGTGTCGAATGCACATGAGGAAATAAACATTGTTGAAGAGCAACAATCTCAAGGTATTATTAATTCTTCACAGGCAGAGGAAAGACAGATGTATATTGGTTCCAGAAGATCTCATGCACAACGTGAAGCCATGGAAGACCTTTACAGGGGTTCAATACAGGATATTAAGGAGGGTTGCATGATCGTAGTGCTAGCAGATGGAGATCCCAGTGGCTATCCATTATGGGTTGCTAAAGTTATAAAGGTCTTTATAGAAAATGAGGATGTTACAAGTGTTGAAGTACATTGGTATGCCACAAATACACACCAATTCAATGGTGTGCATAAGCCAGAGATGGTAGTTGACAAAAAAAATGGCGAAAAGAGAAAAAGAAAGGGTACGAATATAAATCATCGCCGCATAGACATATTAAAATTGGAGGATGTTGACATACTTTTTTATGACTTCAATTTAACAAAGAGAGGAACTCTTCGCTTCAAGACGATAGAGATTCTGAAAAGGTTGTTACTAGAAGGAACAGTGTTGAGATGGGAGTCTGCTGAAACCAGTCATAGATCTAGAAGAATCTTGAAACTTGAAATGATGGGCATGCATGTGGACTCAGATGGGGCACTAGTTGATGAAAGAGAAGAATATGGGACATCTTCGTCAACATCCAGTCACTCATCTGAAGATGTGAATTTTGATGGAGTGTAAGAAAATATGAGTGATTTTGAATAATTGTTTAAGACAATTTATCTAACTGATGTATGCATCGTATCTTGAAATAAAATTTTTGATTTCCATATGGTGTTAAATGAGAAGTTATGAGTCATTTTTATGTTGTTGGATCATTTTACTAGCATTTTTTTTTTTTAATTTTGAACATTGACCCTAAAAAAAAATCATCGTTCCAGTATAATCACTTTTTCATTTTCAAGTTGTATTTTGCACGAAAAATTCGTTTTCATTGCCATTTTTAAAACATGTTCGAAATTGTCCCTAAAAAAAAAACCATCGTTCCAGTATAGAAACTTTTCGTTTTTAGCACTGTTTTTGATTTTTTTTGGCGTTTTTTTTGCCAGAGTTCCTGTTTTGAGTTTATAGTTCCCGTTTCAAAGTTTACATTGTTTATGGATAACACGTCCTTTTCATATATTGAGTAGAACCTCTCTATCTCCCTTAAATTTTGACTCTTGAAATCTATTAAATGCCCATCTTGAATCAATACTACTCTTATGTCTTCCCTTAAGGCGTCACATTGTAAAACAAAGGGCCATGAGAAGTCTAGAAGTGTGAGAATGAGATAGGAAATAATTACCTCTTTGCACCTTTCAAAAGTTTGTTGTACTTCATATATCCATTTTTATTCCCCTTTATTCATCAAGTATGTTAAGGGTGTCACCAATTAAGAGTAGCCCTTGAAAAAATGCTAATAATAATTGCATATCCCCATTAATCCCATAAATTCTATAAGGTTTTTGGGTGTTGGCCATTCAATTATAGCTCAGATCTTTTCCTAGTGGACTTGAAATCTTCCTACATTGATGATGTTCCCAAGATACAAATATTTTGTCATTCCAAACTAGAATTTGGACTCTTTAGAAAAGAGAGACTACTCCTTTAATATTCTTAGCAACTCCTTTAAGCGTGTCAAGTGCTCCTCTTAGTTCTATTATAAATGAGGAGATAATTAAAGAAATGTAACATAAACTTTCATAATTTTTTTTTGAATATAGATCATACACGACTCGAAGGTAGTTGGTGTGTTCATTAGTCCAAATGGCATGACGAGAAACTCATAGTGACCATAACGGCACTTGAAGGATGTTCTTTATAAGTCATGATCTCAAACCCTGATCTTATGATAGCCTAAACCTAAATCAATTTTGGAGAAGTACACTACTTTATGCAACTCATGCAAGATCTCACCGATATGTGGTATTTGGTATCTGTTCTTTATCATCTTCTTATTGAGTGCTCTATAGTCCATGTACAACCTCCTTGTCCCATATTTCTTATTAATTAGTACTAGAGAGGATGCAAATGGGCTAGCGTTGGGCCTTATGTTCCCCATATCCAGCAATTCCATAATGACCTTCTCGATGTCCTCCTTAGATATTTTGGGGTGCTTATATGGTGTGGTGATGAATAGCGTAGCCCCTCCTCTAATTCTATAATATGCTCAAAAACCTTGTATGGCGGTTTAATTGGCATAATCTTTTCGAAGACCTTAGGATAATGTTTATTCAAAAAATCTTGGATATCTATTGGGTAATTTGTATCCCCATGTGATTCCTTTTGTTGCATTAATGTGCACTATGCAGCCCATGCTATGTCTCCAAGCCAAAAAATAGCTTCCATTTTTAAATTATGACCACTCTTGGAGCATTGATGCTCATTCCTCTTAGAAGAACTCATTTTCCTTCTTACATGACCCACTCCATTTCCATGGTATGATAATCCTTCCAATTCCTTCCTATATAAATCAGTCATTACATCGCCAACACCACATTGGTGTTAGCAAGATCGACTACATAGAAGTCATCCATTAGGGAGCAATTTCACATCTTCAATTCCATCTGAGGAACCTTCCTCAAACAAGTCATCCTTCGTCCTCCTGCCACCCCTACATCAAAAGACCTCAAATTCTTTTATAACCAAGTTCATCCTAACTACTAGGGTTACATCTACGAAATTATGATTGGATCCCCCATCAATGAGGATCACGACTTGTTTCCCTTATATTACTCCTCTCACTCTAAAGGTGTTACAACTAGGAACACATGAGAGCTTGGCTATGGTGACCCCTTTGGTCTCTCTCCTTGGTGGCTCTTTATCGTTACTATTGCTGCTATATTTATCCTCCTCTGTTGCTACCTATTGTTCCTCGTCTTCAATTTATGAAATTAATTCTATATAATGGAACTTTCCAAACATATATGTCCTAGTACCCAAGGTTCTTTGCATTTGTAGCAAAGATTATTTCTCCTTAGATCATCCCTAATTTCTTCCATCCATTGTTCTTCCAGTACCATGGCTTCTTCTCCTTATTCTTTGGTGGGGGGATGAATTTGGCTAGTGCCTTTTTAGCACTGCATCTTCCATATCCCTAGTTCTAGAAATAACATCCTGAAGTGTACTACGCTTAAAATCATTAATCTGACCACTCAATGGATTTCTTATCCCTTCCAAAAATAACATCACCAATCAATCCTAGGATATATCTATCACCATCATGGCCAATCTCTGGAACTATGTGATGTAGCTATCTAGGCTCCCCATTTGCTTAAGTTGTGCTAGATCCTTGAAATGTAGCTTTACATGGTTCTTTTCAAATCCTTGGATTTTTCTATCAATTAACTTCAAATAGGAGGTTATTTTGGCATGCCATAGTATGGACAACTTGTGGTACCACCATTCATCTGCTTTGCCATCCAAAAGTAACATGACATACCATCCTTTGATTCTCTCATGGGTTTAAGCTAGAAATATGTACTCAACTTTTATACCCATGCTCATTAGGAGAACGTTGAGGTAAAAATTGGGCCTCAAAATGAAAAATGTACCAAAAAATATCTTTAAGAGAACCAATAGGAATCAAGACGATGATGTCATCATCACGGGACAATGTTTTGGGAGGGAAAAGAAAAAAACTATTTTTTTTTTAATCATATTCCTTACTTATGTCCTTGTAGGTTTACTTATATTTCAAGTGTGTACACTCATTAGATGCGGAATTATATTTTGAATCCAACAAGTACCCACTTTGCATACTTTTACATAGATCTACACTAAGAAAAATTCAAAATACATGAAAAAACATGTTCAATCATGTTTTTACATGTTTTAAATTTTTTTCTCAATGTATATCTACTCAAAAGTATGTATAATGGGTACTCATTGGATGCAAAATCCAATTCTGCATCCAACGAGTGTAGACACTTGAAATTTGAGTAAAGTTACAAGGAGATAAGTCAAAAATACAATAAAAAAATGTAGCTTTCTTTCTTCTCTTTTACAAATTCATGACTCTTATTTTATTATTTTTACTATTACTTTATTATTTTCCTTAGGATGGCCATTTTAGAGCTCAAAATTCCCTTAATGCTAGCTATGCTACATGAATTCCCATTGAAGGTTGGGATGCTTATATTTCTTTCCTTTTTTGGGATCTCAATATTCATGCACCACTTCTTATGATCCTTTCATTTATTCCTATGCTTGATGGTGTAGTAATTTTCGAGTGAAATTTGTGCATGAAACTTTTCCATGAGTGCCTCATACTCCCTTATATAGTCCAAGAGACTTCAATCTCGCCGTTGTTGGTTTTCTGTTGGTTCCTCCAAGAATTCAGGCTATAGTAGCCTTGATGTAGCTTTATTCACTAGTGGGGGAACTAGATTAGATGAATTGTTGGCCTCAACATGATGATTTCCATATCCTCCTAGCAAGCTATAATTTCTAATTAAGCCTTCTACTCAATTGTTGGGTTGATTCCCATGAAGGTTGACCATGGACTTAATGATGTTTTTCATAGTCTGGACCATATCATGCTATAATTTGGCTATCTCATGTAGTCCTTTAGCTAAATCATTTAGGGCATGCCTAATATTTCCCAAGGGTTGATCCTCATGATCTCTCATTCTTCCTTCTTCTTACTCTAATTTTGGGTAGTGGTTCTCCTTTTCCTTCTTCCTCTTTTAAGTAACAAATTCTCAATCCCTTGGAGTCGCCAATTGATGAGCACCAATATTGCAGCAAGAATGTTGCAACTCTTGGGGCTACCAACTTTACTTTATCAACCCAGGGTTCGTACAAACTTGGAGGTGACAATGTTGTATACACAAGTAGATGCAATGGGTCCACTCTTTGTCACTGTTGAGCTGGCGATAGACCACTAGGGTTTCTCAAACCAACCTTCTATTGATTTAGAAGAAGTTTGATTACCAATGGAGAAAGGGGGATTTTACCCTAATTGAGAGAATTGAAATATTGTCTACTGCAGTAATGAAAGACTGAAATAAATGCTTTAAACACACCACTCATCTAACTACTTGTTAAGAGATCTTGCTTCAAAAGAATCCTAAGCTAACATTTGTGTAATCCTAACTATCCTAGGCATGCAATATGAGATAATCAAACACTTTACTACTGTGCATATGAATGAACATAATAACATTTTTTCTTTTTGTCCTTTTTGGTGAAAATATGAATGCTAATTCTTCTTGGTGGTATGGTAGGTGGGTTAGAGATGGTTGTGAAAGGTCAGATGGCTTGGGAGGCAAGTAGGGGTCTTCTCTTATCTTCCTAGATGCTTTTTCCACAAATCGGCTTCAAAACATGCCACTACAGGTCGTCCTACAGGATGTCCTAATGCACCTACAGGATGTCCTAATCCTCTTACAGGATCTGGCCGAAAGAAATAGGAGTGATTTGGAAGGTGGTATAGGGTTTAGGGAAGGTGAATGATGGAATAAATGAGGCAAGGGATTGGCTAGGACTTCCTCAAAGCTCAAACCAAATTTTGTAAGATGGTTGGATTTGCTCAACAAACATGGAAAGTTGTTCTTATGGAATGATAAATTGGTTGATGGACTTCATGCTTTTGCTGATCATGGATGGATGAGGTTAGGTTGGGGCTACTGACATGAGATCTTCCTGCATTATTGAAACTCCTACAATACACACATCATTGGCATTTATCCATGAATCATGTCAAACAAGAAAGATTTCCAATCAACATAAGAAAACAAAATTCCATTATTTAATTTCCTAGTTCATGCATGGAAATATTTGCGGAATTTTGTGAAACACCATTAGACATAACAAAAGGTTGGAGATATCAGAGATAAAAATTGAAACCTATTGTTGAAATTGAAAATTTGTTGGCCTAATTAGCAAAAACCCCTAAATTCCATAAGAAATCATAATTTTGTCTTTTTGGGGCTGAATAAGAGTTTTTCCTCAAACCATGGTCCCTGAAGGGAGGAGTGAGGCCAAATCCGCCTTTTATCAGCCTTTTTGGTATTCCTTTATCTCTCTAAAGCTACTGCTAAAGCTATGCACAAATGCAAGAAAACTAATCAAATTCACCACTACTTGCAATGAAACAATGCTAAAATCAATTCAACAATTAATATATGAAATAACCTAAGCATACAAGTACAATGAGAGGAACCACTGCTACTAGGGTTGGGAGCTAACCCAAGAGATTCAGCCCTCTGATTCAACTTAGTGCTGGATCATGGAAATGCTCATTCTCATTATCATATCAAAAAATTACATAACAATGTTTTTCCACAATCCTTTAACTTGAAAATGCTTAGTTCTCTTACATAAAAAATCTGAATCCTAATGAGGCTCTAGGCCTCCTTATTTATACAACTGAAGTCTCCAAAAACTTCCTTAAATCTAGGGAGGCTTGGCTCCCAAACTCAAGATGAATTGGTTCTTAACTATCATTGGCTCGACTGCCCATGATCTCCATGACTCGGCTGCTTGCAACTCCGAGCTAGTGTGATTTGATTTAGGGATATTCGAATGAGTGAGGATTTAATGAGGAAGATCCATCCCCTATAATCTCTCCTTCTTGTCTCATTCGAGTTCTTGCACCTTAATTAGCCAAAATTGCCATGATTTGGTCACAAAAACTTGTAATCAATGCACATTAGCCCACTAGACATAACATCTTACTTTTACTCATCTCATGAAGAAAAATATAATTAAAAAATGTAAGGAATTATGAGAAGAGTTGATTTTAGTAAGCTTGGAGGTGCATTAAGGTCCATATAGTTACCCAATGATGAGGCTCATCATCACACCCTACTGAAAGTTTTTCTTCTTGTAGACCTTCAATCTATATCCATTGACAAGTAAAGGGATAGTCTCTGCATCAATGGTTCTTATCTGTACCGAACCATTATCATGACATTTTTCTATGACACAAGGCCCTAACCATCTATTCCTTAACTTGCCTTTAAAATCCTTGTACCTAGAATCATACAACAAAGCCCAATCACCTTCTTGAAACTTCTTGTCCTTTATATTATTGTCATGAAAATTTTCCCTTTGAACTTGAGTCACCTCTGAGTGCAGGAGGGCCTGCATCCTAAATTCATCTAACTCATTCAGCTAGAACAGTCTTTCTTGAGATCCAGATCCGGTTGTGCTGCCATTCTTAAGGTGTTTTATTCAAATTCAATGGACAACATGGCTTTCTTTCCATAGACCAACTCATAAGGAGTAAACCCAGTGGTGGTCTTCCAGGTGGTATTGTAGGCCCAAGTAGCCTCAACTAATCTATCTGCCCAATCCTTTCTGCTACTATTAATCACTTTGGTCAAAATTCCTTCCAGTGCTCTGTTGGTTACCTCCACTTGCCCATTAGCTTGTGGGTGGTAAGGAGTGGATGTTATGTGCTTGATCTTGTGTTGGCTTAACAAATTTTCAATCATGTGAGATGTAAATTGACTGCCTTGATGAGTGACCAATTCTCTAGGGTACCCAAACTTATAAAATACACTTTCCCTTAAGAATTTAACAACTTTTCTTTTGTTGTTGCTTTGATGGCCTTGTCTTCAGCCCACTTGGTTAAATAGTTAGTGCACACAATGATGTACTGCTTTTGCCTGGATGGAGGGTCAATGGGTCCAATTAAATCCATGCCCCACTTATCAAATGGCTCGAAAGTCACTTGAGGTTGCAGAGGAATTTCATCCCTTGGGGTAGGTTTCCCCATCCTTTGGCACCGATCACATTGATTAGTATACCTCCTCACATATTGGTGAAGAGTGGGCTAGTAATAACCAGCTTGTAGTACCTTGAATGTTGTTCTTTTGGCTGTAAAGTGACCTCCACAAGGCCCATCATGACAGGTCAGAAGGATGTCAAAGACTTCCTCCTCCCTGACACATCTTCTCAGAATTTGATCCGGGCCTAGTTTGAAGAGGTTGCCCCCAATCCAAGTGAATGGGGTGCTCTTCCTTACAATCTTGCTCTTTTCCTTGGAGGAAAATTTTGGTGGAAACTGTGCAAACACCAAGTAATTTTCTATGTCAGAAAACCATGGAGAGAGAACTAAAATGGTGAATAAGTGTTCATCTGGTAGCTGATCATCAACCATTCCTTATTCCCCTACAAGCAAAGTCAATCTGGATAAAAAAATTTGCAACAACTTTCTCCTTTCCAGGCTTATTAATAATAGTTAAATCAAACTATTGCAATAAAAGTAACCATCTAATAATCTAGGCATTTACATAAGGTCTATTAATCAAGTATTTAGTTGTAGCATGGTCAGTATGCACAAATGTTGGGTGGCCAGTAATGTAATGCCTAAATTTATTCAGTGAATGCACAACAACTAGGAGGTCTTTTTCAGTCACTGTGTATTTCAATTTGGCTTTTGATAGATTCTTGCTGATGAAGTAAATGGAATAAGGTATCTTGTTATCTATTTGGCCTAGAGTTGCTCCTATGGCTTTGTGAGAGGCATCGACATGTATATGGAAAGGAAGAGCCCAAGCCTCAGAGAATAGGTGCAGTAGTCAACTTGTACTTTAGGGTGTCTAAGGCTTCTTGACAATTTTCTGACCATATAAATTCAGAGTCCTTAGCTAATAACCCAAATAAAGGAGAAGCTAACTTGGTGAAGTCTTTTATAAATCTCCTATAGTATCCGGCTAAACCTAGAAAACTTCTGACATCTCTCTGTTTCTGCGAAGCTAGGACCCTTTGGATGATGGCTATCTATTTGGGTCTTCCTGCAGCCCTTTCTGGGATATTGAGTGACCTAGAATAGTTCCTACAATCATCAAGAACTCACATTTTTCGGGACTAAGGGATAGGTTCATTTCAATGCATTTGATCAACACCTTACCCAAGTTGGAGAGAGCCTCCTAGAAATCACACCCATAGGGTGTAAAGTCATCCATATAAATCTTTTGAAAGTTTGTGAGTCTTTTGAAAGTGGTGTTCCCACGTCTTAACAATCATAAGAGAAATGTTTGTTAAACATATAACAGATATTTGAAACCTACTTGACCATAAGAAAACATTTATCCCTCGTATCTTGAATTTTATAAAAAATTATAAATTACTTTTTTTTAATTAATAAATAAAGTAAAATTTAAAAAACCATTTACACATTTTACAATTTTAATATATTATTAAATACTAAGAAAAAATCCTATCATTTGAAGTTTTAATTATTAACTATATTCTACATTTGTTTCTCTTATGACATTTGACTCAGAAGCAAACGAAGTTAATTGCTTTCCTTACATTAGAGTTAGTCCATCAAAAACTAAACTTGAACATGGTAATTTGGACAAGAGGCATCAAAAACCTGGCTTTTTGGTGCAGTACATGAAGGATATCCATGCACCTTCTGCGATATGGGTGGCACTGGGAGGAGCCAATAACCTTCTATAAAGTTTCTTTTATTATTATTAAGTCAAGAGAGGGGCATATTCTCCTAATCATGTGTTTTTTAATAATCATTAGTTGTTGATTATTCGACATTTAAAATTTTAAGCAACCATCGGATATCCGACAATGATCCGAAGAAACCAACCATCGTATCTATAAAAAATTTGTCGCACCAAACTGCTAGTCGTTGTTGGATATCTAATGGTTGTAAGAAAGAACCAATATTTGGATCCATAAAACGTTCACGCATGAAAATGATATCTGACATAACCAACTGTCGGATTTTTATATTCAAATTGTCTCTTTCTCATCCAAGTGATTGCACCTCTAAATAGGTTAAACACATACCCACTTGTAGATATTCTCTAATCCATATCTCTAGCCCAGTCAACATCAACAAAGCCATGTATCTCCAACACTTTGTCCAATCTTGGTCTTCCTTGGTAGCAGAGACCATAATCATTATTGCCACATAGATAACTAAAAACCCACTTTACTATTGTCCAATGCTCCTTCCTTGGTTTTGACATAAACCTGCTCAATAATCCCATTGCATGTGCAATGTATGTTCTCATACATACCATTTCATACATCAAATAACCAATTTCACTCACATATGGAACACATGACACCAAATAAAGAACATGATCACCAACTAATTTATAAAATACACAAGTGATCTGCTTTGTTAATTGTGAAGCCAAGTCCTTATATATATATATATATATATATATATATATATATATATATATATATATATATGCATCAATTTTTAATACCACATCATTGGTGATTGCTTTAACCCATACAAAGACTTCCTTAACCTGTACACCAGTTCTTTCTTATGCTTCACTCTATTGCCTTCTAGTTGTTTCATGTAGATATCTTCTTCCAAATCCCCATCTAGGAATGTTGTTTTCACATTCATATGTTCTATCTCAAAATTGAAAGAAACAATAACATATGGGAGTAATCTAATAGAGGATAACTTGGAAAAAGGAGAAAAAATATCACCAAAATCAATTCCTGGCACCTAGGAATAACCTTTTGCTGGTAACCGAGGTTTTTATTTCTCCGCTTTTCCTTTTGCATTCATATTCTTATTAAACACCCATTTTCTACCAATGGGTTTTCTTCTAGCCAGTAATTCTACTAGATCCCAAGCTTCATTCTTGTTCAAGGTTTCCATTTCTTCAACAATCTCCTTTTTCCAAAGTTTTCCATCCTTAAAACCCATTGCTTCTGTGACAGTTCTAGGAGCATCATAAGTAATAGATAAAGATAAATTTGAACATAAATCAAATGGAATATACCTCTCTATCTTCCTTCTTTCTCGAACTGATCTCCTCAAAATCAGAGTGCGTTGTCCTTATCCTTCTAATTCATGTTATTTTTTAGAGTTTGATTCATCATCCTTCAGTTCAAACTTTATCTTCTTTGCTTCCTTTTCTCTTGGTAAGAATTCTTGGTTCATGACATCCTTCACTTCTCTAAATACCACATCTTGAATGTATACTACCTTATTTGTTTCTTGGTTCCAAATCTTGTAACCTTTTAAACCATCTTTATACCCAATAAATATGCACCTTTTATATTTACTATCCAACTTGGTTCTTTTGTCCTTTAGAAAATGTACATATGCATCACATCCAAATACCCTGATAATTGTGAGAGAGAGAGGGTTTCTTACCAATCCATACCTCATGTGGATTCTTATCCTCCAAGGCTAATGAAGGTGATATGTTAAACAGAAAACGTGCAATGTCCACTGCCTCTTCCTAGAATTCTTTCCCTAATCTAGCATCACTAAGCATGCTTCTTTCCTTTTCCATCAACATCATGTAATTCTTTCTACAACTCCATTATATTGAGGTGTGTATGGAGTAGTGTTTTAATGTGATATACCACACTTCTTACAGAACTCTTTGAATTTTTCCTTGTATAACTCTCCGCTATTATTTGTCCTCAACACCTTAATCTTCTTCTTCGTCTGATTTCCCATTGGAGCCTTAAATTCTTTAAGTCTATTAAAGACTTCAAATTTCTTCCTGAGAAAATATATCCATTTATTCCTCAAGAATTCACATATAAAGGAAACGTAGCACCCACATTTTCCTAGCGATGGAATCGAGAAAGGTCCAAAGACATCATTGTGTGCAAGCTCTAATATTCCTTCTTCCCTCTTAGCAACACAAGAAAAGCTCACCCGATTCTACTTCCCATATACATAATATTCACAAAATCCAAAATCCAGAGAGGAATTAGACATACCTTCTACCATGCCATTACCATGTAGTATCTAAAGGCCCTTCTCTTCAATATGTCCCAGTCTTTGATGCCACAACATAGCCTTTTCACCAAAGACTGCAAGATTTTCTGCTCCACTTTCAACAACAACAAAATTGTTAAACCCATCAATAACAATGCTTCCCATAATCTTGTACAGAGTTCCAATTTAACTCCCCTCATCAACATGAGTGATCCTTGAACCATCTTGTAGTCTGTATCTTTCGCAAACAATGTCTTTACACTTGCATCATCCATCTTGCTTATAGAAATTAGATTTATGCCCACTCCTGGAATGTGCAAAACTCCAAGAAGTGTTCACCTAGGAAGACATCACCACCATCATATTTCTCATATTCATAGAATCACACCTTATGGGGAGTCATATGAAAGGATGCACATGATTAAATCAACCCTGCCTGATGATCTACATGTATACTTGAAGAATCCAAGTACACATCCCCACCTTCAACTGAGGTAGTTTTCACCTTTGTAGAAGGAGCATCATTAGGTCCCTTTCCTTTCTTAAGAGTTTTAGATTTATAATATTTCTTGTAGTACCTTTCTTTTCACATTTCTAGTGTACCTTTACAAATTTTCCTAAAGATTTAGATCTCCCTTTATATTTAGATCTCCCACTTGAGGACTTATTCTTATTTATGGTCTGAGAGCATCCTCTTATAGATAAGGCATCTCCGTTTTGGTTCTCCATGTTTTTCCATTTCATCTCCTTTAACATCAAGGATGAGATTATTTCATCAAATTTCAAGGTAGTTATATTTTTACCTATGGTAACAACTAGATTATCCCACAAGTCTGGTAGAGAACACAACAAATTGACACACTTATCTTCATCTAAAATTTTAATATCAACAAAAAATAACTAACTTACCACAATATTGGAGCCATTCTAAGCTCTATCACTGAGTCTCCATCCCTCATCCTTAGACTATATATCTTCTTTTGCATGAACAATTTCTTTGCCAGGGACTTAGACTAATACAAACTCCCTAACTTGCCCCAAAAATTTCCTCCCTATCTTCTTTTGCATGAATAATTTTCTTTTATTTTCTAATATATATTTATATAATTTTTGAAATGGAGAATGTTTAAACCACCCGCATCACATATGTTTGAAAAGAATGGCTAGTTTCCTTTCGTCTTTCCTTTAATTTATCTCAACCACGGGATCGTTCACTTTGACCATGGTTAAGAAAAGCCTTAATCGGAGGAAGAAATATTAACTTTAAAAATGTGACAATGTTTGCGATTATTATCCATACGTAAAGGCCTGTTGTGCCGTTTGATTGGCATATTTAACGAAAAAGGTTATTGAGGCAGAGGAATTGTTTGGTAGGTCCAAAGTTGCCAAAAATAAAACCAGAATTTAGATGGAAAAAGTAAAACCAGAATTTAGATGGAAAAAGGAGGTAGTTAGGTTAAATAAGATGTTTTTTTAAGCGATTTATTTATTTATTTTTTTTATTTGTTTTTTATGGTTTTTATTAAAAATAATTATATTTTTGATAATGTGAATCTATTTTCACTTTCAAAAATATGGTTTAAACATTTTTTCTATAAAATTTGTTGAAATTTTTTTGGGCTGATTTCGGTCAGAAATAACTCTCCGAGTCTATTATTTATAACAAATGTAGTTAAAAAGTCTTTGGATAGTTCATTTCGGGATTAAAACAATATAAAGTTGAAAATTTTCAATATACCTAATTTTTACGATCAAAATTTTATATATATAAAATAATTTAATTAATAAATATTTTGAAAATTTTGATATTTTTTGATATAGATCAGGATATCCAAAGGGCTTCGAGTATGCTCTAAAATTGTTTTTGCTTAGCTAAGATTTTCAAGAGGAAATAGGTTAATGGTCCAAGACCCAAAAGTAGAGGCATCTCCCAGGCGTGAAAGCCTACCCCCTTATGGACCACTGTGGTTTTTATTGAATAAGGATGATGAGTAAGCATGCTTTCATGATGAGTCAACATGCATTACAAGTTAGCAGCTAGAGACACTCCTACCCCCCTTACCGACCACTAGTTCATCATTCTAGGCCGTGTGTTTTCCTTGAATAAGGGTGATGAGTAAGCGTGCATTCACCATTAACAGCAAGAGATGAGGACTTGTCCTCAGTGCCTGCGTCAAGAGATGAGTTATTCTCAGTGCGTGCATTCACGTTTAGTAGCAAGAGATGAGGAGTTGTCCTCCGTGCCTGCATTTGCGGTTAGGAGCAAGAAATATTTATCCTCACTGCTGGTTTGATAACTGAGTTATGATAGGTTTTTCCCCTGTATAAAGGTAAGGATATCCACCTCCTAAAACTGTTTTGAGGTTTGAAATTAATTACACAAGACCCAAAGATATTTAGTTCAAGTGAAATCTTATCCCGTTACCTATTACAAATTGGTAATTCCAAATAACTTGATTTTTTAAAATAAACAGTAATAATTAAAATTACATTAACTTATAACAACCAATAATAACTATATTCACTATTTATTTAACAACTAAATTATAATAAATCGAAATATCCACGGCCTAACTAGGCATTTTCCAATGCCAAGTCAATGAGTAAATGTATGTGCGCACTTGAGAGACAAAATGTTTTTGAATCTTCAAGAAAGGCGGGCTTCTGGAACGAGCAAAACGACGATTGGCAAGTGGGGTGACGATTGGCAATTTTTCTTCGATCAAAACAAACATTATCTGAAAGCGGCCAAAACCCATCAACCTCTTAATCATGTAACTGCCAGAATTATTGAATCTCCAGAATCACTGACTCCTTGATAGCTGTCAAAATCCATCTATAGCTCTAGCTTTATCATGTAGCTGCCCAATTTTCTGACTAACAGAATCCAAAATAATTGACTCACTTATACCTGCCAAAAACCCACTAATAATTTAATTTAATCCTGTTGCTGCTTACTTTTCTTACCGAATAATTGACTCCTTGACGAGCAAACGATGGCCAATCCATACAAGGGAAGACACTTTCTGCAAATATATTCACCCCACTGAGGTGAAGTACCATGGGCCTCCACAGACTGCTTCCAGATAGTTTGTTGAGTGGTCAAAGAAATGGGTACCATGCAAATGGAAAACGTCTATGCTTTTGTACTTTATTCCTTTCTTTGAAATGTAGTCTTTTGTATATTGTTCGTAATATTTTGTATGTTGTTCCTTTCTTTGAAATGTTATTGTGCGAGAAAGACTAATAAATTACACATTATTATTCTCAACTCTTTTACAATTCAGTATAAGTAGCACGATTCAGCATAGGTAGCTGTTTTAGCGGCCTATTGTACAAAATAATAATAAATATGGAATTAAAATTAATAAACTAATTAAATTTATTATAGTATTGTTTTACTTCTCTTCATACAATTATAACTTTTAATTAATTATATATATATATATATATATATATATAAATAAAACATTAAAATAAATTAAAATAATAAGACATAAATATAATTTATTAATTAATAAATATATAATTAAAAAGAAAAATATTTATATAAAAATATTAAATATATGTAAAATATAAATAATATTTTAACATTTATATCACTATAAAAAAGTTAAATAATGATTCATTTAGTAATCACTATATTTTAAAACTTTATATATATATATATATATAATGTCAAACACATATATGTAATTATATGTATTATTAAATTTTTAGCAAAATTAAAAATAAAGAATATTTTTATATATAGAAATGTTAAATGAAGATAAAGTGGGACAAGGGATTCTATGGAGCAATTTTACTGCTAAGTCTATGAAGGCATGCATACTCTATCCCTTTTGGTTTCAAACCTATGATCTCTTAGGAGGAAACACATACTCTTAACCATTATACCCAGTCAAGCTCTTAACCATTATGAATGTTGAAAGATTTTTAATAAAAATCACATTAAGAAACTTTAAGTGGACCTGTTTCGAACTATCTAATGTGGTTCATCTTCAGGACAAGATGAAGAACCAAATCATGGCATTAGATTAAATAGATGAAGAGAGAAGTTTTCTAGCCATTATAATATAATAGCTAGTTTTGACTAAAGAATTATCATTAATTAATAAACAATTTTTTAATTAAAATTAAGAAATAAAATTAATGGTAAATAAAAAATTAAATTAATTTTATTATTTTAATCAAAATTAAGTTCCTTAACAATAATGTCAAATTTAAATTACTCTGAACAATAAAACTAAATAATAACAATAATAAACAAACAAAATAAAAACAATAAAACGATATTTAATTATTCAAAATAACAAAATTAAAAATAGTAATAAAAAATAAAATAAATAAAATATAAATCAAAATAATGAATTAACACAATTTTATTATTTAAATCCAAAAAATATAATCAAAATAATAAATTAACGCGATTTTATTATTTAAATTCAAAAAATAAAATAATAAATGAGTAAAAAAACATGTGAAAAATAAAACTAAAAATAATTATTTAATCTTATAATTAAAATCAAACCTAAATCTCAATAAAAAATTTACTAATACATCTAAGTGGGTGAGTCAGAATTTCATAATAGCACTCATTAAATGAGTATACGGGCAACTTGTTAATGTATACAAAACAATAACAACAATATAAAATGCGCACTCAATACCATAATAGTCCTTATGCTTGCCAATGTGTTATTAGCATTGAAATAATTATTGCATTTACATTATCTTTTATAAAAATTATTGTATTTTTCAATAATAACAAGCATAATATTTTAGGTGGATTGTTTATAAGTTATAGGTTGATTTGATGTGATAAGGTTAGAAGCTTAGATGCCTCATGGAATATAAATCCATTCTTAATGTTTTAAGAGGTCTTAAATCTAAGTTACACATTATTGTTTACCTATTATTATTTATTATTTATTGACTTTATAATTTTTTACTGATTCATATCGAAAATAATATTTGGTTAATTAACAATAAATAAACATTTAATGACTTATGTAATGGATTCTTGTAGGTAATTTTCTTAAATCCCATTGACTTTTGACAATAGATAAGTAAACTTCAATCCCATTGAATTGTATTTTTATGAGCATTCAATTGAGTGACTTTTATACCTTGGTTATTAATTTGAATTTTATTACACTTTTCAAGGATATTTCTAATGCCATTTCTCTTTTTACTAATCCCAACCTTTAATAGATTAGACCCCATACTTACTGGCCAAGCATTAAGTCAATTACTACTAGAAACGATCATTATAATGGATCATCATCAAGTATTGATGATTCAAAGGATTTCAACTTGGTATGAAATTAAAGCTTGAAATGCTTTTGTATGTTGAATGTAGCTTATTCTAACTTTATAAATAAAGTTTAATTGAGCAATTAAAAATATGTACATGCAAAACAAACAATAATAAGAAAGGTTATAAAAACAAGTTGATAATGAAGTTCATTCTTCATGGGCTAAATCTCCAAATCCACTTTAAATGAGTAATCAATCCATTAAAATTATGCAAAAACTTGAAATGCTTTATTTCATCAACATTGATCTCCAACCTACATTAAAAATGCCTTCAAGATCCCCATGGGGAGACTATAACATTGTTGGAATACTCTTCCCATCTACTCCCCACAAACAAAAAGTATTTATAGCATTTATTTACCAAAATTTTGCTAGACGATACACCTTAAAATAATTTTTACATAATATATTTCACAATTTTAAGCGACAATGCAATGGTAAAGCATAAGGTTGGTATAGGAGAGGTTCTGAGTTCAAGCCTCAACTATCCATGAATTTTGGGATATAATATCATTTATTTGGCATAACCTCTAAAAATAATCTTATCAAAATGAATCCATAGATAACTTAACACATTTGCAACCTTTGGTGCAGTGATAAGACTTGGGGTTGGTATATGGGAGGTCAATGGTTTGAATTGTGTGGATGCATATTTTGTGGAATTTCATTTTCAAAAAACAACATAAATAATATAACCCATTCCTAGTTTAACATGGCACACAAGTTAGCCTAGTGGTAAGGTGTAGCAATTGTGCCAACTAGGTTTGGCATTCAAATCTTGCAATTGCTACATTTTTGCAATACATAGTTGACATGCCATGCATCTAGTCCATGTAGACCTTCTAGAGCGTGCATGTGGTAGCCTCTAGTTGGTCCCCATGGTAACCGTTGGTTGGTACACATGGTATCACCTGTCAACCTCTAGGTGTGGCATGTGTCACCCTTGTATTTCCTTCAACATTTGAAGGCCATAAGTTTCAGATATGGTGTCCACTTGAGCTCATTCCAATTGTGTTGGAAAGCTCTTGACAAGCTCTTCGACATGAAACATTTTCATCATTTGAAACTATCAATTTGGATTAAATATGAGAATCCTTCCACGACCAAAAGTTTGATTTTATTCAACAAGTAAGTGGGGGTATAACTCTCTCACTTTTATGAGTTCCATCCATCGTGCTTTATTTGGATGCACTCTTTTTAAACCCATACAAAGATATTCAACATCACCTTTTCATGAAATCCTCACATTCCTATTAATAATAACATCTTCTTGCAAATCCTTGAGATATTTTAGAGAAAAATCATCAACGAAAGGAACTTGAAAATTCTTATCTTGATCCATAATCATAGGGGGCTCATATAGTTACAAGTTTCCAACATTCACCATTGAATACATCTACATATATGGATGTAAATCTAACCAAAAGTTGTTCTCACCGATCTTTTCCAAAATTGTAAATGGACCATACTTGATTGGTTTGAGCTTTTTGCCTTCACCACTAAGACATTATTTATTGTTACATTAGAGAAATTTTAAAGTAAAAAATGGGCCTTGAAACAAAAATATACAACCAAAATCAAATTTATAAGACCCAATACAGTTGAATATGATGATGTCAACCATGGTGGATGATTCACCATTTTTGGAGTAAAAAGGTAAAATGATAAAAAAAGACAAAAATGAACAAGCGACTTTTCAACATATCTCCCTATTGTTTTACTCAAATTTTGAGTGGGAGTGCTCGTTGGATGCATAATTTAATTTTTTATCCGATGACTACCCATGTTGAATGCTTTTGATGGATGTGAAATTAAATTCCGCATCTAATGAGTGCTCCGGATTGAAATTTGATTAAAACCGAAGGAAGATAAGTTTAAAATACAAGTTGAAAAAATAGTTTTTCTTTTTTTCACTCCAAAATTTGATGAGGTAATCTAATCTTATTTTATTATTTTTTCTATTATTTTATAATTTTCCTTAGGAGGCTCATTTTATACCTAAAAAATTATCTAATGTATAGCCAAAATTAATCACAAACTTGGAAATGATGATCGATCTAATGCAGGTCATGCCTAGTTTTATACTTAGCTTGCCTCTTTTCGATTTTTTCTTGCACAACAAGTTTCTTTGGATATACTAGGGAGATTTGTAGGGGATCTAGATCAGTTAAGCCAAATGTCATAAAACCCTAATCATTACCTACGGATTTGTGAATAACCTCCTTGATCTTGCAAAGGAGAGGTTTTTGCGATTGGAAGCACAAGTTGCGGATATAAACCATAATGTGAATCTCTTCATGGTGGCCATGACCAACAAGCTCATGATATTAAGAGAATATCAGGGTTTTAGCACAAAGGTTTGATCAGAGGGAAGATCGAGAGATTGAAAAGAAACAGAGGAGTCACAAAAAGAACCCAAAAAGGATCAACCTAGTTTGAGTGTTGTGAACCATTCATAGTCCATGTTCAAAATGAAATTGAAGGTCGATATCAAGTTGTATCAAGGAAATATTGTCGCTTATAAGCTAAATCATTAGTTGCATCAGTTAGAATTTTATTTCATTGTTCATCATATAGAGGAAGAAGAGAAGGCTTCATTTGTGTGGCTAAAATCAGAGGACCATGCCCTAGCCTGGTGGGTAAGCCAGATAGAGACCTTAAGCTTGGAGGGAGATCCCCCAGTGACTAAGTGGGAGGAATTTGTAATATCCATTAATATTACTTAACTAAAAAAATTCAAAAAATTGCCTCAAAAAATACACCATAAATTTCTCCCCTACAACACAATAAGGATTGCACAATTTCACACAATAGAAATTATCATCATGTCAAATAAAATTTACAAATATAAAAACCTAGAAACTAGAAATATGTTGCAACTCTAGCTATATTTATTAATGTAATTCTATGAAGGAAATTTACATAAAATATTGAGACAAAATATGATGAATAAACTCTTAAGAATGTTTGCCTCTAAACTTCTTAATAATTAATCCCCTCAAAAAAATATTTTAGCCTCTCTACAATACGCAATGCAGGCCTCCTTGTCAATGTTTAGGCACTCTAATAAGATAAATTCACCCCTCATTGTCCATACAAATTCAGCCTTAGAATTTAGATAGCTTGGCTCCCCTGCTGATGGATCAAATCAACCCCTTGGAGAAGCGTGATTTGGCTTTTGGTTTTCTTAGATAAATCAACCTCCAATTCGCTCAAGTTACTCAACCTTCTTAGAAAATCGACCCTAGAAATTCAACGAAAATTCGACCTTTTGGATTACTATAATTTCTGAAATAATTTCAACCTCCATAAATTCAGTTATTTAGCCTCTCTACGAAAATATGTGTATCCCTCATGGGTTTACTAATTTGACCCTCTGAATTAAGAAATTTTGGCCTATCCATAATTAATTGACTCACTCTCTTGGGAAGAAAATAATAACTCAACCCCTGTAATTACATTCTAATTCAACCTCCTATAATGCAGTAAAATCAACCTCATTCAATTGAAATTGATCCTCACTGCACAAATTAACCTCTTAATGTAACAATTCGGTCTCCCTACAAAGATCACAAATGATTGGCTAGGGTGGATTTACAACCATTGAAACAAACTACCACTAGCTAGGGTGTATATTCGAACACTAAAATTGGGAAATATTGAATGTTTCTCCATCGCTTAGTAATATACTCAAACTCTTGTTAATACAAAAATAATTCTTCTCCAATCCCCCTGAGTCTCCTTCTCTTTTTTTATAATATTTTCCTCCTTTGAAAACCATGGATGGTAAGAAAAAACCATGGGTCGCTTTATTTTTCTAAAGTGATTTTTTACCACCTTTATTTAATTATTTATTATATCATTCTATTGAACCCTTTTCTTCCTTGAATATCCCATGGGATCTAGATAGGCTTTGACTCCAAACATTTCATGCTTCTATGGAGTGGAGAGGGTCATTACAATCCTACCTTCTCAAATTTTTTTGTCCTCAAGTAACTACAAGTTGGGGTGTTGCAATACATATTCACCTTCCCATGTAGTATCTTCAACTGGAAATCCCTTCCATTAAATTAAATATTCTTGGATGACTCTACTCCTCAACTTCCTTTCCCTCGTGTGCATGACCTCCTCTAGAACGAGGACCAATTTCCCTTCCTCGTCAAGAAATGGAAGCTTTGTTGTGGCCTTGACTTGTTGTCCAAGAACCTTTTAAGGAAAGATACATGGAAAACATTGTGAATCTTGCTTTATTTTAGTAATTCCAATTCATAAGAAACCTCCTCAATCTTCCTGATAACCTTGTAAGGCCAACAAAATAATGGCTTTAATTTCTTAGAGCCACCGTTTTTCAAGGATGATTTCTTATATGGTTCAAGTCTTAGGAAAATAAGACCCACCCTCCTTAAAGCTATGCTCCACCATATGGAAATTCACATACATATTCTACTAATTATGGGATACATGTAGCTTGTCCTTGAGGATTCTAAGAGTATGTTGTCCCTTACTGCAACCAATCCTTGGCCATCAATGCCCTACTGTCTCCTAGTGCCATATCAAGGAATATGGGGGCATCATACCCATACAATTCTCTGAAGGGAGTCATCCTAACAAACATATGGTAGGTGGTGTTATGAAAATACTCACCCAAGTGCAACCACCTAATCCAAGTTTTATGCTACCCGACCACATAGTTCCTCAAATATCCATTCGCCCATTTGTTAGTGGTCTATTTCTAGTCATCTGTCTGTGGATGATAACTATTACTTAGGGTTAGTTGTGTGTCAACTAATCTAAAAAATTCCTACCAAAATTATCTGAGGAATCTACTATACCAAACATTGATAATGTGTTTGGAAACTCCATTAAATTTGAAAACCTCTTGAAAGAATGTCTCTGCCACCTAGCCACTGAGTAGTCAAAAGATATGACCATGAAATGAGAAAATTTGTTAGTCTATCCACCACCACAAAGATACAGTCTCTTCCTTGTACCTTTAAAATCCCTGTAATTAAATCCATCAAAATGATTTCCCATTTTTTATGTAGGATTAACAACTATTGTAGTAGACCTGCCAAATAAGTCTTCTTAGTTTTATTCTACAATAAAAGAGCATATTTCTACATGTATCCAATCAGCCGCCTTGAGGCCCTTCTATGCAAATCTCTCTCGTTCATGCATGTATGTTTTGAATAATCCTTGATGTTTGGTTGGGGACGAGTCATTGATGGCCCTAATGACCCTCTCTTTAAGCTATGACTCAGGAACCAAGAATATCCTCCCTTTTTAAAAGATGATATCATTGACAACCTTGTACCTGTCATCCTAAATTACTCCATCCATCAAGTTACATGAAAAAATGTTCTTTGAGTCTTCAACTAGTAGAAGTGCCTTTCAATCACCATTGATATCAATGAGAGAGCATGCCACTAGTATCCCAGAGAGAGCATCGACCACCACATTATTCACCCCCTTCACATACTCGATGTTGAAGTTGTTATCACTCAGGTTGTCCTTAAGCTCCGGAAAAGGATACGGTCGAGGTAACCACAGACCAACTTTGGATTGCAGGTTCTAGCCAACCTGCAATTAGAGAGGGCTCTCTCTTTTATATTTAGCTTTGTTGAAAGGATTTTAGGCTAGGTTTTGAGTTCAGAGGGTTTTTGTTTTGTTTTTGGTGGGAAAATTGATGTCTTCAGACAGAGAGGCAGGGCATAGGCTGGGAGTTTCAAACCATTGGGCGTGGAGTCGAGGAGGAGGACTGCTGGTGCACTTCTTCAGTGACAGGAGAGGGAAAGTGGAGCTATATAGCTGCGCATGAAACAGTATTTCGGGTTTAAGTGATGGAAAGAATGCTAAGTAATGAGAGGCAGTTAAGAATCTCTCAATCATCTTAACAGATGGGGGTGACAGAGCTCTACCTAGGGGCAGTAAAGAATCCCTAGATAATTGGCAAACACAGGTGAATCGGGGTAAACATGAGCCAGGAGGAATTCATATTCATAACCAATTCATTCAGAGGAAAACATAAAGAAATAACAGAAATTGAGCATAGAGAGTATTTAAACTAATTCTAGGCTATTCTTTCTTTCTGCTATTTAGATAGTGGTAAACAATAAACAGAGGTAAGATGCACTTATTGCTTCAGGCTGCAGCACAAGAATTCCATCTTCATATCTCCAAAAAATTGATTTACAACAGTCAGTTTGCTCTCCAAGCTTTCAGCAATCTTTGATTATAGAAAAACTCAGGTATACAATGCGAGTCTCTAGTGAAAATTCTCAATTAACCAACCCTTGTAACAATGTAGAGGGTGGCATATATAGGGAAAAACTCTCTACCACTGCTTTTTTTTACAACTTGACCTAAACAGGTCTGAAAGAAAGATGATTACTTGACCTAATCCTATCCAGAAATAAATGCAAAAAATATCTCGGGCTGGGCCCAGGGCTGCCTTATCAAAACTGAGTAAATGATGTAGTCCTTGGCGGCTTGGTGCAGTGTTTTGTGCAATAAATGTGTATGGGTTTCTACTTCTTTACTGTCGGTTTGCATTTAAAGCTTTAACTGTGATTTGAGGGCAAGGATGGGCTTACGCCTCTTGATTTGACTTTCTGGGGGGCTCATCAATGTTCAGGGGCTTCGAGCCCCTAAAAAATCTTGACTGATACTCTTTGGCTCTTCTTCTTCCTCTGATACTCTTTGACAATAAACTGGGCCACTGTTTTCCTTTGCTGTGGGTCTAATCACAAATTAATGGCCACTGTTCGGCCTCTGCTTCCTCTAGAACTGTCTTCTGCTCCTTCCGGCAAGCTTTGCGAAGAAAAATGGGTCATTCGGCGCCTTTCGGGTTTCCTGGGGGCTGCAAAATGAAAAGATTCCCTAAAGATTCCCCATTTCGGCCTAAAAAATCCAGCGAGGCGCAAATCGCTCATCAAAAACTGCCTCAGAAATTGATTCCGGGGCTCTGAAGTGCGATTTTTGCTCCTTCGCGCCAAAAAAGTGCTGATGACGTCAGCATGACGGGACATTGTACGGCGGGTGACGTCAGCATGATGACGTGGCAGGATGACATCAGCAGGTGATGTCATCATGTACGGACGGTGACGTGGAATGTGCGGTGGCAGGGTATGGTGGCAGGTGACTCGGCGGTACGGTGGCAGGCGGCCACGCAGGCGGATGATGCGAGCGGGTGACGTGGGGCTTACGTCATAGGGGAGGGCAGTAAGCGGTTTTGGGCTTACCGCCTTAACGCCTGGGCGGTTTTGGGGGGAGGGGCTCCGCCACACCCTAGAGCTTGACGCGTGGCGGGAGTATGACGGCAAAACCGCCGAACTCCCGAATGCTAAAGCTCGGGCAATTGGCGCGTGAAAAGGCCCACCCACCGTAGATCTGGGACGGGCCAGATCTAACGACTGGCAGGGCAGACAAAGAAACAGAGGGTTAGGGCGGGGGAATATAGAAGGAATATCCCATTTTTAATACAGCGCAGCAGTAGGGTTTGAAACTTAGGTTTAGTGGGTTTGGGGTTAATATGAGCGCGGGTTAATGTATTTACAGTTAGGACTTAGGAAAAAGGGGTGGGACATGGTTTTTTGCACGCGGGTTTAGTAATTTATGTCCAAAACTTAGGGTAAGGGGGCAAAAAGAGGGTTTTTTGAAGGTTTTAGGGCTAGGGGAGAGGTTATTAATCTGGCCAGGTGTCAGATTAATCCCTGCTTGGACACGGATGGGCTAAAAGCAGCCCCAGATGGATTGTTCTTTCCCGGACTTATATAAAAAATATGGCTATATTGCCAGGGAGGGGATATTTACATAGGGGAATTTTATATACAAAGTTTTAGTAGGGGAATGGGAAAACTGATAGGGAGTTATATAATACTGTTAGTAGTTAATATGAAGGTGACCAACAAGAGCTAAGGTTAGGGACCTTAGGCTAATTTAGGGGAAAAGACCTTGAAAAGAAATAAAATCCTTGAGTGAAGCAGATCTTCACCAAGGCAACTGATACAGATGATGATGAGATGGAGAGGAATCAAGCAGATCTTGACCTCTTTGGGAAATTAGTAAGTGACTTGGGGAATTAGAAGAAGGGGGAGTTAGTAATACCCAGCTTTGAGCTCTTGTGAATGCAGAACTGCCTGCACTGTGATCTGTAAAGACATAACACTTCAAAACACAAAATTTATCATAAATCACCATTCTGCAACCACACAGCTACCTACCCAGCCTACTCTCCTAACATTTTTTCTTCTTTTGAATTGGGTGCACTTAGACTTGCAAACCCAGATTTACAATTTTTCTTTTGAATTTTTCCTATCTAAATCTACACTTATTTCTGCCAGGGCCCAGATTAAACAGTTGGGTCCCTTTGATTCTCTACCTATCTACAGATCTGCCAAGATTAAACTGTTTGGACAGATATCATTCTCTATATTCTAAAACAGGAAATTGAAACCTAGGGAGACCAAGATTAAACTGTTTGGACCTCCCTTAAATGAAAACTCTTCAAAACTGGAACAACTCATCAAAAATGGAATACAACAGTGCATTTGGACTAAGCATACTTCATGGCACCTCGTGGAAATATGGAACACTGCAGCCTGCAAAGTATGACATATTTGGCATGTAAAAATGTCAATCATGAAAGATGATACCCTGTTGCAACAGGAGGCTAACAGTGGCTCCACTTGGGGATGGCTTTTCCTTGTGAAAAGCCAAGAACAGCAGGTCAGACTGCCTTGATCTTCTGTGGTTGTTGTAGACTGGAAACATTTGTTCTGGCTGCTAAAAATATAAACTTTGAACTATGAACAACCTCCTCCTCAACTTGATTACTGTGAACTGTACAACATCGCCTGCTTTCTTTTGTGTGCTTGATAATTATGTACAATGCTGCTGGAACATGCCTTTGATTGCGGATAGTTCTTTTCTACCATGAATTGCTTGTAATGTGACAATTTTCCTTTTACTGTTTTGTGCATTGGTGCAAAGACAAAGTTTTCAGAACTGGGGCACTTGCATCAGCTACGCCTTCACACAATTTACTGCTGTTCTTTAAATAATCGGCTTGCTTATAAAAATGAAAACAAAGTGCTGATATATACAAATAAGACTGTACAAAGATATATACAAAACTGCATTGTGTCCCTTTAAAAGGGGTGATGGTAATGCTTCAGCATACGGCCATTGACAGGGCCTTCTTCAGCAGAACAATCCTCTACAGATCTGAGAAAATAAGTGTTATTTCCCTGAACAACAGAAATAACCAATGGACCTCTCCATAGAAAATCAAACTTGGCATGTTTGCCCTTGTCTTCCCTTCTTGAGTCCCATCTTAGAACTTTGTCACCAACATTGAAATCCTCAGCCTTAGCTCTCTTATCAAACATCTTTTTGAGTTTTTCTTGCACAATTTGAGCTCTGTCATAAACTTGTTCTCTGGTTTGCTGCAGATGGATGGTCTGATTGATTCTTCTTTGAATGTCATTCGGTTCAGCCTGAATCTCTTGTAACAGCTTGATAGTAGGAATGCCTAGGGATGAAGGAAATCTGGCCTCCATGCCATATACTAGCTCATAAGGGCTCATCCCAATTGATCTTTTGCTCGAAAGTCTGTCTGCCCATAGGGCATTTACCAGCTTTTTGTGCCAGTTCTTCTTGTTTTCTTCCAGCACTTTCTTTATGATGTTGATGAGGCTTTTGTTAGATGATTCGGCCAAGCCATTACCTTGAGGGTAATAGGCTGTGGAGTGGCCCAAGGTAATATGAAATCTGTGGTAGAAATTGATAATTTTTTTGGACTTAAAGGCAACGGCATTGTCAGTGATGATTTTCTGGGCAACCAAATCTGGAAAGGATATTGCACTCAAGGAATTGGATAATGATGGTGTCATTGGCTTGTCTACAGGGAATGGCTTCAACCCACTTAGTGAAATAGTCAGTGGCTGTTAGGATCCATTTGTGCTGGCCTGAGGAAGAGGGATGGATTTCCCCAATGAAGTCAAGACCCCATTGTTGAAAAGGTTGTTCGGTTGAGATGGGTTTAAGGGGCAGGGGTAATAGCTTTCTCTTGCCTTCAAAAATTTGGCACTTGTGACATGACATGGCAAACTTCTTTACATCTGCAAAAAGAGAGGGCCAATAGAAACCAACCCTTAAAATTTTATCAGCAGTGGACTTCCAATATAGATGTCCTCCACAGTCACCTGCATGGAATTCTTTCATGACATTGTTAGTTTCATTCATGGTTAAACAATTAAGCAATATACCTTCATGATTTCTCCAAAATAATGCACCGTCTATAACACAAAACTTTAAAGCCTTCATTTTCAAAAATCTTTTCTTGGTTCTGGACAATCCTGGGGGAGCACACAGGTTTAACAATACAAAGCATATATCAGCGTACCATGGGGATTGTAAAAAGATTTCACTGATCTGTGGAGTCGCCAGCTCCGGTTCATTGTCCAGCTGGTTAATGTCTAAGGCTTGGAAGTTTGTTTCAGACATTAGTTTAGCTAAACCTTGTCCTTTTATCAGCTTGGTTGGTTTTATTTCTATGTCATATTCAAGGATGTTCGCAATCCACTTGCCTCTTTTGCCTTCTAATCCCTCTTGAGTCAATATGTCCTTTACAGCAGCATGTGGGACATAGGAAATCACATGTGAATATAAAATGTACACTCTGAAATCCTTGATGGCCTTAACAAGTGCGTAGGCCTGCTTTTCCATTATTGGGTACTTCAAAGGAGCGTCTATTAAGGCTTGGCTGAAAAAAGCGATTGGTTTTTTAGCTCCTTGTTCATCCTTTTGTAGCAGGACAACTGCTATTGTGTGGTCAGATGCAAATGAAAATATGATAAAATCTTTGTCAAATTGTGGGCTACTTAGGACAGGGGTTTGTGTTAAGGCTGATTTGATACTCTCAAATGCTTGCTTGGTTTCAAGAGACCATTTTACCTTGGCATCCTTCTTTAACATGTTGCTTAACAATCTTATCAGCTCAGCTAGATTTGGAATAAATCTTCTCAAGAAGTTGATTTTTCCAAGGAATGCTTGTAGCTCTTTAATGTTTCTTGGAAATGGGATTTGGAGGATGGCTTGTATTCTTTCGGGATCAATTCTGATCCCATCCTTTGATATGATGTGGCCAAGTAATTTGCCTTCTTCGAGGCCAAACAAAGACTTCTTGGGGTTCAAGGAAATGCCATATTTCCTACATGTCATGAAAATTTGCCTGAGATGCTTGAGGTGTTCTTCATCAGATTTGGAAAATGGGGTTAAGTCATCAAGGTAGACAACTAGGAAGTCATGTATTTCTTTGGCGAAAGCAATATCCATTGCACGTTGAAAGGTAGCACCAACGTTTCTAAGACCAAATGGCATCTTTACATACTTAAATGTTCCCCAGGGTGTGGTAAAAGCCGTTTTGTCTTGGTCTTCTGGGTGAACAAGTATTTGGTTGAAACCCGAAAAACCATCTAGCAAGGAGATTCTAGATGATCCCACTACCCTTTGTAGGATGTGGTCCATTTTAGGCAAAGGGTAATGGTCTTTTAGGGAGACTTGGTTTAAATTTCTGAGATCTATACAAAGTCTAATTTCACCTGTCTTTTTTCTCGTAGGAACAATATTGGACACCCATTGAGATAATCTGATGGGTGCTATGATGCCTGCTTCAAACATCCTCTTTACTTCCTTCTCAATCGGGGGAAGAAGCATAGGGTTAATTCTTCTAAGTTTTTGCTTGAAGGGTTTCTGGTTTGGTTTTAAACGAATGGTGTGTTGGATCACCGAGGTGTCATAGGATTTCAAATCCTCATAGCTCCAAGCAAATACATCTTGGAACTCTTTGAATAGGTCAATGTACTTGGGCTTTTGATCAGGTGGTAAATTTTTGGACAGTTTGATCATTTTTGGCTTTTTTGCTGTCCCAATGTTGTGTTCCTCTATACTAGTGTTTATGGGCTGCAATTTTGGCTTTCTTGGCATGTCATTAGCATCAAACATGTATTCTAATGGGGTTAGGCCAGCAGGCAGAAAATTATGCTTTAAGTCAATGACCTCTGCCTCTGTTTTGGCTATATCTTCCCAGTGTATTTGTTTCAGCTGTTCTATGTTTTCTTTGTCAAAAATAGTTGGTTTCAGGATTTGCTTGACTGTTTCACCTGTTACCTCTTGCTGATTTTCAGTTGTTTGGTGTTCTGGATCTGTCATAGCATCCATGTCAATGTTAATATTCGAAAACTCATGCTCAAGGGCGAGGAAGTTATTAATCTGGGCATCATTTTCGAATACTTGCCAGTCTCTAATGTTATTTGGGACTGCGGGCCTATGTTTTATTTCAGCTGTGAAGTGATGGTTTGGGTCAAAAGGAAGTTTGCATGTACTAGCAAAGGTGGCTAGGCTGTGTGCATGAATGTTGTGATTTCTGGAAATCTTGTCAAGCTTGAATTCAGTGAATGCCTGGAGTATATTAGTAGCAGTGGTCCTATAGGCTCTCATTCTGTTGTCATTGGTTACAAAATTACCTTTCATTTGTTGTATGATTAAATCAGAGTCTCCTAAAATAGACACTTTTGCAGCTCCTAGAGCTTTGAGGAGTTTATGGCCTAAAAGCAGAGCCTCATACTCTGCCATGTTATTTGTGCATTTGAAGTTCAGTCTGTAGGCATGGCCTTCTGCATGGTTTTTATATGTGTTGTGAATCCATACACCTGCACCTGCTCCTAACTTGTTGACAGAGCCATCAAACTCTAAATTCCATGTGATTTCTTGCTTATGGTCAGTATCAAGAGATTGAGCTGTTTTAGGATTGGGCAGTTTTAAAATTTCTGTTTGGGGAATTTCTGTTTGGTAGGCTGGTTGCATTAACTGCTGTGACAGTTTCATGGGTATGTGCAACCGACTCTTCGTTGATGTGTGCTTGTTTCTCTAGAGCGAAGGGCTCATTATCAATTGGAACATTTGTATCATCATTAAACAAAATAAAAGAATCCATATTAGAGTGGATTGAGTAAATGGGAAAATTTTCAGGCTTGCTCTCACTACTTACCACATATTTCATGAGCGTTTATCTATACAGTCTCTTTGGTTGTCCAAAGACTGAAATGGTGGCATAGGAAAGGTCTAATTGAAGGGATCCTTGGAGCTTTGCTCCCCATGATCTTGACAGGAGCATACCGTACTTTGGTGGAATGTCAGCAACCACTACATCCATGAGGATGGTCTTGTTGGGATATTGGACTAAGGAGACACAGAAGTCTTTGATGAGGCCTAAACATTTCACTTGACTTGAGTCAAATGAGTACAGATCTTTGTAGGGTCTTGTAACATCAAGATTCAATTTTTCCATAACTGCTTTGGGCATAAGATTGTGCGATGCCCCTGAGTCAAACATGGCGTTGTGCAAAACTTTGTCATGTATATGCAAACTAACATAAAAGGGTGGGACCGGTCCATGTGTTGATTTTCCGTTAACTTCTGGGCCAAATAGCAGCTCTGGGGTGTCGTCTAAAACATTTACATCATCCTTAACCTCTGGCATTTGAAGTGATCTTTGAATTTGCTGCCTGTATACATCGTGTTTGGCAAGTTCTGAGAGGGGAATGGATATTTTTAACTTAGCTATTTCTGTCTCTAAGTTAAATGGCTTTTCCAGTGGAGTCTTGGTGTTGATAATGGCAGTTTTTTCTGTTTCATTTGAATTGTCTGCGTTTTGCTCTTGTTTATCAGCGTTATGGGAAGTTTTTGCTTGCGGTTTTTCAACTTCAGGAAAGTTTTTGGGAACCCTGTTTGAGCTTTCTTTCGAGGAAGGAGGTGGCAAAGGCTGATCTTTGGAAGACTATATTTCTATTATGTCTTCTACCGTCACTTAATGTGGGTTTGGAATAGGTATATCATCTGGTTCTGTTATGACAGCCTTGCCTTTGGTCTTGTTGGGTTGTTTCCCTTCCTTTGTTTTACTAGGTTCGGAAATGTCAATGGTCCTAATTCTCAGCTTATATTGTTTGTGTACTTCATACACAGCGGTATCATACCCTTGTTTAAAATCAAAAGACTCGCCAGACCTAGTCTGAAACTGATTGTAATCGGGTTCATTTTGGTCTTCTTGGGACAGGACAGTTTGGTGCTCGCCCTTTAGATCCATTAAGTTCATGTGAGTGTCCTCTATGGGTTCACTAGAAGTAGATCCTTCAACATAATTATCTTGGAAAGGGGGTCATATATCATGGTCTTGGTTAGGCCTACGGGCATTTGTGTTCTGCGTTTTCCTAAAATTTGGGTTCCTTATGGTATTAGACTGTTGTCCTTCCCATGATGCTTTTCTCTCAACATTTTCTACTCTTTCTCCCAGCCTTTGCAGGCCACTGATGATAGCATCATGCTTTTGATCAAAAGCTGAGGGTTCTTCCTTAAAGGTGGTTCTTCTTTCCATTCTAGCTCTGTTTCTTTTGGCAATTAAATTGGCTTCCACGCTAACAACAACATTTTGCATGTCCGCAAGGGTTTGAGGAGCTCTTTCTTTTAACTGGTATGCCATCTTCGGGTCGAATCCATCGGGAAATTTGTACAAGGCAAGGTCAAGTGGAGGCCTTAAGTTCTATGGTATTGCGTTATATACATTATTGAATCTTGCACAATACTCCAAAATAGTCTCTTGAGGACCTCGTTTGATCGTATCATATTCAACTAGTATGTGCAAGGGGTCTTTCTTTTTCTCCCATCTGTTGGTAAAGGATTGGTAAAGCTCATCTAGGGTGGTTATGGAATTCGCAGCAAGTGATCTGAACCAAGTTCTTACATCACCTGTTAAACTCTGAACAAAAATTCTCATTCTTACACTATCATCATCTATCTCGTAGTTTTCAAAATAGTCTTGCATCTTTTTGGTGTGCTGAAGGGTTGTGAAAGGACCGGTGCTGTCAAAATATGTGATTTTAGATTGGTACTCTTGAGGTATAAGTGGAACAACGGGGATAAATGGAACAACTGGAGTAACGGGGATCACAGGAGTAACTGGAATGCTGGAAACAACATTAGTGTTAGTATGTGCAGTGAATGAAGGTGTGGAAGAAGTACTATGGGATGTAGATGATGAACTAAGGGAAATAGGGGTTGACCGGAACAAAACCTTGACAGGAGTCGGAATACAGCTAGGGTAAGCTGTTTCAGGGCTCAAATCAGCAAAATTTTCCAGGTCTTTCTTTCTTCCTAAGGATTTTCGAGATTAGATTAGGGTTTTCAAAAACAGCTGGAGGGTTGGGATCTGGATTTGACCTTATATATCGTGGATTTTTCTTGGGAGTCAGCTTCCGAATTGTTTTTTGGGTATTTTTCCTGGGAATGTTTTTGTAATCAAGAAGGGACTAATTAAAATTTGGGACAGCTTATTTGTAACTTAAAACTAGCATGAAGATTGACTGAAGCAGCATTTATTTACTCCTGTTAATGCAAAGCAAAAAACAGTTTCAAAGGCTTCCTGGCTGACATTTAGGCTTCATCTGTAGTTTTAAGAGATAAACAACAATTGGGAAGTTTGATTTATGGTCTCAACGGAGCTTTCTTACCTTCTTCGTGAAACTATCTGAGGAAGGTCCCCAGCGGAGTCGCCATTATGTTATCACTCAGGTTGTCCTTAAGCTCCGGAAAAGGATACGGCCGAGGTAACCACAGACCAACTTTGGACTGCAGGTTCTAGCCAACCTGCAATCAGAGAGGGCTCTCTCTTTTATATTTAGCTTTGTTGAAAGGATTTTAGGCTAGGTTTTGAGTTCAGAGGGTTTTTGTTTTGTTTTTGGTGGGAAAATTGATGTCTTTAGACAGAGAGGCAGGGCATAGGCTGGGAGTTTCAAACCATTGGGTGTGGAGTCGAGGAGGAGGACTGATGGTGCACTTCTTCAGTCACAGGAGAGGGAAAGTGGAGCTAGATAGCTGCGCATGAAACAATATTTCAGGTTTAAGTGATGGAAAGAATGCTAAGTAATGAGAGGCAGTTAAGAATCTCTCAATCAGCTTAATAGATGGGGGTGACAGAGCTCTACCTAGGGGTAGTAAAGAATCCCTAGATAATTGGCAAACACAGGTGAATCGGGGTAAACATGAGCCAGGAGGAATTCATATTCATAACCAATTCATTCAGAGGAAAACATAAAGAAATAGCAGAAATTGAGCATAGAGAGTATTTAAACTAATTCTAGGCTATTCTTTCTTTCTGCTATTTAGATAGTGGTAAACAATAAACAGAGGTAAGATGCACTTATTGCTTCAGGCTGCAGCACAAGAATTCCATCTTCATATCTCCAAAACATTCATTTACAACAGTCAGTTTGCTCTCCAAGCTTTCAGCAATCTTTGATTATAGAAAAACTCAGGTATACAATGCGAGTCTCTAGTGAAAATTCTCAATTAACCAACCCTTGTAACAATGTAGAGGGCGGTATATATAGGGAAAAACTCTCTACCACTACTTTTTTTTACAACTTGACCTAAATAGGTCTGAAAGAAAGATGATTACTTGACCTAATCCTATCCAGAAATAAATGCAAAAAATATCTCGGGCTGCGCCCAGGGCTGTGTTATCAAAACTGATTAAATGATGTAGTCCTTGGCGGCTTGGTGCAGTGTTTTGTGCAATAAATGTGTATGGGTTTTTTCTTCTTTGCTGTCGGTCTGCATTTAAAGCTTTAACTGCAATTTGAGGGCAAGGATGGGCTTACGCCTCTTGATTTGACTTTCTGGGGGGCTCATCAATGTTCAGGTGCTTCGAGCCCCTAAAAAATCTTGACTGATACTCTTTGGCTCTTCTTCTTCCTCTGATACTCTTTGACAATAAACTGGGCCGCTGTTTTCCTTTGTTGTGGGTCTAATCACAAATTACTGGCCACTGTTCAGCCTCTGCTTCCTCTAGAACTGTCTTCTGCTCCTTTCGGCAAGCTTCGCGAAGAAAAATGGGTCATTTGGCGCCTTTCGGGCTTCCTAGGGGCTGCAAAATGAAAAGATTCCCTAAAGATTCCCCATTTCGGCCTAAAAAATCCAACGTCAAAAACTGCCTCAGAAACTGATTCCGGGGCTCCGAAGTGCGATTTTTGCTCCTTCGCGCCAAAAAAGTGCTGATGACGTCAGCATGACGGGACGTTGTATGGTGGGTGACGTCAGCATGATGATGTGGCGAGATGATGTCAGCGAGTGACGTCATCATGTACGGACAGTGACATGGCATGTACGGTGGCAGGAGGCCACGTGGCAGGTGACTCGGCGGTATGGTGGCAGGAGGCCACGCAGGCGGATGATGCGAGCGGGTGACGTGGTGCTTACGTCACAGGGGAGGGCGGTAAGCGGTTTTGGGCGCACCGCCTTAGCGCCTGGGCAGTTTTGGGGGGAGGGGCTCCGCCACACCCCAGAGCTTGACGTGTGGCGGGAGTACGACGGCAAAACCGCCGAACTCTCGGATGCTAAAGCTCGGGTAGTTGGCGCGTGAAAAGGCCCGCCCACCGTAGATCTGGGACGGGCCAGATCTAACGGCTGGCGGGGCGGACAAAGAAACGGAGGGTTAGGGCGGGGGAATATACAGGGAATATCCCGTTTTTAATACGGCGCGGCGGTAGGGTTTGAAACTTAGGTTTAGTGGGTTTGGGGTTAATATGAGCGCGGGTTAATGTATTTACAGTTAGGACTTAAGAAGAAGGGGTGGGACATGGTTTTTTGCGCACGGGTTTAGTAATTTATGTCCAAAAATTAGGGTAAGGGGGAAAAAAGAGGGTTTTTTGAAGGTTTTAAGGCTAGGGGAGAGGTTATTAATCTGGCCAGGTGTCAGATTAATCCCTGCTTGGACACGGATGGGCTAAAAGCAGCCCCAGATGGACTGTTCTTTCCCGGACTTATATAAAAAATATGGCTATGTTGCCAGGGAGGGGATATTTACATAGGGGAATTTTATATACAAAGTTTTAGTAGGGGAATGGGAAAACTGATAGGGAGTTATATAATACTGTTAGTAGTTAATATGAAGGTGACCAACAAGCGCTAAGGTCAGGGACCTTAGGCTAATTTGGGGAAAAGACCTTGAAAAGAAATAAAATCCTTGAGTGAAGCAGATATTCACCAAGGCAACTGATATGGATGATGATGAGATGGAGAGGAATCAAGCAGATCTTGATCTCTTTGGGAAATTAGAAGAAGGGGGAGTTAGTAATACCCAGCTTTGAGCTCTTGTGAATGCAAAACTGCCTGCACTGTGATCTGTAAAGATATAACACTTCAAAACACAAAATTTATCATAAATCACCATTCTGCAACCACACAGCTACCTACCCAGCCTACTCTCCTAACATTTTTTCTTCTTTTGAATTGGGTGCACTTAGACTTGCAAACCCAGATTTACAAATTTTCTTTTGAATTTTTCCTATCTAAATCTACACTTATTTCTGCCAGGGCCCAGATTAAACAGTTGGGTCCCTTTGATTCTCTACCTATCTACAGATCTGCCAAGATTAAACTGTTTGGACAGATATCATTCTCTATATTCTAAAACAGGAAATTGAAACTTAGGGAGACCAAGATTAAACTATTTGGACCTCCCTTAAATGAAAACTCTTCAAAACTGGAACAACTCATCAAAAATGGAATACAGCAGTGCATTTGGACTAAGCATACTTCATGGCACCTCGTGGAAATATGGAACACTGCAGCCTGCAAAGTATGACATATTTGGCATGTAAAAATGTCAATCATGAAAGATGATACCCTGTTGCAACAGGAGGCTAACAGAAGTCATATACCTTAATTCTACTAACCCAATTCTATTGCCTCGCATTGAGATAATTTTTATCCAAAAAGTATTTCAAGTTGTTTTAGTTTGTCTTGACCATGAAACTTCCTCCCACTAAGTACAACTTGAAATTTTCGAGTGCATGCATTATGGCTAACATGTCCTTTTCATAGCCTCTCTATCTCAATTAACTTTTGACTCTTGAAATCTATTAGATGCCCATCTTGAATCAGTACTACTCTTATGTCTTCCCTTAAGGCATCACATTGTAAAACAAAGGGCCATGAGAAGTCTCGAAGTGTGATAATGAGACAGGAAATAATTACCTCTTTGCACCTTTCAAAAGTTTGTTGCACTTCATCTATCCATTTTAAATCCCCTTTATTCATCAAGTATGTTAAGGGTGTCACCAATTAAGAGTAGCCCTTGAAAAAATGCTAATAATAATTGCATATCCCCATGAATCACATAAATTCCGTAAGGTTTTTGGGTGTTGGCCATTCAATTATAGCTCAGATCTTTTCGTAGTGGACTTGAAATCATCCTACATTGATGATGTTCCCAAGATACAAATATTTTGTCATTCCAATCTAGCATTTGGACTCTTTAGCAAAGAGAGACTACTCCTTTAAGATTCTTAGAAACTCCTTTAAGTGTGTCAAGTGCTCCTCCCAGTTCCTATTGTAAATGAGGAGATAAATAAAGAAAAGTAGCATAAACTTTCATAATTTATTTTTTAATATAGGTCCATACATGACTCGAAGGTAGTTGGTGTGTTCATTAGTCCAAATGGCATGAAGAGAAACTCATAGTGACCATAGTGGCACCTGAAGGATGTTCTTTATAAGTCATGATCTCAAACCCTGATCTTATGATAGCCTAAACCTAAATCAATTTTGGAGAAGTACACTACTCTATGCAACTCATGCAAGATCTCACCGATATGTGGTATTCGGTATCTGTTCTTTATCATCTTGTTATTCAGTGCTCTATAGTCCATGTACATCCTCATTGTCCCATATTTCTTATTAATTAGTACTAGAGAGGATACAAATGGGCTAGTGTTGGGCCTTATGTTCCCCATATCTAGCAATTCCATAATGACCTTCTCGATGTCCTCCTTAGATATTTTGGGGTGCCTATATGGTGTGGTGATGAATAGCTTAGCCCCTCCTCTAATTCTATAATATGCTCGAAAACCCTGTATGGCGGTTTACTTGGCATAACCTTTTCGAAGACCTTAGGATAATGTTTATTCAAAAAATCCTGGATATCTATTGGGTAATTTGTATCCCCATGTGATTCCTTTTGTTGCATTAATGTGCACTATGCAGCCCATGCTATGTCTCCATGCCAAAAAATAGCTTCCATTTTTAAATTGTGACCACTCTTGGAGCATTGATGCTCATTCCTCTTAGAAGAACTCATTTTCCTTCTTACATGACCCACTCCATTTCCATGGTATGATAATCCTTCCAATTCCTTCCTATATAAATAAGCCATTGCATCCCCAACACCACATTGGTGTCAGAAAGCTTGACTACATAGAAGTCATCCATTAGGGTGCAATTTCACATCTTCAATTCTATCTGAGGAACCTTCCTCAAACAAGTCATCCTTCGTCCTCCTGCCACCCCTACATCAGAAGACCTCAAATTATTTTATAACCAAGTTCATCCTAACTACCAGGGTTGCATCTATGAAATTATGAGTGGATCCCCCATCAATGAGGATCACGACTTGTTTCCCTTATATTACTCCTCTCACTCTAAAGGTGTTACAGCTAGGAACACATGAGAGCTTTGCTATAGTGACCCCTTTGGTCTCTCTCCTTGATGGCTCCTTATTGTTACTATTGCTGCTATTTTTCTCCTCCTATGTTGCTACCTATTATTCCTCCTCTTCAATTTATGAAATTACTTCTATATAATGGAACTTTCCCTTGCTCAAACATCTATGTCCTAGGACCCAAGGTTCTTTGCAGTTGTAGCAAAGATTATTTATCCTTAGATCATCCCTAATTTCTTCCATCCATGGTTCTTCCCCTACCATGGCTTCTTCTCCTTAATCTTTAGTGGGGGGATGAATTTGGCTAGTGACTTTTTAGCACTGCATCTTCCATATCCCTAGTTCTAGAAATAACATCCTGAAGTGTATGAGGCTTAAAATCCTTAATCTAACCACTAAATGGATTTCTTATCCCTTCCAAAAATAACATCACCAATCAATCCTAGGATATATCCATCACCATCATGGCCAATCTCTGGAACTATGTGATGTAGCTAACTAGGCTCCCCATTTGCTTAAGTTGTGCTAGATCCTTGAGATGTAGCTTTACATGGTTCTTTTCAAATACTTGGATTTTTCTATCAATTAACTTCAAATAGGAGGTTATTTTGGCATGCCCTAGTATGGAAAACTTGTGGTACTGCCATTCATGTGCTCTGCCATCCAAAAGTAGTGTGACATACCATCGTCTGATTCTCTCATGGGCTTAAGCTAGAAATATGTACTCAGCTTTTATACCCATGCTCATTAGGAGAATGTTGAGGTAAAAAATGGGCCTCAAAATGAAAAATGTACTTAAAAAATATCTTTAAGAGAACCAATAGGATTCAAGATGATGATGTCATCATCATGGGACAATGTCTTAGGAGGGACAAGAAAAAAAATACTTTTTTTTAATCATATTCCTTACTTATGTCCTTGTAGGTTTACTTAGATTTCAAGTGTGTACACTTATTAGATGAAGAATTATATTTTGAATGCAACAAGTACCCACTTTGCATACTTTTACATAGATCTACACTAAGAAAAATTCAAAATACATGAAAAAAATGTTCAATCATGTATTTTCATGTTTTTAATTTTTTTTTAGTGTATATCTACTCAAAAGTATGTATAATGGGTACTCATTAGATGCAAAATCCAATTCTACATCCAACGAGTGTAGACACTTGAAATTTGAGTAAAGTTACAAGGAGATAAGTAAAAAATACAATTAAAAAATGTAGTTTTCATTCTTCTCTTTTACAAATTCATAACTCTTATTTTATTATTTTCCTTAGGATGGCCATTTTAGAGCTCAAAATTCCCTTAATGCTAGCTATGCTACTGGAATTCCCATTGAAGGTTGAGATGCTTATCTTTCTTTCCTTTTTTGGGACCTCAATGTTCATCCACCACTTCTTATGATCCTTTGATTTATTCCTATTCTTGATGGTGTAGTAATTTTCGAGTGAAATTTGTGCATGAAACTTTTCCCTGAGTGCCTCATACTCCCTTATATAGTCCAAGAAACTTTAATCTCGCCGTTGTTGGTTTTTTGTTGGCTCCTCCAAGAACTCAAGCAATAGTATCCTTGATGTAGCTTTATTCATTAGGGGGGAACTGGATTAGATGAATTGTTGGCCTCAAAATGATGATTTCCATATCCTCCTAGCAAGCTATAATTTCTAATTTAGCCTTCTACCCCATTGTTGGGTTGATTCCCATGAAGGTTTACCATGGACTTAATGATGTTTTTCATAGTCTGGACCATATCATGCTATAATTTGGCTATCTCATGTAGTCCTTTAGCTAAATCATTTAGGGCATGCCTAATATTTCCCAAGGGTTGATCCTCATGATCTCTCATTCTTCATTCTTCTTACTCTAATTTTGGGTAGTGATTCTCCTTTTCCTTCTTCCTCTTTTAAGTAACAAATTCTCAATCCCTTGGAGTCACCAACTGATGAGCACCAGTATTGTAGCAAGAATGCTGCAACTCTTGGGGCTACCAACTTTAATTTATCAACCCAAGGTTCGTACAAACTTGGAGGTGACAATGTTGTATACACAAATAGATGCAATGGGTCCAATATTTGTCACTGTTGAGCTAGCGATAGACCACTAGGGTTTATCAAACCAACCTCCTATTGATTTAGAAGAAGTTTTATTACCAATGGAGAAAGGGGGATTTTACCCTAATTGAGAGAATTGAAATATCGTCGACTGCAGTAATGAAAGACTGAAATAAATGCTTTAAACACGCCACTCATCTAACTACTTGTTAAGAGATCTCGCTTCAGAAGAATCCTAAGCTAATATTTATGTAATCTGTTAGGGCCTAAATCTACCTTAGGCTGAGAAAGGTAGGATTTAGGATAACATCAAACCACGCTTAACCTGGTAGCTAGCCCTACCAGGTCGGGAGAGGGCTCTCTCCTTGTCAATCTCAGCAAAAAATATGATCAATGAGGGTTGATATGACTGATGTGAATACTGATCTTAGGCTAGGTATGTGTGCAGAAAGGTTTGATTGAATTTGATGATGTTTTGTTGGCTCAAATGTGAAAGGCAGATTTGGATCCGGCGAATAAGGCTCAGTTTTGCAGAAATCTCTATGGGGCGAGGTAGGCAAATGGTTTGGTACTTCAAAATGAGTGAGATGGAGAGCTTTTAGACAGGTGAGGAGTTGAAGAGGGCAAGAAATTCTAAGGGATCCTCTTTAAATAGCTGAAAACATAAATAACTAAACAAACCCTAGGTAGAGCACTACAATTTCAATGGATTCTATCTTTATCCTTGTTTGATTTAGTTAAGATGAAGCAAAGAGAGATGATGGCATACATAAAACACATGTAAACTTAAAATTATAGAAGGAAACACAATAACAAAGCAAGATGCCACAAGAATCCCATAAAGTGCTTCAAACCCTGGTCTATTCCTTTGCCAAACTGCTGAAATGAGTATACAATGAAGCTCCAAGCTTTCCCAAAAGTCCAACCTTTGCTAATGACTGAAAAATTACAAAATATAGGCAACAAAAAACTCATCCTAGCCTCTAGGGGTCGAGCTCATAAGTTTAGGATTTGTTCCAACAAATTCTAAACTGAGAACTAAAAAATAGGCAGTGGAACAGCTTGCCTCTAAAAACTAGGGAACTGATTCATTCAGTTGCAAACTACCTTTTCATGGATGAGTCTACCTTTATGAGTGGAAATTTAGCATAATTACATCAAAATCCATCAAGTCACATTAAATTACATCATGAGTTTGACAATTAGAAGGAGAAAAGTCAAACTTTGAAGAAACTAGGCGGGAAAAAAAGAGTATTTTGGCCAAAATGAGCAAAATTCCTCCTATGCGTCGCGCTGATTTTCCTATGCATAGTGCCTTTTTGCAGCTGCTTTTGGAGGCCTTCTCGGTGTCTAAATTTGCTCCACATGGGCTTGTTGGAAATATCTGCCTGTCTAATTTCCCGAACAAGTGGAATTTTTTAATTTGGCCTCCATTTTCCCCTCCAAAACGGAGTTCTCCCAACACTGCTTCCTATGTGTCCAAAAAGGGGCAGAAAGGTCATTTTTGAGGTGTTTTTGACCCTTTTGGAAGCTCAAAACCTGTCAAAATTTCTTGGCCATTTGTGGGAATGCATATTTTTCAATGAAAAATCCAAAAATTTTGAGTTTTCCTCAAAAGGAGGTCCCCATCAAAAGCGCACGCCAGGTGGCGCGAAGCATCGGGCAGAAAAACCTGTTTTTTAGGCCAAAAATTTCAAAATTGCAAAAAGTGTCCCAAATTTCTTGAAATTTGGGCTGAGTGTCCTTCATTAAGTGCTTTGTTAGGCAAGGGAAGCCTCATCCAAGATCTGGAGTCTATCTTTCTCTTTCGCTTCCTCGATGCTTTCTTCAACTTGGCCTTCAAAATCTTGATTCTCGCTTGGCACACCTTGTTTCTCGCCAAGTAGTGGTATGCCATGTTCCTCAACATATTTTTCTCTTTGTTGGCTTTCTCCAGCATCTTTTCCAAGTGCATGTTTGTTACCTCGAGCCAAGATTCACGATCAACTTGAATTTCCCTTTCAAGTGTTGTCAATTTGGTTTTCCTCCTCTTGGCAACTTGTCGGTTTTTCTTTATGTTTTTGAGCTCCATGGATGAGTGGGACTGATGAGGGGAGGATTTGATGCTAGCTATAGGTTTTTGGGGAATGAAAGGGTTTAGGGAATAACATTTAGGGATTAGGGATATTTGATTAGGGTTTGGGATAGTGGGATTAAGGATTTAGGGTAAACATAAATGAAAAGGGAGGGAGAAAATGAAGTGAGGGAGTGAGGGAATGAGTGAGTGAGAATGATGGGAGTGGGATTTAGCAGCAAAAAATGCAATTTTTAAACCCTATGCAATTGTTTTTGACAAGAAATGCAAGGAGGTATGGTTTTAATTTTTTCCCATTAAATCACCATAAGCACCAAGATAAACTCACTCATTGGTCATGAAGGAATGTTAACTTACTTGGACAAGTGAGGATTGAGAAAATTTGAAGTTTTGGATGAAGTTGTGAATGAAATTAGGCTTGTAGCCCTGTGTGCCATGCCACAAACCCAGTGTGCCACACCCTCTCAATGCGTCGCGCCCGTTCAAATTTTACACTGCAGAGCACTACCCAATGCGCCGTGCCCTTTCAATGCACCGTGCTCCAAACCCAATGCATCGCACTTCTTTTATAAAACTTTTGGAGGCCTTCCTAGTGTCCAAATTGGGCACGGGATAGCTCGTTCAAAAGCTTATTGAGTCTACTTTCCAACACAACTGGAATTTTTCAATTTGGAGTTCATTTTCCCTGTCAAAAATCAAATCTCCCAAGACTGGTCAAAATGTGCAAAATGAGGTTGCCTAAAGGCAGAGTGCTGTTGCAGTCAACTTTTGAAGGTCTTATGCAACCCCAAATTGATCTCATGATAGCTCATTGGAAAGATCTTTGTGTCTAGTTATCATTTGACTCATCAAGCAAGTCATTAGGCCAACAAAGCTAGGAGAAATTTTGATTTTCCCAAGGTCACTTCAGAGGTGCATCAATTCTCCTGAGGCAACTGTATTTTTGACATTTCTATAAAACCATGGCACCTGTGTAAAAATTGAAGGAGATTTTCTTCCTTGGCCTATTATGGACAAAACCTCAGTTTTCCCAAATTCATCTTTTCTTGCTTAGAAACATCATTGGAGTAAAACCTATCCCGATGTGTGGAACAGGGGATTTGTTGAAATGAAGTGAAATGAAGGGGATAAGGGGCTTCTAAATTCTTGAGAAAATTTTGGGAAGTAGGGAGGGATGTTAGGAAGTAGGGGAAAGTGGAATTTCAAATATTGAGTGAGGGGAAGAGGTCCAAAAGAGCAAAACACAGGCCTAGCCTAGAGAATTGTCAAGTTGTAGCAAGAAACTAGGGTTTGTGCGAAAATGAGGAATTTGAGGTATATTAGTGATGGAAAGTGTTTAATAAGGTACATTGAGGATAGGGGAAGGTGTATGAACATTAGGATACAAGTTTTGCTGATGATTTGATCATCCAAGAGAAATTACCCTCAAAACCCTATGAGAGGGGAATGAACCTTACCTAGGCACAACTAAAGCATGAACAAGGTGTAAAATGACCCATTGGAACTTGAAATGATGATGACAACCCTCTGAATGATGGTACACTTAGTTGAATGGTGACATGGACCGACATTTGGACAACTTTGAAAGGAGTAAAAACAAACCCTAGACCTAATACCTAGTGACCAAATTTACTTGAAGACTCACTGAAATGACAAAATTTGACCTTGACACCTTGAAATCACTTTGTAAGAGAATGTTTTATCACTGGAGGAAGGCTGCAAAGACTGACACTAACATTGGCTCCAATGGGGATGGTAGCTCTTTGGAGGTTCCAAGAACGACAGATTTTTGGGAGAGCAAACTAGTGCCTTATCCATTGGGCAATGGAGTCAAAAACTCAAGCTGAAATGCATGACTGAAAACTGAAAACTTGATGACACAAACTGACTCTCACTCAACTAAAAACTAACTTGATACTTAAACACAACCGACAAACTGGAAATAATGCTCAAAATAGAGCTTATTCATTAACACCTACTCTAACATTTCCATTCATCACCTGATCAAGTGAAATGAAACAACCAATGCAACCAAGTAAGTATTCCGGCTGCTGTTTGAATTCTCTACAAGTGCTTGCTTATGAACAACAAGAGAGAACTACTGAAAGGCAAACTCCCATGAAAACTTGTGAACAGATCCGTTGAATGATATGAATTCTCTATCCGCCTCCAAAAACACTGCATAAGGATCTCGAAATTCATGCACACTGGGACTTAGCTCATCCAATGGATTACTTTTCTTCTCCTCGTACCATGAATTAAAACTTTGATCTGAGCTTTTTGACGAGACTCCTGCTGAAAATGACAAAGAAACCAGCTGCCGAATCAAGTTTGTATCAATACTTTTGTCAAGCTCATAGATAGGAGAAGGACTTTGACTACAGACATCATCCAACACATCAGCTATTGGTTCGTGGAAAACTTGAAAAGATTGCTGCAACCCATTTTCTATTGGTTCCGATGAGATTACATGATTTTCTACAGGCTGCTCATTTGAAGATATACTATGCAGTTTTCCCTTCAGAAACTGAAATGATTCAAAACAAAATGGTACAGAATCATCTTGTATCATTTGATCGTATGTGCTAGCTTCCATGTCTTCATCTGCAACTTGACAATAAATGGCATTCGGGGGCTGCAAATCTAGATATGAGAAGTCTTGGACAAGGTTTTCATTGCCCTCAAGATGGTCCAAATCAAGAGTTGTCGACAGTTGATTTCTGATTGCATTTATGTTGTATCTGATGGACTGAAACGAAGCAAAACAAAAAGGAAAAGATCCTTCACTTACTTCAAAATTTGCTGCACTTTCCTCATCATTACCATAGCTGATATGTGATGGCTGAACATTGTATTCGAGCTGCTGAAAGTGAACTTATTCCTCCCACAAACCAGCTATTGATTTGTCTGCAAGAGTAGCTTCTGTTTGGAGAACATAATCATTCTAATAATGATCAAACTGAGGCAAATCATCAGTATAAAAGACATCATCAAGCAAACATGTCATATCAATAGATCTCTCTTCTCCAAGATGATCAATAAAACAATCATTATCTGATCTATGACAATTGGGATAAGAAAGAAAATGTTTTGGATCAGCCACTTGTTCTTCTTCAATGAGTGAGCCATGGTCATGAACATCATACTCATTCCTTGTGGTGATCCTTTGCATCATCTCTTCCACTGCGCTTACCAAAATGTCAAGCTTTACCTCTAGAGATGTCGATTCCTCCGGATCTATGTTTTTCATCTCTTATTCCTTCAACTTTTCCCTTCTAATCAGTAAATGAGCCTCTGCAGCTACTGCACTGTTCTGCATCTCTTCGAGTGTTGCAAGGTTCCTTTCTCTCAGCTGAAACTCCATTTCCAGATAAAAGGCACCCAGGTAGTGCAAGAGAGCGGATCCAAGAGGAGGTCTTATATTAACCGCATCGAATAATAAACTTAGTTAAATCTGGCACAAAATTGTTGTATTGTCTCCCCTGGAAATCTTTTCAGCTGGTTATACTCTTCTATAATCAAGAAAGGGTTTTGTCTTACCACCCACCTGTCGAGGAAAACTTTGACGAACTGCTGGTAATCTGAGATGCTTGCATCATGCAGGGTTTTGAACCAACTCTTGACTTTTCATTGCAAAGAAAGAGCAAAAAGCCTAATACTGACATCTTCTTCATCAACTTCAAAAAGGTCAAGAAAGGACTCAAAATTCAATACATGTCTCTCAGCAGTGATATTGTTGCGTTCACCATCAAATATTGGTAGATATAGGTCATGATTTTTAGGGAAAGCATGGGATATAGGAGGTAAAATTAGAGGCTTGTATCGATCTGAACTTTTACAAGGTATAGGGGTATGTATAGAAGGTATAGAATCAGTCTTGGTCTCTTGGGACTTATCAATTTGAAGACGGTCATCACAAGATTCAGAAGAAGGGTCTTGATCAAGCTTAAAGGCATGCAAATCTTTGGTATTCACAATCCTCAAAGGGAAGGAATCAAATGCAGGCCGAGGATCTTTTCTCAAATACAATATAATTTGTAAAGCCTTCTTGACATTCTCAGGAAAAGAGAAGAAATAATTTATAACAAAGAACAAAATGTCTTGGATGAAATTCCAACTTGAATACCTGATCTTTCGATATTGTCCTTTCATGTTTTTGTTGGTTAGGTTCATCCTCCAGTGGAGTCGTTGGATCTAATCTCGAAACTGATTTGGAATCGCCAGGTGAATGATTTCAGCCTTTCTGGTGTCTGATCGTTGTCCACCATCAACAATTAGATCTGAACTTGATACATGTTACTGGGGTAATTTGCAAGTTAGATGTTTAGCTTATAAGACTAGACCGGAGATTGACTGAAGCAACTTTTATCTACTTATGCACTTGCAAAGCAATGTGCAGTTCGAAGGCTTCCTGTCATAACTTCAGGCTCCGTCTGTAGTTTATAAAGCAAGAAAACTAACAAACAAATAAGATTTTCTTCCCCAGTATGGTCGCCGCTACGTGAGGGCCTAAATCTACCTTAGGCTGAGAAAGGTAGGATCTAGGATAACGTCAAACCATGCTTAACCTGGTAGCTAGCCCTACCAGGTCGGGAGAGGGCTCTCTCATTGTCAATCTCAGCAAAAAATATGATCAATGAGGCTTGAGATGACTGATGTGAATACTGATCTTAGGCTAGGTATGTGCGCAGAAAGGTTTGATTGAATTTGATGATGTTTTGTTGGCTCAAATGTGAAAGGCAGATTTGGATTCGGGGAATAAGGCTCAATTTTGCAGAGATCTCTATGGGGCGAGGTAGGCAAATGGTTTGGTACTTCAAAATGAGTGAGATGGATAGCTTTTAGACAGGTGAGGAGTTGAAGAGGGCAAGAAAGTCTAAGGGATCCTCTTCAAATAGCTGAAAACATAAATAACTAAACAAACCCTAGGTAGAGCACTACAATTTCAATGGATTCTACCTTTATCCTTGTTTGATTTATTTAAGATGAAGCAAAGAGAGATGATGGCATACATAAAACACATGTAAACTTACAATTACAGAAGGAAACACAATAACAAAGCAAGATGCCACAAGAATCCCATAAAGTGTTGAGATTGCAACAAGATGATGGAGCTTAGTGAAAAGAGTCGCCTTCACTAAGTGGGCCCGCAGGCTATTTTTGGCGCAAGTCTATTTTTTAGACTATGTCTATTTTTAGACTTATGGATCATGTCTATGGATTGCAGGTTGCTATTTATGGATGATTGATCAAGTTGGGAAAAAATAGATGGACTTCTATTTTTGATGAAAGTGTGAGTGATCACAGTGTGAGTGATCAAAGTCTATTTTTAGACTGGCTGTCAAAAATAGAAAAGTCAAATATTATTATCTCACAATAATATTTGGACTATAAACTTAATCTTATTCTCTTGGAGCACTTCAGTTTGAGCTGCAGAGGTGGCACATGCAGCTGTCAGAAGGAAATACGCTTTTCTTATGAGTCAGTTGAGTTGTTGCATGCATGACTTTAGTTAGAACTCAATCAGTTGAGTTTGGTGGAGTTGATTGTGGAGTTGATGGAGTTGTGTTCAGTTTAGCCTTGTTAAACTGGTTGTATTTAGTCTAACTGGCAAATAGACTAGATATGAGTTGGGTGAATTAGTTATTAATTAATTCACAAGTTATTAACTCATAATAGTTGCATGTCAGTGCATGTTCAGTTCAACAGGGACAGGTGGTAGAGAATCAGATTGCTATCAGTTGTGACTATAGTTGTGCACCAGATCTTGCACAATCAAGGGATTGAGTATGCCAATGAGTTTGCTCACGTATTTGCCCACATTATAGCTTGTGCTCATGTCCAACAAAGTGTGAGTGACTATTTTGCAAGTGAAAAACGAGTTTGGGAAGCCATTCTCATCAGTTCTTAAGTAGTGGAGGCAGGTAAGCAGTGGAAGAGATTTGGAGATCAGATCTGAGCTGTATTGTGTGTAATAGAGGTGGAGATACTTGTGAGAAGTATTATGTTGTGTAATGTTACATGACTCAATCATTAATATACAGATAGTTGGGGTTTTTAGCGAGATGCTTTCCCTGGGATACATACTGTGTTAATGTGTGAATTCTCTTGATGTTTTATTGTTATTGATGCTGCTATATTGATGATCAACGTAGAGGAGCTTATGTATTGTGTATGTTTTCTGCAATAGTACATGATCAGGATAATCTCCATTGAATATGTGTTAAATTATTCAAAATTTCTACATAAAGTGCTGCAAACCCTGGTCTATTCCTTTGCCAAACTGCTGAAATGAGTATACAATGAAGCTCCAAGCTTTCCCAAAAGTCCAACCTTTGCTAATGACTGAGAAATTACAAAATATAAGGAGCCAACAACTCATCCTAGCCTCTAGGGGTCGAGCTCATAAGTTTAGGAGCTGTTCCAACAAATTCTAAACTGAGAACTAAAAAATAGGTAGTGGAACAGCTTGCCTCTAAAAACTAGGGAACTGATTCATTTAGTTGCAAACTACCTTTTCATGGATGAATCTACCTCTATGAGTGAAAATTTAGCACAATTACATTAAAATCCATCAATTCACATTAAATTACATCATGAGTTTGACAATTAGAAGGAGAAAAGTCAAACTGTGAAGAAACTAGGCGGAAAAAAGAGAGTATTTTGGCCAAAATGAGCAAAATTCCTCCTATGCATCGCGCAGATTTCCCTATGCATAATGCCTTTTTGCGGCTACTTTTGGAGGCCCTCCCGGTGTCTAAATGTGCTCCAAGTGGGCTTGTTGGAAAGGTCTACCTGTCTACTTTCCAGAACAAGTGGAATTTTTCAATTTTTCCTCCATTTTCCCCTCCAAAACTGAGTTCTCCCAACATTTATTCCTGTGTGTCCAAAAAGGGGCAGAAAGGTCATTTTTGAGGTGTTTTTGACCCTTTTGGAAGCTCAAAATCTGTCAAAATTTCTTGGCAATTTGTGGACATGCATATTTTTTCATGAAAAATCCAAAAATTCTGAGTTTTCCTCAAAAGGAGGTCCCCATCAAAAGCGCACACCAGGTGGCACGGCGCATCGGGCAGAAAAACCTGTTTTTTAGGCCAAAATTTTCAAAATTGCAAAAAGTGTCCCAAATTTCTTGAAATTTGGGCTGAGTGTCCTTCATTAAGTGCTGTGTTGGGCCAAGGAAGCCTAAGCCAATATCTAGAGTCTATCTTGCTCTTTTCTCTTCCTCGATGCTTTCTTCAACTTGGCCTTCAAAATCCTGATTCTCGCTTGGCACACCTTGTTTCTCACCAAGTAGTGGTATGCCATGTTCCTCAACATATTTTTCTCTTTGTTGGCTTTCTCTAGCATCTTTTCCAAGTGCATGTTTGTCACCTCGAGCCAAGATTCACGATCAGCTTGAATTTCCCTTTCAAGTGTTGTCAATTTGGTTTTCCTCCTCTTGGCAGCTTGCCGGTTTTTCTTTATGTTTTTGAGCTCCATGGATGAGTGGGATTGATGAGGGGAGGATTTGATGCTAGCTATAGGTTTTTGGGGAATAAAAGGGTTTATGGAATAACATCTAGGGATTAGGGATATTTGATTAGGGTTTGGGATAGTGGGATTAAGGATTTAGGGTTGGTAGTTTAGGGATATAGGGAATATGGAAAGGGTAAACATAAATGAAAAGGGAGGGAGAAAATGAAGTGAGGGAGTGAGGGAATGAGTGAGTGAGAATGATGGGAGTGGGATTTAGCAGAAAAAAATGCAATTTGTAAACCCTATGCAATTGTTTTTGACAAGAAATGCAAGGAGGTAGGATTTTAATTTTTTCCCATTAAATCACCATAAGCACCAAGATAAACTCACTCATTGGTCATGGAGGAATGTTAACTTACTTGGACAAGTGAGGATTGAGCAAATTTGAAGTTTTGGATGAAGTTGTGAATGAAATCAGGCTTGTAGCCCTGTGCACCACACCACAAACCCAGTGCGCCATGCCCTCTCAATGCGTCGCGCCCGTTCAAATTTTACACTGCAGAGCACTGCCCAATGCGCCGCGCCCTTTCAATGCACCGCGCTCCAAACCCAATGCGTTGCGCTTTTTTCAGGAGACTTTTGGACGCCTTCCAACGTCCAAATTGGGCATGGGATAGCTTGTTGGAAATATTATTGAGTCTACTTTCCAACCCAACTAGAATTTTTCAATTTGGAGTTCATTTTCCCTGTCAAAAATCAAATCTCCCAAGACTTGTCAAAATGTGCAAAATGAGGCTGCCTAAAGGTAGAGTGCTGTTGCAGTCAACTTTTGAAGGTCTTCCTCAACCCCAAATTGAGGTCATGATAGCTCATTGGAAATAAAGTTGTGTCTCGTTGTCATTTGACTCATCAACCAAGTCATTAGGCCAACCAAACTAGGAGAAATATTGATTTTCCCAAGGTTACTTCATAGGTGCATCAATTCTCTTGAGGCAACTGCATTTTTGACATTTCTCTAAAACCATGACACCTGTGTAAAAAGTGAAGGAGATGTTTATTCCTTGGCCTATTTTGGACAAAAACCTCTCTCATTTTTCCCATATTCATCTTTTCTTGCTCAGAAACTTCATTGGAGTAAAACCTATCCCGATGTGTGGAACAAGGGATTTGTCAAAATGAAGTGAAATGAAGGGGGTAAGGGGCTTCTAAATTCTTGAGAAATTTTTTGGAAGTAGGGAGGGATGTTAGGAAGTAGGGGAATGTGGAATTTCAAATATTGAGTGAGGGGAAGAGGTCAAAAAGGGCAAAACACAGGCCTAGTATAGAAAATTGTCAAGTTGTAGCAAGAAACTAGGGTTTGTGCGAAAATGAGGAATTTGAGGGATATCAGTGATGGAAAGTGTTTAATAAGGTACATTGAGGATAGGGGAAGGTGTATGAACATCAGGATACAAGTTTTTCTGATGATTTTATCATCCAAGAGAAATTACCCTCAAAACCCTAGGAGAGGGAAATGAACCTTACCTAGGCACAATTGAAGCATGAACAGGGTGTAAAATGACCCATTGGAACTTGACATGATGATGAAAACCCTCTGAATGATGGTACACTTAGTTGAATGGTGACATGGACTGACATTTGGACAACTTTGAAAGGAGTAAAATCAAACCCTAGACCTAATACCTAGTGACCAAATTTTACTTGAAGACTCACTGAAATGACAAAATTTGACCTTGACACCTTAAAATCACTTTGTAAGAGCATGTTTGATCACTGGAGGAAGGCTACAAAGACTAACATTAACATAATCCTAACTATCCTAGGCATGCAATATGAGATAATCAAACACTTTACTACTGTGCATGTGAATGAACATAATAACCTTTTTTCTTTTTGTCCTTTTTGGTGAAAATATGAATGCTAATTCTTCTTGGTGGTATGGAAGGTGGGTTAGAGATGGTTTTGAAAGGTCAGATGGCTTGGGAGGCAAGTAGGGGTCTTCTCCTATCTTCCTAGATGATTTTTCCACAAATCAGCCTCAAAACATGCCACTACAGGTCATCCTACAAGATGTCCTAATGCCCCTACAGTATGTCCTAATCCTCCTACAAGATCCCCTGTATTCCTACAAGATCCGGCCGAAAGAAATAGGAGTGATTTGGAAGGTGGTATAGGGATTAGGGAAGGTGAATGATGGAATAAATGAGGCAAGGGATTGGCTAGAAATTCCTCAAAACTCAAACTAAAGTTTGTAAGATGGTTGGATTTGCTCAACAAACATGGAAATTTGTTCTTATGGAATGATAAATTGGTTAATGGACTTGATGCTTTTTCTGATCATGAATGGATGAGGTTAGGCTAGGGCTACTGACATGAGATATTCTTGCATTATTGAAACTTCTGCAATACACACATCATTAGCATTTACCCATGAATAATGTCAAATAAGAAAGATTTCCAATCAACATAAGAAAACAAAATTCCATTATTTAATTGCCTAGTTCATGCATGGAAATATTTGCAGAATTTTATGAAACACCATGAGACATAATAAAAGGCCGAAGATATCAGAGATAAAAATTCAAACCTATTGTTGAAACTGAAAAGGATTTGGCCTAATTAGTAGAAAACCAAAAATTCCATAAGAAATCAGAATTTTGTCTTTTTGGGGCTGAATAGGAGTTTTTCCTCAAACCATGGTACCTGAAGGGAGGAGTGAGGCCAAATCTACCTTTTATCAGCCTTTTTGGTATTCGTTTATCTCTCTAAAGATATTGCTAAAGCTATGCACAAATGGAAGAAAACTAATCAAATTCACCACTACTTGCAATGAAACAATGCTAAAATCAATTCAACAATTAATATATGAAATAACCTAAGCATACAAGTACAATGAGAGGAACCGCTGCTAATAGGGTTGGGACCTAACTCAAGAGCTTTAGCCCTCTGATTCAACTCAGCGCTGGATCAAGGAAATGCTCATTCTCATTATCATATCAAAAAATTACATAACAATGTTTTGCCACAATCCTTTAACTCAAAAATGCTTAGTGCTCTTACACAAAAAATATGAATCCTAATGAGGCTCTAGGCCTCCTTATTTATACAACTGAAGTCTCCAACAACTTCCTTAAATCTAGGGAGGCTTGGCTCCCAAACTCAAGATGAACTGGTTCTTAACTATCATTGGCTTGACTGCCCATGATCTCCATGACTCGGCTGCTTGCAACTTCGAGCTAGTGTGATTTGATTTAGGGATATTCAAATGAGTGAGGATTTAATGAGGAAGATCCATCCCCTATAATCTCTTCTTCTTGTCTCATTCGAGTTCCTGCACCTTAATTAGGCAAAATTGCCATGATTTGCTCCCAAAAACATGTAATCAATGCACATTAGCCCACTATACATAACATCTTACTTTTACTCATCTCATGAAGAAAAATATAATTAAAAAATGTAAGGAATTATGAGAAGAGTTTATTTTAGTAAGCTTGGAGGTGCATTAAGGTCCATATAGTTACCCAATGATGAGGCTCATCATCACACCCTACTGAAAGTTTTTCTTCTTGTAGACCTTCAATCTATATCCATTGACAAGTAAAGGGATAGCCTCTGCATCAATGGTTCTTATCTATACCAAACCATTATCATGACATTTTTCTATGACATAAGGCCCTAACTGTTGAAATGTGCAACAAGAAATGATAAAAATAGAATATGCTAAAGATAGCACTGCTATAAATAGTCGGGCTATAAATAACAGTTCAACCATTGGAGATCTTAGCTACAATGGGTGAATAGTGAAAGTGCTAAAAATAGCTTTTCTAAAAATAGCAGTTCGGGATCCCTTCTTATTTTAGTCAGTCCCTGGACTAAACATAGGAAGTAAAATTCGAATTTTATATTAACAACAATTTGTAAATTGATTAATTAATTCATCTTGAGTTAATTAGTTAAGGCATTATGAACATGAAGTCTATGTGAGGACATGCAACAGTTTCTTCTTTGATTGAGGGATTTATCCATCAGTTAAAGAGATAAGGATGAGTTGTAATTAGTTGGCTCAGTTAACTAAGTCAAGTCCAGTTAGATTAATTTAACAGTTTGTTAAATTAATGAGTGTTCAGTTAGTTAATGCTTGCATGCATGTAACTACTATATTTCAGATAACTGAAGATTCACTCATGGATAACTCATGCATGTCAGTTCAGTCAAAGACCCAGTTGAGATCAGATGGAGGGACAATGTACTATTAGTTGCTAGGATATTCCTTGGTGAATATTCCTTGCATGCAGAAGGAATATTATTCCTTGAGGATTGCGCAGTTGGACCTGAGGTTACAGTGAGTGTGATGAGGCCAATTCACACATGTGATATCATTGGACCCCAATAAAAAATGCGCAAGGAAATAGGAGGCTTGGAGGGCTTGAGGAAGATATATTCTATGTCTATTGAGTCTGTGAGCTGTATTGTTTGATTACAGAGAGAGCAAGATAGCTTGAGAGCTGATTCTTTTTGTAACTAGAACAAGATTTCCGCTTGTATGATAATACAGAGTTGGGTTTTTAGGCTGGTGATTTCCCCAGTGTTATATCTTCTGTGTTATGGTTGATTACTTCTCATTCTTAGTTATATCTATTCATGCTTGATGTTGCTCATGTTCGATTAAGCTTCTACTCAATTTGTTGTAGAAGTAGATCAAGTGTTTTGCTTTAGTACATTGCATTACTAGGTGATCTACAGTGGGAAAATCTACACTAACCATCTAGTCCTTTACGTGCCTTTAAAATCCTTGTACATGGAATCATACAACAAAGCCCAATCACCTTCTTGAAACTTCTTGTCCTTTATATTCTTGTCATGAAAATTTTTCCTTCGAAATTGAGTCACCTCTCTGTGCAGGAGGGCCTGCATCCTAAATTTATCTAACTCATTTAGTTAGAGTAGTCTTTCTTGTTGTGCCATGGTGAGATCTAGATTCGATTGTGCTGCCATTCTTAAGGTGTTGTATTCAAATTCAATGGAAAACATGGCTTTCTTCCCATAGACCAACTCATAAGGAGTAAACCCAGTGGTGGTATTCCAGGTGGTATTGTAGGCCCAAGTGGCCTCAACTAATCTATCTGCCCAATCCTTTATGCTTTTCCTAATCACTTTGGTCAGAATTCCTTCTAGTGCTCTGTTGGTTACCTCCACTCATCCATTAGCTTGTGGGTGGTAAGGAGTGGATGTTATGTGCTTGATCTTATGTTGGATTAACAAATTTTCAATCATGTGAGATGTAAATTGACTGCCTTGATGAGTGAACAATTCTCTAGGGTACCCAAACTTATAAAATACACTTTCGCTTAAGAATTTAACAAAATTTCCTTTTGTTGTTGCTTTGATGGCCTTGGCTTCAGCCCACTTGGTTAAATAGTCAGTGCACACAATGATGTACTGCTTTTGCCTGGATGGAGGGTCAATGGGTCCAATGAAATCCATGCCCCACTTGTCAAATGGCTCGAAAGTCACTTGAGGTTGCAGAGGAATTTCATCCCTTGGGGTAGGTTTCCCCATCCTTTGGCACCGATCACACTGACTAGTATACCTCCTCACATATTGGTGAAGAGTGGGCTAGTAATAACCAGCTTGTAGTACCTTGAATGTTGTTATTTTGGCTGCAAAGTGACCTCCACAAGGCCCATCATGACAGGTTAGAAGGATGTCAAAGACTTCCTCCTCCCTGACACATCTTCTTAGAATTTGATCTGGGCCTAGTTTGAAGAGGTTGCCCCCAATCCAAGTGAATGGGGTGCTCTTCCTTACAATCTTGCTCTTTTCCTTGGAGGAAAAAACTGGTGGAAATTGTGCAAACACCAAGTAATTTGCTATGTCACAAAACCATGGAGAGAGAACTAAAATGGTGAATAAGGTTGATCTGGTAGCTGATAATCAACCATTCCTTCCTCCTCTGCATGCAAAGTCAATCTGGATAAAAAATCTGCAACAACTTTCTCCTTGCCAGGCTTATTAATAATAGTTAAATCAAACTATTGCAATAAAAGTAACCATCTAATAATCTAGGCATTTACATAAGGTTTATTAATCAAGTATTTAGTTGTAGCATGGTCAGTATGCACAAATGTTTTGTGGCCAGTAATGTAATGCCTAAATTTATTCAATGAATGCACAACAACTAGGAGCTCTTTTTCAATCACTGTGTATTTCAATTCGGATTTTGATAGATTCTTGCTGACGAAGTAAATGGAATAAGGTATCTTGTCATCTATTTGGCCTAGAGTTGCTCCTATGGTTTTGTGAGAGGCATCGACATGTATATGGAAAAGAAGAGCCCAAGCCTCGGAGAATAGGTGAAGTAGTCAACTTGTCCTTTAGGGTGTCCAAGGCTTCTTGACAACTTTCTGACCATACAAATTCAGAGTCCTTGGCTAATAACCCAAATAAAGGAGAAGCTAACTTGGTGAAGTCTTTTATAAATATCCTATAGTATCCGGCTAAACCTAGAAAACTTCTGACATCTCTCTGTTTTTGCGGAGCTGGGACCCTTTGGATGATGGCTATCTTATTTGGGTCTACCTGCAGTCCTTTCTGGGATATTGAGTGACCTAGAATAGTCCCTACAGTCATCAAGAACTCACATTTTTCGGGACTAAGGGATAGGTTCATTTCAATGCATTTGTTCAACACCTTACCCAAGTTGGAGAGAGCCTCCTAGAAATCACACCCATAGGGTGTAAAGTCATCCATATAAATTTCCACTGCATCATGGACTAGCTCGACAAAGATACTCAGGACTGCCCTCTAGAAAGTGGCAGGGGCATTGCATAGGCCAAAAGGAAGGACCCTATAAGCAAAAGTACCCCAAGGACAAGTGAAGGTGGTTTTATCCTGGTCCTCTGGGCTAATCTGGATTTGATTGTATCTGCTGAACCCATCTAAGAAAGAGAAGAACTTTTTCCCTGCCAGGCCATCTAACACTTGGTCAATGAAAGGTAGAGGGAAATGGTCCTTCTTTGTTGCTTTGTTTAATTCTCTGTAATCAACACAAATCCTCCACTTCCCATTTTTCTTTGGAACCAACACCAAAGGAGAAACCCACTCAATGTCCAAGATAGGGTAAATGAATCCTACATCTAGCAGCTTTTGCAATTCTTCTTTCACTATATCCTTGAGAGATGGATTCATTCTCCTTTGGGGTTGTTGGAATGGTTTTCAAACTTCTTTGATATAAATGTGGTGAGTGCACACTGATGGGTGCACTCCCTTCATTTCTTTGTAACTCCAGGAAAAGGCATCCAAATGTTCCCTTAGCATGTTGCACAACTCTTCTTCTTGGTGTATAGAAAGAGAGGGGTTGATTTTAAAATTTCTTTTAGGGCCGAATTCTATTGTATTGACATGAGTAGGGTTTGAATCAGCTAAGCATAGATCAATGTGATGGTTGCTCTTTGTTTCCTTCACTACTTCTTCTAAGGACAAGGTGTTGGGAGTTGGATTTTGGAGTACGTGTTCAATCAAATCATCTTCATCCAATTGTCCTCCTCCCATGACAGTTTCTAGGGTATAGAGTTGGGTTGAGTAAACTTCATCTTCTTCCTCCTCTTTCAGCCATAAAGGTAAATCATGTTATAAAGATGGCTGAGCAGGAGGGTACAAGATCAATTGCTTGGATATATGCCCATTTTTGATAGTCATGTTTCTAGCCCTGCAGCTGATGTAGGCATAGGCAGTGGTTAACCAAGGCCTCCCAAGTATGAGAGGATAACCATTAAGCTTGGCCTTAGGATGGAGAAATAGGAAGTTGGCAAGGTAGTCCCAGGAGTCAATGGAGACCATCACATCCTCAACAATCCCCTCAGGGGCTACTGTGGAACGGCCTGCAAGCTGCAAGACTATTGTGGTATTTCTTAATGAACCTTGAATATTTAGCTTAAGCATGGTGTCCTTAGTCATTAAATTAATGGCAACCCCAAGATCAATCAAGGTGTGTGGGAAAATGGTTCCATTGATGTGCACATCTACTACAGGGCTTCCAGGGTCTAAATACTTTGGGAAAATTACCTACCCCAACATTAAGTCGGGAAGTTGTCCAATGACATGAATGGTAGGGGTGTATCTTTTTTCCTCCCTGGATGTTTGAAACACATCTTTTTAATCAGTTTATTGTAAATAGGTACATCCTTAATGGCTTGGAGAAGTGGAATTTTGACACATAGATTTTTCAATTCACCCAGAAGTTCGTTCTCTTTTGGGGTAGGCTAGACTGGATGAGTTAATCTTTCAGGAAAGGGTGGTGGATTCACTCTATCCATACTTTCCTCTCTTTCCCCCTCACTCTCTCTTAGTGGAGATGGAGGTTGGATGTCCGAGAGTACTCTTCTAGACCTCAGGTTGATTTCCTGAATTTCCACAACATAAGCATGATATGATGTCTCTCCACTATATACTTGTTGTGCCTACTTATTGTTTGGGTTCGGATTTGGTTGGGTAGGCATCTGAGGTTGTTTAGGTGGAGTAGGGTGTAAAAGTTATGGTTGAGTAGGAGGTGAAGGCAATAAAGCTGGAGCATTGTTGTATGGGGACCTCCACCCTTGGGGTGGTGCATTGCACTGAGGTTGTGGAAGAGTATATGGTTGAAATGGATGGTTGGTTAGCTGGGAATGGTACTGAGGTGAAAAAGACCAAGGAAAAGGTGTAGACTAGGAGGGATGAACAGCCCCCCCGCCCCCCCAAGAGGGAATGAATGTGTTTTGGTTAGGGTTGTAATATGCATAGGATGACCCTTGCGTGCCCTATTGATACGGTCGAGACCCATGAGGCCTCCTTTAATTTATGTACCAGAGTTGTTCAATCAACCCTTAAGTTATTGGATACATATCTTTTAGTCCAGGTAAAGAATGGCACTTGTCTGTGGAGTGGTTTTCTTCACAAATGGAGCATATTTCTATGAGGTTTAATGGACATTCATTCCTAGGGTCCCTCCTTGTGCATCTGGGGTAGAAGATGGATAATGCTCTCTCTTCTTCCTCACGCTTTCTCTTGATGTGCATAGTGTCCATCTGTAGGGCCAGGGTTTGCAGCATTTCACTCTTGAAATCTTCCAACATATTTTTAATTTCACCTTTTATGGATGTGTTGGAAGAGGATGAGCTAGCCATTGGTTAACTACCCCTACCCTTTTTCCTAGCTGCCCTAGAATGGTTCTTAAAGATAGTCTTGATATCTTCATAGGGTAGCTGGTAGATGTCCCCTCCTGCTAGTAGGTTTAGGGTATCCAGAAGATCTTCCCTGACCCCCCTGAGTAGGACTAGCTTCAGTGACTCAGGATCAAGTGTGCACCTGACCCTTTTGTAGCTAAGCTGGAATCTTTCCTCATAATCTTCTAAGGACTCATCATGCCCTAAGGTCATTCTAAAAATTTCCTCTTTAGTGTCTTTGGACCTACAGTAGTCCCGATACTTGTTGTTGAAGGCTGCTACATCTAAGCCTAGGTGGTGATGTTATCCCTAGGTAAACCCATGAACCAGTGCAGAGTTGCATCCTTGAGAGTGGATGGGAATAATTTCAACTTCTGATCATCAGTGGTGTAATCATAAGTTCTGCATATGACAGTGAACTCAAACAAGAAAGTATCTGGATCTTCTCAGGCCAGACCATGGAAGTGAGGAAGAGCAGAGGGGCTTATGTTTTTAATATTGGCATCCCCATTAGTTTCTTTGATGGGAAAATCACCCTCAATTATTTGTCTATCTCCTCTGTCATTTCTATTTTCAGCCATTAGGTTAGTTGGAATGGGTTCTCCTTCTTATTCTCCCCCCGTAGGCTCTTCAAAAATCTTTGGTTGCTCGCCTAAGGGATCCTACAATTCATAACCATTGAAGAAGAGGGAAGGTTGGTTGTTTGAAGTGGTGGGGTTATTTGGTAGAAATTTTCCTAAGTTATCCCTATTCCTACGAGGCATGAAAGAAGTGTTTTTGTTTTTTTTTGTTTTTCAAGCTTTAACACTAATTCAAGAATTGAAATAACAAACTGAATGGAAACTAATCTGCTCAATGAAATCTTACTTGCAGAATGGAAAGGAAAGCAAACCAAATTACAATTACTTTTGCAAAAAAAATGAAGCTAATAGCAAAATGTAAGAGATAAGAAATGGAAGAAAGAAAGCAAAAATCACATCGATTCAGACACCTCCCTGACAACGACACCAAAAAGTGATGAGCACCAGTGTTACAACAAGAATGCTGCAACTCCTGGGGCTACCAACTTTACTTTATCAACCCAGGGTTCGTACAAACTTGGAGGTGACGTTATTGTATACACAAGTAGATGGAATGGGTCCACTCTTTAACAATGCTGAGCTGACAATAGACCACTAGGGTTTCTCAAACTAGCCTTCTATTGATTTAGAAGAAGTTTGATTACCAATGGAGAAAGGGGGATTTTATCCTAATTGAGAGAATTGAAATCTTGTCTACTGCAGTAATGAAAGATTGAAGTAAATGCTTTAAACACACCACTCATCTAACTACTTGTTAAGAGATATTGCTTCAGAAGAATCCTAAGCTAATATGTGTGTAATCCTAACTATGCTAGGCATGCAATCTGAGATAATCAAACACTTTACTGCAGGTGCATATGAACGAACATAATAACCTTTTTTCTTTTTGTCCTTTTTGGTGAAAATATGAATGCTAATTCTTCTTGGTGGTATGGCAGGTGGGTTAGATATGGTTGTGAAAGGTCAGATGGCTTGGGAGGCAAGTAGGGGTCTTCTCCTATATTCCTGGATGCTTTTTCCACAAATTAGCCTCAAAACAGGCCACTACAGGATGTCCTAATGTACCTACAAGATGTCCTAATGCTCCTATAGGATCCTTTGTATTCCTACAAGATTTAGCCGAAAGAAATAGGAGTGATTTGGAAGGTGGTATAGGGTTTAAGGAAGGTGAATGATGGAAGAAATGAAGCAAGGGAGTGGCTAGGACTTCCTCAGAACTCAAACCAAAGTTTGTAAGATGGTTGGATTTGCTCAACAAACATCGAAAGTGTTCTTATGGAATGATAAATTGGTTGATGGACTTCATGATTTTGTTGATCATGGATGGATGAGGTTAGGTTGGGGCTGCTGACATGAGATTTTCCTGCACTATTGAAACTCCTGTAATACACACATCACTGGAATTTACCCATGAATCATGTCAAACAAAAAAGATATCCAATCAACATAAGAAAACATAATTTCATTATTTAATTGCCTAGTTCATGCATGGAAATATTTGCAGAATTTTGTGAAACACCATGAGACCTAATATAAGGCTGGAGATATTAGAGAGAAAAACTGAAACCTATTCTTGAAACTAAAAAGATGTTGGCCTAATTAATAGAAAACCCTAAATTCCATAAGAAATCAGAATTTTGTCTTTTTGGGGTTGAATAGGAGTTTTTCCTCAAAACATGGTCCCTGAAGGGATGAGTGAGGCCAAATACATCTGCTATTAGCCTTTGGTATTCATTTATCTCTCTAAAGCTACTACTAAATCTATGCACAAATGAAAGAAAACTAATCAAATTCACCACTACTTGCAATGAAACAATGCTAAAATCAATTCAACAATTAATCTATGAAATAACCTAAGCATACAAGTACAATAAGAGGAACCTCTGCTGCTAGGGTTGGGCCCTAACCCAAGAGCTTCAGCCCTCTGAGTCAACTCAGTGCTAGATCAAGGAAATGCTCATTCTCATTATCATATAAAAAAATTACATAACAGTGTTTTGCCACAATCCTTTAACTCGAAAATGCTTAGTGCTCTTACATAAAAAATCTGAATCCTAATGAGGCTCTAGGCCTCCTTATTTATACAACTGAAGTCTCCAACAACTTCCTTAAATCTAGGGAGTCTTGGCTCCCAAACTCAATATGAACTGGTTCTTAACTGTCACTGGCTTGGCTGCCCATGATCTTCATGACTCGCTGCTTGCAACTTCGAGCTAGTGTGATTTGATTGAGATATATTTGAATGGGTGAGGATTTAATGAGGAAGATCCATCCCCTATAATCTCTCCTTCTTGTCTCATTCAAGTTCCTGCACCTTAATTAGCCAAAATGGCCATGATTTGCTCCAAAAAACTTGTAATCAATGCACATTAGCCCACTAGACATAACATCTTACTTTTACTCATCTCATTAAGAAAAATATAATTAAAACATGTAAGGAATTATGAGAAGAGTTTATTTTAGTAAGCTTGGAGGTGCATTAAGGTCCATATAGTTACCCAATGATGAGGCTCATCACCAACTATGGAAACCCTTTTAGATTGTTATGATCTTTAGATCTAATACCACTAAAACATCCCTCAATATTACTTGACTATTTTTTTTCAGAAAATTGCTTCATAAAAATAAACCATAGCTTTATTTCCTAACGACATAATATGGATTGCAAAAGTTTTCACAATAGACATTATCAACATGTCAAATAAAATTTGCAAATGTAAAAACCTAAAAATTAAAAATATGTTGCAACTTTGGCTATTTTATTAATGAAATTATCTGGAGGTAATTTACATAAAATATTGAGACAAAACTTGATGAATAAACTCATGAGAATTCTTTCCCCTGAACTTCTTGATAATTTGGCCCCTCAACAGACTATTTTTGCCTCTATACAATAGGAAAATCAACCCTACTTGTCAACGTTATTTCGCCCTCCAATAATATCAATTCATCGCTCCTTGTGATTACAAATTTGGCCTCATAATTTAGATAGCCTGGCTCCCTTGTTGATGGATTAGATTGGCCTATTGGAGAAGATAAATTTAGCTTCCACTTCACTCAGTAACTCAGTATCCTTGGAAAATTGACCTTGGTAATTCAACGAAAATTCAACCTTTTGGAGTACTATAATTTTCACAATAATTTCAATGTTCCTAAATTGAGTAATTCAACCTCTCTGAGAAAATAAATGCAACCCTCAAAGGTTTACTAATTCTTCCCTCTAAATTAAGAAATTTTGGCCCCTCCATAATTAATTTTATCGCTTTCTTAGGAAGCAGACAATAAATTGGCCCCAAAAATTACAAGCTAATTTGGCCTCGTAGAATACAATACAATTTCACCTCCTTCATTTGAAATCGATCCTCACTACAAAAATCAACCTCCTGAAGGAACAACTTGGTATCCCCGCAAATATCATAAATGATTGGCTAGGGTAGCTTTACAACCACCGAAAACAACCACCACCATCTAGGGTGTATATTCCAACACTAAAACTGAGAAATATCAAGGGTTTCTCCCTCACTTGATAAGTTACTCAAGCTCTTGTAAATACACAAATAATTCTTATCTTGTCCCCTTTTGAGTCGCCTTCTTTTTTTTTTTTATAAATTTTACTCCTGTGAAAACCATAGGTGGTAAGAAAAAACCACGGTTCACTTTATTTTTATAAAGTGGCTTTTTACCACCTTTATTTAATTATTTATTATTTTATTATGTTGACCCTTTTTATTTTGTCAATAGGCCATGGGATCCAAATAGACTATGAATCCAAAACTCTCATGCTTCTATGGAATGGAAAGAGACATTACATAATTTAAAAATGTCATAAAGTCCCAATTTTACCTTATCATGTATGTAGATGACTAGTGGATCCAATGGCACTACTTCCGGTAAACATAAGAGAAAAGTGTACACGAGGACACCTAAAAATTTGGAAAGATGGACGTAATGTTAGGTATCTCCCAAAAGAACACAGATGTTCTCCTCAAGTATATGGGGTGTCTACACAACCATCTATGAAAGTAATTGATGTTGTTCAAGCTCATATCAATGGGTGATGCTTGTATATAGGTATAATACTTAGCGAACATAGGCCAAAATAACGAGAAATCAAGTGGATCGAAGCAGAAGGAGAACCATAATGTTTCTAATGGGGAAGGAGAAGTTGAAATGAGGAAAATATAAAAAGATGAAAACCACAACGCACTAGTGCAGAGAACCCAACAACCATTGCAACCACTGTAACATTGATGATATTATAGATGAGAAGTGTTGCTATTTGCACCCATACTTTAAGTTGAAGAAAAAATTAAAAGATAATATGAATAATAATATTATGAACACTGATTTGATCAACCAAGTTGAAAGTATCTAAGACATGGATGAGAAGATGATATGTACATTGGTGCAAAAGGAGATGAATCTAAGTAGCCTTTAGCAACATGTCAAGAATGAAAATATCATACTCTTCCATATAAAGATATAGGTTAAAAGGACAAATATTAATGCTTTGTGTGACTAAGGATCATAGGTGAATCTCATTATAGGAGTTGGTAAAAAAATTAGGATTGGAAGTTCGTGATCATCCAAGCCCATATCCATTGGGATGGATAAAAAAGGATGCAAAGATAAAGGTTACAAAATAGTGTAAAACTAGATTTGATATTAGTACTAATTTTATTAATGATGTATAACTAGATGTAGTTCCCTTTGATGTACGTAGAGTGGTGTTTGGAAGTCCCTACATGAAAATGCAGGATGCAATATTCATGCAAAGAGTCAACCAATGAAAACTCATCAAAGATGGAAAACCGTTCGCCACCAATGCACACAAACACAAGTCAAAAATTTTATTGGTAAGTGCCAACCAGGCCAAGAAACTGATTAGTTCTAGAAAGAAGTATGTTTTGCTATTTTTAAGAGAAAATAAGTCTATAGAAGAGTTATTAAGAGCAAAGGAATCCCTAGAAGGGTGTACTAAGAAATAAAAGTAACAACTAGAAGAGGTTTTATAGGCATAGAGGGATGTGTTACAAGATCCTAAAGGGAAACCACCCAAGAGGGAAGTGGAACACGAGATCTATATATTGCAAAAATCCCCATTTCCAGAAATTATGTTGTACAAGTAGTTTATTATAGAGTTAAGTGAGGTGAAGAAACATTTGTAGCATCTACTAAAACAAGGTGTCATTCAACCAAGTACATCACCATGTGGCACACCCATCATCCTTATGCCAAAGAAGGATGGGTCTTGGCGAGCGTGTATAAATTACAAGGCATTAAAAAAAAGTGTGTTCAATAACAACTGCCCCCTACCCAAATTAGATGATTTGTAGATGAGTTGTAGCAACAAAAATACTTCACCAAGTTGGACTTGAAGTCTAGATATCACTAGGATCGATTCTGAGAAGAAGATACTTGGAAGGTAGCCTTCAAAACCAAGAAAGGTTTGTATATGAGTGGCTAGGATTGTCATTCATCCTGTGCAATTCACCAACTATGTTTATGAGGTTAATGAATAATATATTGTGCCCTTTTAAATATTCATTTGTTACAATCTATTTGGATAATATATTGGTATACAATACTAGTTGGGAGGAACACATATCACATTTGACACAGGTTGTAGAGACATTAAAGAGGTACTAGTTTCTATAAAATCTAAAGAAGTGTGAGTTTGCACAATAGTATTTAGTCTATCTGGGGTATACGATAGGTGGAGGAGAGTTGAATATTGGTCCAGCCAAGATGGAGGCCATATTGAAATGATTAGTTATACAAAGAGGCATATTTAGAGGATTGAGGACTTCAAGGAGATGTTTTAGTAGACTTAGAGCTAGATTCATGTGCATGATGGTGACAACACAGTTGACTACCATATGCAAGACAGGTTACTCTATAGGTTGGATAGGTTGTGTGTTCCTAAAGGTGAGTGATTGTAGTTAATCAGGGAGGTTCACACCTCCAAGGTTGTAGGGAAATTTGGTGTACAAAAGATAATGTCTAACTTGTAGAGGTATGTGTATTGGCCCAATATATAAGAACATGTAGCTAGGTTCATAAGAGGATGCGTGCTTTGTTGTACCAGGAAGCCTAGTAATAAGAAATAGGGTCTATCTCACCCCTTAAATGTACCAACTCATACTTGGTAAAGCATTTTCATGGACTTTATGGGGGTTTTACTAGCAACTAGGAGGGAACATGACTACTTATTCGTGGTATTTGATAGGTTCAACAAGATGTTTGTTCTAATGCCCTGTAAAAATAACATCAAAGGGAAAGAGGTACTGAACTTGTTCTTTGGACAAGTGTGGGTGCAATTTGGGATACCGAGGAGAATAATTTAATATAAGGACATAGGATTTATTAATGCATTTTGGACTACATTGTGGGAGAATATGGACATGAAGTTAAAGAGGCCTACAACATTCCATCCATAGACAAATGGGAGAACAAAAGTTGTTGATATGATTTTGGTGCATATTTGGAGGGGCTATAATAAGAGGTATCCGAAGACCTAGGAAGAAAACATGGTATATATAAAACAATCTTATAATAGAGAAATCCACACTTCTACTAGTAAGTCCCCATTTGAAACTTGCTTTAGATATCTACCACCTTCACCTTTGGATATTTCATATAGGGAACAAGGAGTAGTGACGGAGGATCTTATAGGGCATGCCTTGAGAGCAGAAACAATTTTTGAGAAGATTAGGAAAATCCATATATAGGTATAGGAGACACTGCAAAATTCATAGAGAAACTACAGGTATAGGCATTATCATCATATAATAGAGAAGTCATTCAAGGTGGGAGAGAGATTATAGTTAGAATTGAACAATGAGAGGCTATAAGGTCTTGGTAAGAAAATCAAGGCTTTGCAATGCGGTCCCTTTGAGATACTTGAAAAGGTGCAAGATAGTTTAGATAGAAATAGACTACCTCTATACATGCACATTTAATCAGTTTTGAATGTAGATAATCTAAAACCCTATGGGCCTTCTGTGATAGATTAGGATTAGGAATAGGTACTATCTTTTGTAGAGGATTTGGCACTAGATGCTTAGGTAGAGTTAATAGAAGATGCACTTTTGTAAAAGAAGTGTAGAACCAAAAGATAGGGGCAGTATGAACTTTGGCATAATTGGTTGAAAGGATAGATTCCATCCAAGGCTAAATGGTATGCTTGAGTGAAGGTGCAGGAAAAATTACCTCAACTCTTTTAGTAGAAGCTTTTGGGGAAAAAAGACCTCCAAAAATGGGGAGGTGAGATCCAAATTGGATCATTATAATGTTTTTTATCCAAGTCAATTGCTTTAGAGTGGAAAAAGTGGAGGAATCATCTAAGAGGACCACTTTTACCGATAGTTCCTAATTTGGTAAATTGTGGTCTGAAAAATTCTAGGAGTATTTTGAGGCATAAAATGGCATTTTGGGGGGTAAAATTTTTCTCCTTCAACGTTGCACCTTTTTATTATATTCTACAAAAAGATACTTTTCCCATGGTGTAATAATCACCTCACTTTTCCCATGGTGTAATAATCACCTCAATCATATTCTGTATGCAAAAGCTATGTCATTTAGAAGTTGACCTTCCTATTTTGTCCACTGTAATTCGAGAGAATGCCACACCATCCCCCATTACTCATACAAAATGGGATATCCATATGATCACAATGAATAAGAGTCTAGAAGATCCCATATTGTAACTCTAGTTAAGAGTTGTAGGGCTCAAACCTAACCACTAGTAGCCTATCTATGTTATATCTAGACTACTCGAAGGAAAAGTGGCTTTGTTCTTTTGGAGAAAATTTTATTCCATAGAGAAGAAAAGTAATTGAGAGAAATAGGGAGAGAGAAGACAAAGAATATTTTTGGACTATAGTATCCCATGATCCATAGGCTTTACTCCTTTGTACTTGCAACCATTTTCTATTTAGAGAAAGAGAGTAGAGCAACCTCACCTTTTAGATGGGTTTTCTCTTAAAATGGTTTCCCAAGATATACTTGTGTCAATTTTGGTTTGGGATTTTTTATTTCATTGTTCTATATTTTCTGCATAAATTATAATTTTCATGCATATACAATAAGTAGTTATTTACAAATCCAAAAATATAAAGAGATATAAACCCTCATAGTGTAGATTTTAGATTTTTAATTACAAGTTTATCAGATCTATTGTGACAAATTTTCCATTGGAATATCCATAATAGTTTATGGATGAAAACAATTGAATCTTTGAGATGAAATTCACGACTTTTTCTACATCGCTATGTCCATCCACCACCAAATATTTCCCCAAAGAAAATTCCAAAGGAGACTTAGGAAAATATCTAAAATATGTCTAAAAAGGAGACATCTATGTAGAGGAATGCATGGCGTGGTTATAAGCATGTTGTACATAATGCAACTGCCCATCCCAAAGCTTAGGATGCTGGTTACAATATCCTCAAAGTAGATGTATCACTATTCCATTGACTACTTCTATCTCTCCATTGGTCTATGGATGGAAATCAATTCTTTTCTGAACCTTGGTGTCTATTAACCCCCATAAATTGACTAAAACCCACCAAGGAAGTGAGATTATTGATTAGATACAATGGATGATCTAGGTGGCTCTAGGGACACACACAAGACAAAGAGGGCTTATGGAAGCTCAAAAATCAAAGTGATCATAATGATTTCAAACCAAGACAAAAGCGTAGATCTTGTCATCTTGATTGCAACGGTGTGAATGGTTTGTCAATTCGAGCTCATATGAGGGAGAACGAGCTAGTCAAAGTTTTGGTCAAAGTTGGACTGCAGGCTAGTTTTAAGTGTCCTACAAATTGATCGACATCGGGGCATGAAATCTAGCTCCCAAAAGCGAGCAAAATTGTGGACTTGTTAAATTACCCAATATCCGTATTTTTGAAAAGATTTGAAAAAAACCCCTATTTTAATAAAAATAAAAATAAAATATATTATGAGGTGGCGGGCCATGACCCCCGCCACCTCCCTTCCCAACTGCACCATTTTAAAATATAAAAACAAAATTTAATTTTAAATTGGGTCAGTGGCCATTACCCTGCCGAACCCTCCAACACCCAACAACATATAAACATAATTCTGGGAGGTGGGCGGGCCACCTCCCGTGGACCCAGCTCACGCCCCACCACACTAAATTATATGCCATACATTGAAGGTGAGGCCGGCAGGGATTGAACCTGCACAACCCATGTGGGTCGGCCCCCACCGAGCGGCCCCATATGGTGGCATACAACCAACCCACAACCCATTTAACCAACGACCCAATCCAATCTTAATACCAACAGCGCGCCAGTTAAAGGGCGGGCGGTCTAATGTGGACCTAACCCCCAAAACAAACAATATAGTTTTCAAAAAACAATAAGGGTATTAATATGGAGGGGTCGGGGTTTGACCACCCAACCTCCTCCTTGTAATTCACCTTCTTTACCAATGCGCCAATGACATTCCTTGGTTTATCCGCCGACACTTGTTTATATAAACCCTCATTTTCTTAAGAGAGAAGAGCATGGAGGAGAGGAGGAGCACACACGCAGATCGAGGGGAGTTTTTTTTAATTAATTTGCAGGCAGAACCACGATCCAGAGAAAACACAGGCAGAACCATGACTGAGCCAATTTTCAGGAGGGCGAGATTTTTCCATTGTCCAAATTGGACAAACTTTATGTTGGTCTTACACCTTTCAACAACACGAACTTGATGGCGCAGTTAGAATTTTGATCTAAGTAGAAGATCTTCAGATGACCTAGAGGAGGGAATCTTTGAGGAATCTATGGGGAATCTAAAAGATTCCTTAAGCCCCAGATTTTCACTTTCTCAGAATTCATAAATTCGACAGTCGATTTTCCACTATTTGATGCCACAAATCTGAGGGTGCATTCAGATTTTCCATTTGATCATTTCATTTTTCAGCCACTTTTCCAAGTGGAGTGCAGGTGTTAGCATTCAATGTGCGAGTAGTCATTCCATGAGATTTGGTGCCGCAAGATCGATGGTACGGCTAGCTTCAGCAGTTTGACATCCCTTTTCTTCAAATGGCCCTAGGATGTGAGGTATATGTAGTATGTTCATGTACTTCTTTTTGCTATGAGATGCATCGTGCTGCATAGATCCCTGTTTGATGTTTGATGTGGGATCTTTTTCTTACTTGTTTCATGATTCCTGTTTGATGTGACGCGGAATCATCTGTGTGATGTACTTGTTGCCATGATTCATCATGTTCTGTTTGAGATCCCTTTGTCATCATGTTGATGGGATACTCATGTGTCACCATGTATGTTTGCATTGAGCTCCCTTTTATGCCATGTTGGCAGGATTCTCATTATCATCATGCATGAGTTTAGGTCATACTAAGAGGAGTCCTTTTTAAATGAGAGTTCCTATAGTGGAACATCTCTTGGAGCCACTCCTGTGTGAGGGCATTTTCCTTGCATGATAGTAACGTCACCTCCTATGTACATCATCACTTTTGACAACACTTAATGAAACGACGTACACCATCTTGACACCGGGGCCCGAAGACGTAGTGGGACAAACTCCGTTATCAACGTCTTGTATTTTTATGTTGTTGATGATTGTCATTTTCCTTCTTCTTTACAACATGCATATATGTTCAATTATGCCATTTTAAATGTAATTCTAGTCACATCACGAAAGTAAAATTTTTTGGTTAAATCTGGGAGCTGAGTCAACTCAGATCAATGGATGTGGGAAAATCAAAATGAATCCAAACGTTTTGAAAGAAAATGTGAAGTATTATCTCCTATCACCTACTTTTTACAAGGCATCATGACACACATCTTTTTGAATCTATCTACTACCACATACAAGTAATCATGACCTTTTCTATACATAGGCAGACCCCCTACAAAATCATTAGACACACTTTCCCATGGATGAGAAGGCATAAGAAGTGGCATGTACAAACCCAATCTTCTATTACTTGGTTTGATAGTAGCACAAATTACACATCCCTTTATACATTTTAACATAGTTTCATTCATCTGAGGCCTATAACAATAATTTTGCAATTGAGATACTATTTTTCCTACACCAAAATGACCAGATATGAGAGAAGTTTTTTCTTCTCTGACTGCATGTACTATTTCATCTCTTGGAATGCACAATTTACCAATATGATGTAGCAATTTGTCATGAACATGATAATCTAAATTCTCTATTTGAGTACCATGGATTAGTGTCTCGTATACGTACACAAAATCTTCACCTCTAGCATATTATTCTATATAACTTTCATGAGCTAAAAAACTATGTTGTAAAACAATGGATACAACAATAGAGGGTCATGATAACATATTAGCAACTTTATTTGTATACCTTTCTTATACCTGATGACCAAATTGAGAATTGTTATAAAAATCCTATCAGTTAGAAGTCACGTGACTATTGTAACTTGGACCAAGATTAAAGATACTACAAAGACAGATGATCCATATGGATGATTGTCTCTTTTCCCATCAAACAATGTTTCCAATTCTTCACACTGTGAACCAAAGCATACAGTTCTTTGCCATAGGTAGTGATGGGCCTCCTAAATAGGTATAACATAATTCCCATATAACTACTCCTTGGCACATGAAGGTTATATTAAACATATCTTTTTTCACTTAATGGCACACTTTCCTATCTTAATGAGTCCTTAGGATAGTCAATGAGGTTTTTCATACTTTATGTGCTTAACATGACTATTGTGTAAGATTTTTAAGAGATTTTACATATATTTCAAGGAGATACATATTGATATATTCATGGGACTTTCTACATGCTGTAGGAGAGGCTCGAATCAGCTAGATGAGGGGATTTAATTCCCTTTCTTATTTCTATGAGGTGGCCTAGGAAGCAAGATCCCATTTCTATGGATTTTTTGATGGAAATGCAATCCTCCCCTCATGGAGGCTGCCCCATACTCATTGTATGAATATGAGGCTTAATTACACTAGTATAACAATGTATAGAAGTTTCTTAAGCATAAGAGAAAAGTATAAATTAGTGTTCTCAAGCAAGTTTTGTAACTCTGTCATGTACAAGTAATTTTCTAGTTAATGGAAGTGATATTTGATTTCAACTCATAGTCTATCTTTCTTCTAAGGGTTATGAGGTTCTATGGATTAGGGCCCACCCGAGGTCCTCCAGATCCCTCTTTTATTATCTCTATTTATGCATATGTTTACTTTTGCAAAGCATTTCTGAAAGTTATTTGTTTATAACATTCATGCATGGTTAACTGGGGATTTTTCATGAATAATGTTTTCTTGCAAGTTATCTAAGAACATGGCTATGGTAGTTGTAGTAGATAAACTATTTAATTGAATTTTTTTTCTTATCATTTAGTTCATTCCCTTTGTTTTTATTTATTCGTTGTTCATTGTTCATTGTTTCTTGAACTGTAACTTGTTTTGCGGCTATAGGAAAACCACATATTTTAGTTTTTCTAAGTTAAAATTGCAACCAAATGTTTTGATGCTTTGAACAGATTTATTTTATCATTTTCCAATTTCTCCATATATTCCTTGCTTATCCAACTCACATTTTTCTTGGTTACCATCTTGTTGGGTTGTCTCCTATAGCAAAATAAGGACTCATGTAGCAATTTGTAACCAACTTCCAAAGTCACTCAGGTTTGCAATAAAATTGTGATTTGTCTTCTTTGATAAGTATTACAACACTTCCGGAACCTTCATAATCGAACTTGGAGGTAGATAAACCTTATATATGATTTAATTGGTTTTCTTTATAAATCTACTTTTTTCTTAAAATTGGGGTTTATAGTTTATAGGATTTCATTTCAGCAGTGTGTTTTCCTTTCCCTAAAAGATAGCATAGAGGTGTGCAAGTGTGCTTTCATTTCATTGTAGATAGTGTCGAAGTGTGCAACTATTCCTGCCTTTATTTTTTATAGTGTCAAAGTGTGCAACTGTTCCTTCCTTTATTAAAAGTATCCTGGGTTTACATGTAATTTTCCTTTCCACAAGCTATTTCTTGGAATTGCAATTTTATTGTAGCTTAGATTAGTCAACTTGGTCTCGGAACATATAACTTTCATTTTATTATTTCCATCTACATAATAATCAACAAGAGAAAGAGATAGTGATTGTTTCACATATAGTTCTAGGACCTTTTATATTTGTATGAACTCAAGCTTGACAATTAAAGTTGAGACCCTTGGGAATTGTAGCTTTGTTGTTGCAATACTGAGGTCCATCACTTTTTGGTCTCGTTGCTTGGGAGTTGTCAAAGTATGTATTTCCTTTTTCTTTAGTTTATTTGATCCTTCTATCATTTTGTCTCTTATAAAAAGAGAAAAAACAAATTAGCATCTTCTTTTCAAAAAAATGTTGAAAAAGAAAAATGGATTCTTTTCTTTTATGCCTTGAATAATTAGGGATAGAATAGTATTATTATTATCAAAACCCCCCATTCCTACTAGCATCCAACCTCTTCTAGATGAATGTGAGTCTCCCACCCGTTCCATAGGGACCTTTGAGGCCTGTTTTGGTGAGAAAGCAAGGATCTTTGAGGATCTTATAGAAGGAGAAGACCTTCACACCCAATCAATATTATGGTTGAAGATAGATAACCAGAGGTGTTCACATTTCCCATTAGAGAAATAAATGGAGAGGCTAAAATGAAAAAAATTAATACATCTATCCTCCCACACTTCTATGGTTTGATTACAGATAATCCTAACACTTTCATGTTTCAGTTTTTTGTAGTATGCAAGACTTATGACTATACAACTGATGAGTAGAAGCTCAAATTTTTCCCTTCCACCCTTAAGGATGCATCCCTTTAATGGTTCATGATCCTAGAAGGAGATGGAATCACCACCCAAGAAAAAATGTAGCAAGCATTCAATGACAAGTACTAGGATTACCATAGAGCAAGGGCTACTAAAGATGATATATTCAAAAATATGAGATAGAAACATCAACACAAGCATGCACACATAAGAACAAAAGTATTTTTGGCGGAAACCCTTTCAGGATAAAACCACCTTGTTGTTGTTGTGCTACTCAATTATTTTATTATTCTACTAAACAAATGTTACATGGATTAGCTTACACCCATAAGTTGGAAGACTTGGTTTCCTTCATAGTATTATGGCATCTATCAGACATGAAAATTGTTTCTCTCACGGATCTAAGGAACTCTATCCGTTAGAAGCTCCCATGACCAACGATCCTTGGCCAAATACCATTGGACCGTATAACTCCTATTGGATGGAGAAATATCTTCCTTCTACTGAATCCGGCAAATCACTATCTAATTTGAATCCTCCACGCCTTCACTTCCTCCATGTGAACCACGTTTCATAATATTTCACATTGGGCTCTCAATCTACTCAACATGAGCAACCCAATGTTGAAAATGCAACAAGAAAAATCCTGATTTAATTTTCCCTTGAATTAAATTAGGAGAAAAATTGTAATTCCACATCACAAGACAACTTGTACAAGTTAACTAAGTTAATTTGACTTAGTTGGTTTAGTTAATTCGAGTCGAGGTTCTAACATGAGTCATGTAGAGTGCCTCCTACTTTATAGGAGCCCTAGTTGAGTTTATTTTGAGTTGTAATTAATTGATTCAGTTTAATTGAGTTAAAGTCAATTAAACTAGTTCCAACTGATGGAGGAACTAGTAGGAGGTCTAATAGTGGGGTGTTTCTTCATGTGTTCAACCATTTAACTGATAATTCAACCATAAATAACTCATGCATGTGTGATCTGAGAGTTACCCAGTTGATATTTGAGCTCAAGGGAAGTGTACTATCAGTTGTATAATAATCCAAATTGTACAAGTGGTGCACGCAGTTAGAGGAAGGCCTATGATGGATTGTGTAATTCCAATTGAGAAATTTCCCTAATTAATAGAGGCTAATTCCAAAGGAAACAATATAAGGACATAAGGACTTGGGAAAGCATAAAATTGGTTAAGTATTGGCCAAGGCTTATCTAGAAAGTAGTGAGACAGATAGAGATAGTGCAGAGGTTGCTCAGGCTTGAGCAAATCATTGTAATCTTCTCATATTTCCTTACTAATGAAATATACAGATAAGAGGGGTTTTTAGTTGTGGCTTTCCCCAAGAAATCATTGTGTAATGTGTTGATTTAATTCGTTCTCTCGTATTATTCATGATTTCTCGATCAATTAATTGTTTCCATTGATGATTAGAGTAGATTCAAGTCTTTTATTTTAGAATATTACATAAGTAGTTTGAATCTACAAGGAATTTCTACACCTAACAACACCATCATTCTTCACATGAAATATGAATCAAAAACTCTGACCCAGAGGAGGGAATTTCTTTCTTCTCACAACAAACTCCACTCTCACACACACCACAAGCTACCAATTATGTGCCACGAACAACACACAAATTTGGAATCTTCTTCTCAACACTACCTCTAATTTCTACACACAGTTATTTGATATAACTCTGCAAAAATATGTGAGCAGCTGTTGCAATATTTACTTACTCTCAATGCCCTAACAATGGAAATTTCTCACAATCTCACGAAAACTAACCAAATATACTCAAATCCTTCCTCTATTTATCACTTTTTTTTGTGTTGAGTAACTTAGTAAATGCTACAGGTTATGGATCACTCAAAAATTCTTTTCACATGCTTCAGATATGGTTGAGATAGGCTTCTTAACCAAATAAACCACTAACTCCACTAGCCTTTTCATATCTTCAACCTTGATCAACTTCTAGATACCCCATGAATTAATTCGATCTTTTTCTGCAGAATAGTGATCATAATCTTCACCATAATACAAAAATTAGTTGAGTTGCCCGAGGAATGCAGAGAAATTCTCCTGAAAAACCTTGGTCACAAACACAACATCAGCTAGATTCGATTGGAGCTACTCAGTCTCTCCCACATACTTGTCTTCCAGTGACTGGATGTCTTTAATATCTCTGATGACCCATCAGCCATGTGACTGTGGTAGCAGATGGTTAGAACTCAACCAAATCAACTCATATCCTCCTCAACCTTATTGTAGAGCTTGAAAAGCCTCCGTAGGACCTACTAAATTTATTAACACCTCTACAACACTTCAACAACTCATTTCCATATTACAAACATCATCACAAGTTAAAATACGTTGACTAGTATGCCAACCAACAACCATACTAAACATATGGGCAATCAAACTTCACAAAATCTCTGTCATTAGTATGAAACTCCAAAACATATCATACATCCTCCAACGCCTATACAACCATCTCAAGCATTCACTAACACTATTAGAGCCTCTCCAAGCCCTATGCATCATATCATCAACATCCAGAACATGGATACCTAATCAACAAGGCTCCTCAACTCTAAATCCTGTAGTAGCCATAAACACCTGTATGCAGCAACCTGATAAAGAAGATCATCACATCTCCAATACAACTCCTCCTCTACACAACTCATCATCATGTGAAGGCCTCTAAACCAGTGCAACATACCACCATCCAACTCAATGACAACTACATGATCATGAGGACCATGACATCACAAGGCACATCTCCATGCTAGTATACATACCAAGGACCATCGATATATCATCCATACACAAACCAATTGCATCCATACATACACATGCATAACCAACTCACCTGCAACCCAAGTAACCATTTTGACATTAATGCCAACCAACAACACATCTACAACACTGCAACACACATCAATGACAACAATCTCCGCCTTTGGCATTGATGGCAACCCCAGTTGAAACAATCTTCTGAAATTGTCGTATGAAAACTAATCAACATCCTCACATTCTCCCCTTTTGACATCAATGGAAAAGGGCTAAATATGTCAAGGACAAATGATATATGCTCCTCTCTATACAATGGGCTTCATTAACAAAAACATATACTCCACTCAATATCATATGCAGGTGATGAAAAATGGAGTGCAAGACTGAAAAACAACACTCCCCCTCATAATTGAAAAATATGTGCAGTAAAATCCCCTTGGACACAAGTTATGCCCAAAACATAACACACTAGAGAAACATTATACATTTTCTATCAGCAGTAACAATAAACTCTCTCACTCGTAAGGCAACATGACAATAACTAGCAACAACAATAACTGAAACACATATTCTCTCCCCTGAAGTAACAATAGCATAATCCATGTCATATTAATAGGAGAAGATCAAATCACCAACACATAGTAGCAACAACATAATGTGACCAACTAGTAGTAGCAACTCTAATGAAATCTATAGCAGCAATAGCATATATCCGACCAACTTTGAAGCAATAGTAGAAAATATATCCTCTCCATAATGTACTATCTAGTAGTAGAAAACTCATACATAAGAAGCAACAATGATTATCTGGAAGCAACATCTCTCACTCCTATCTTAATGAGCAGGTATAACATCCTCTAAGAAAGACATGGTGGTAGAAAATACATGATGAATGGGTCACAATAGCAAGACCAACCATACTCAATTGAATGCAAACATCTCCATGATTGAATGTGTACTGATATATAATATCACTCCCATTGTCTCCTTACCATATGCAAGAAGCTACTCCACATGGACCAATGACTATGACCAATTGATATGAAATAGAGTACAGGGATTCATAGGCCTATTACATGGATATAAAAGATGATACATTATAGTACAATAACACCAATAAGCCTATATGGTTGTACCATGACTCACATGACTCTCTCTCAATGCATACATGACTCTAGATACCCCACTTATGACAAGTATGAGAGTGTATATGAAATACATGGTTGTACCAATAGTAGTAACAACCAATACATAGTTGAACCAAATCTCATAACTCATTATACAACACATGTCATTCACGGCTCATAACTCTAATACCAAGACCAAATGATTTACAATAAGAGTACATAATTTCATAAGCATAACACAAGGCTTCATCAATAGAATTTACCACTAAAGAATGACATCAAAGACCTCATACATGGCTGAAATAAACTCTCATCATAATGCATGCCAACTGTCATGGCTCACCACTATGCATGACAAAAATAAATACATAACATATAATATGAATATGAATCACAGAAGAGAAACATATCAACCTCTCCAAATCATCAACCATAAATCAAGATCTCAACAGTAAATGCACAATGGCCCAATAATAGTATGTATCAGCAACATCATGAACCAACAACATATATCAGAATCATGAATTTGAAATATAGTATACTAATCAGCCCAATATATCAGCCCTCTGTAGCTATACATAGAAACAACAAAAACCATCATATGGAGCATGAATCTCTACAAGTTAAGCAACACTAATAGCATCAATAAGCATATAGTGATGTAATGACAACAACAACATCACATCATCTACCATCATGGAAAATCATCAAGAATTTTGCCTCATACTAATGCAAATCAGCTACATGTCAACTTATGTAGACAACATATTTTGCATGCATAATAAAAATACATACATCTAGAACAGATGAGCACATAGCATGAAATTCATATCCAACTTCTCCAAGGAGCCATAATGCATTCAAAACCATCAAAACATTGGAATCATATAATGTGCTTCCCATGAACATGTGCCATCTCCACTCATCAAAATAGAAAATATTCTAATCACAATAACCTTAGCAAAAACAACATCAGTAACAAAAATCCATCACCAAGAAATCACAATCAAAGAGATAAGCATCATTGAATCACATCCTAACTTCATGCAAAACAAGATGTGCCATATACTCCCCCTGAACCAATGAAGGCCTCACATTCATTTTGCAGTCTAAAATATTTATCATGCAAGAATGAATTGCAATATGTGATGAGCTCTTCTACTTTGAATCTAAAGATGAATAGTACTTCTTTGATCTCCTTTCTTTTCTTACTCTTCCCTTCAATACATAAACATTGTCAAGTGTCTTGACTCCTTTAGCTATCACTCTCTTTGATCCTTCTTTCTAGATGAAACAACCTTTGGATTTGAAGACCACTTCCTTAACTCCATCCACCATTTGGCTCACACTTAGAATATTGTGCTTTAGGCCCTCAATGAGCCATACATCTTCAACATTGGTCCTCTTTTAACTAAAGTTTCCCTTGCCACTTCCCAATACTCTCGTTGGTTCAATCCCTTCAAAAACAACATGATCACTTTTCATTCTCTTCAAGAAGTGAAATATTCTATTATCTCCTGACATATGATGTGAACATCCGTTATCAATACACTGTTTATCATCCTCATCACGAGGACAGAGAGAAATACCACACTTTATGAATTGTTTTTCCTTTTCCTTCCACATAGCTCCTAGTTGGTTCCTTTGTTGTGCATGCTTCTTTGGTTGTTGATTTTGTACTAAAGGTCTCATGGATATAGGCATTTGGAAATCCTTGGCTATGTGTCCAAAATTATGACACATATAACACTCTACATGTGAAAGACAAGAAGCCAAATGATCTAATATTTTGTTGTTCATGCTAGATTTCCATCTTCTCATACTAGATTTGAAATCAATGGCCTTATGGCAAAAAGGTTACAAGAAGAACATTAAACATTAAACAAACTTGTATACTTGAAAGAAGATCCCATTTGCTGTTGTCTAAACTATTGCATAGATGTGTCCAATTTTCTCTTACAAAAGGTTGCCACATGTCCAAACTGATTACAACTAAAACACTCAATCTCATTCATCAAAGGAGCAAATGAATTATGATTTGTCCTTTGAAATATGTTTCTATCAAATCTAGGAGCGTATGATCTTCTTGGCATAGAAGCTCCTTTTAATTCTCTTCTTTGTTGTTGGTGATAACTTGTTGTCTCTTCTCTCCAATATTTTCATGGCTTCTCACAATCTTTGTTGTAGGATTCTTTGAATCTGTTCCGTTAACATTTCCTACATCTAAACTTGTATCTCTTCTTTGAAGGTTAGAGATAGATTTGTTCACTGTTATGTTTCTCATGATATTTTCAAGCTGCTGGTCTTTTTCTTCAATTTTCTTTCTAAATTTATCTACTTCATTTTCAAGTGCTTCTACATAATCTTTCTTTTCCTTTTGCTTGCTACACATTAATTCTTCGTTTATTTTTTAGTCCACCAAATGTGTCCTCAAGGTAGTGAGCTCCTCCTTGGGATTTTTCTCCTTCTCATCACAAATTTGCAACAATTTCTTATGATCTCTACATGCAGTTGTTAGTCTATCCACTTGAGCAACTAATTCCTTGATTACAATCATTGTTGATTCATATTCAGCCTTAATGAGAGAAATATCCTTCTCATCATCACTATAAAACTCTATAGAATCATTATAAATATAATTAAAATATTATTTCAACATATTACCTCACATCGCAATTGTTTTGGTTGATATTTCAGAATTTGTTACATCATTTGCAATAGATTGAATCTGTTCCTTCCTCAAACACTTTGTATTTTGATACATTCTCCTCTTTCTTTTGGCCATGATCCATGGTATACTCTCCAAGCAGTCAAGCTTCACTAAAGAGCACTATATTTGATACCAATTGTTGGAAACTAGATCACTATTGAGAAGGGTGGTGAATCAGTAGTAATGACCTTTATATCAATTTTAAATATTCTTATCGCAATATAAAAAATCTATTCATATTCACAGCATTAGCTTGACTGAATATGAAAGAAACAATAAACTCAAAACATAATAACCATGAGAAACATCAACACAAGCATGCACACATAAGAACCAAGTATTTATGGCGGAAACCCTTTCACGAGAAAACCACCCTGTTTTTCTTGCACTGCTCAATTATTTTTTTATTTTTCTTAACAAATTCTACATGGATTAGCTTATGCCCATTAGACAAAATAATTGGCTTCCTTCACAGTATGATGGCATCTATCAGACAAGAAAATTATTTCTCTTACAGATCTGCGAAAATCTATCTGTTGGAAGCTCTGACGACCAACGATCCTCCCCCAACTACCATTGGACTATCCAACTCCTATTAGATGGAAAAATATCTTCCTTCTACTGAATCCGCCAAATCATTATCTACTTTGAAGCCTACATGCCTTCACTTCCTGCATGTGAACCACATTTAAGAATATTTCACACTGAATCTAAATATGCTCAACATGAGCAACCCAATAGCACCATCATTTTGCACATGAAATATCAATCAAAAACTTTGAACCAGAGCAGGGAAATTATTCTCTTCGTCTCACAACAAAATCTACTCTCAAACACACCACAAGCTGCCAATTCTCTACCACAAACAACACACAAATTCTGAATCTTCTTCTCAACACTATCTCTTATTTCTGCGCACAATTCTTTAATATTACTATGCAAAAATATGTGAGAAGTTGTTGTAATCTCTACTCACTCTCAATTCCTCATAATGGCAAGCTCTCACACTCTTAAGGTAACCAACCAAATAGACTCAAAGCCTTCCTGTATTTCTCATTTTTCTTTGTTGAGTAACTTAGTAAATGTTACAGGTTATGGATCACTCAACAATTCTTTTCACATGCTTCATATTTGGTTGAGATAGGATTTGTGACCAAATCAACCACTAAATCCACTAGCATTTTTATATCTTCAACCTTGATCAACTTATAGAGACTCCACAAATTAATTCGACCTTTTTCTCGGGAATTATGATTATAAAATTCGCCATAATACCGAAATTAGCTAAGTTGCACAAGGAATGAGAAGAAATTCTTGTGAAAAACCTTGGTCGAATGAATAACATAGGATAGATTCGACTAAAGCTCCTTAGTCGCTCCCACAGGCTTGCCTATCAGCGACTGGAGCTTTTCAGTCACTCCCATGGCCCATCATCCATGCGACTGTTGAAGAGGATGGTCATAACTCAGTCAAATCAGCTCATATCTAGCTCTACCTTCTTCTAGATGTTGGCAGGCCTTTGTAGGACCTCTGGAAGTGAATACCACCTCTGCAATACTTTAGCAAGTCAATGCCATATCACCAACATCATCACAAGTAAAACTATGTCGATTAGGATTTCAACCAACAACTATACTAAACATATGGGCCATCAAAATTCTCCACAACATCTCTATCATTAGTATGCAATTCCAGAACATGTCAAACATCCTCCAACACCTATACAAGCATCTCAAGCATTCATTAACACTAGTAGATCCTCTCCAAGCCCTATCTATCATATCATCAACATTCGAAACATGGAGACCTAATCAACGAGGCTCCTCAACTCTAACTCATGTAGTAGCCACCAACACCTGCATGTTGCAACATGATCAAGAAGATCATCAAATCTCCAATACAACTCCTCCTCTACATGACTAATCATCATGTGAAGGCCTCCAAACCAGTGCAACATGCCACCATTCAACTCAATAGAAACAACATGATCATGAGGACCATGACATCCTCTGTAACACCTACAAGACACATCTCCATGATAGCAGACATACCAAGAACCATCTACATGTCATCCATACACAAACCACCTGCAACCATACGTACACATGCATAACCAACTCACCTACAACCCAAGCAACCAAGTTGACATCAATACCAACCAACAACACATCCACAACACTGCAAAACACATCAATTCCAAAAAATTATAATGCTCCTTATCAACCTTGGTGATGACCTAACCCTTCATCTTGGACTATGTCCACTGATTGGCCATATCCTCCTCAAAATGTTACTCCTCCCTTCCAATATTATCCAAATCAACTGCCTAAATGAGGAAATTAATCACAAGGATGGAGGACCCAAGTGACCCAACCGCCTGCCTTGATGCCTCCTCATCAATAACCAAAGCACCTTAAAACATTCCTTCAAGCAAACCACAAATTCCTTCCCGACGAAATCTGAATCCCAACAATAAGAAGGTCAACCAATCTATAGTGGAGAAATTTCCTACCAAATTTATGATGTAGAAATGTAGGATATCGACCTTAGTGTCGGAATGATGTTGAATTTATGGTCATTTTTCACACAATTTCACAGGGAGCGCAATGGTATGCTCAGAATCTTCATCTAGGCAGTGGATTTTTCAGCCATCTTTAGGAAGGCATCTTTGGGGGAATATTTAAGATTCCCGAGGGTCCAAAATTTGATAGTGTTAGAAAGGGGAAAATTTTATAGTCGTTTGACATGATTTTGCACCACAAATTCAGTGGTGGTGTCCATTCAGTATCTGAGCTTTGCATTTTTCATCCATCCCCGAGAGTGGAGGTATATGATGTAGTTATGTCATGCTTTTCTTCTGATTTGCTGAGATGATGTTTTTGTTGTTGAGATCCCTGATTACAATTATGTAGAGGGATACTTGTATGCCACATCATGTGAGATTTTATTAGCATGTCATGCTGAAGGAATCCCCTTTTGAGTGAGAGTTCCTATAGGGATAACATCTCATGGAGAGACATGCCACTCTTGATGAGGGAATTTGCCCATATGAGTAAGAGTTCTTGAGAATGCCTCATGGAGAGACAAGCCACTCTGGCTGAGGGTATTCGTCCTTGTAATGACAAAGAACATACCATGTACATCATCATCATTTGCAGCATTTAATGAAGCGAACTCCCCACTCTTGACACCATGACCCGATTGATATGGATTTTTGTGGCCCAAAGGCTCCTTAGTGGGGAGGAATGATCGAGGAGGATCCAAAAAGGCTCAAAATTTGAATTCCTCAATTCTTAGCAAAACTAGCACCGAGTCATAGACATCGTCAAGACAAATCCAATACATGAATGACACCTCAATCCCAGTCAGTATGACAAAGTTATGCTCATATAAATTTTGGCACATTCAACACTAAAAATTGTGTAGGTGGGATCCACTAGGTGCCATGTGTCACTCCCACAAGGTGCTACATAGCATCCCAATCAAAAAGCACAATCAGTAAGTGGGACCCATGGGTGACATGGCATGCTGGCATGACAGAGACATGTTCTAGACAAGTGGGCATATCATGGCAAGGACTTGGACTAACCTAAGGTCGGCATGTGGTCCAATCATCAGGTGCCACATGACACCCCTTGCATGGCCACCATGTCTACCCATTTACAAAAAAAAAATGGTTACAAACACCAAGGGACAAAATCAATGAATTCATCATTACACCCAACCGCAAGACTTGTTAATTATAGCAAGGGCACTTATATTTATACATTTATTTGTGTTTAAAACTCAAAATGGAGGCTCTGCAGGGTTTGAACTTGGGACCCCTAATAAAAAACACCTATATTAAACCTTTACCAACTAAGAGTTCCAAACAATGGACGTTGAAAATTTCTCCTATGCAAAACTACTTAAACTCATATTGTCCGCCTATGAGTAGTTCATGACAACATAGAGGGAGGGATACACATTTGGATGGGTGGCATGTCGAGAACAGGTCCTACGCATGCATGAATCTTGAGAAATTTTTTGAGAATATCATGTAGTATATTCTAAGGAATATTCTAGGTATATTTTGATTTGTTGTGGCATGAATTTTTAGGAGGAGAGGACAATACTAGAACCTTGTCAAGATTATACTCATTTTTGTCTAAATTTCGTAAGGAATCCACTAGTGCAGTTAGAATTGGGATCTGAGTAGTGTATTTTTGGGTCACTCCCAAATGTGAGGTATTTCCATGTATTTTGTTATGTATTTGTCATTATTTTGTTGAGATAATGTAGAGGACTCTACACTTTGAAGTTGGGTCCGGAGACGTAGCTCACACATTCTGACTGAACTGCATTAACAGATATTGGTGCATTGCCTATATTGCCTTATTTTTATGTTTCTTCTTCATGGTTTTTGTATTTACGACATTTTCATGCTCTTTAAGTAATTTTGTTTAACATCACTGAATGAAAGATCTTGGATCAACAAAAATTTTGTTAGCATTTACAAGTATTTTCATTTATCTCATGGTAACAAGAGACAAATTGATCTTCATTTGATGGGATCTCATGATATACTCAATCACATTTTTAATAAAATGATACATGTTCTCCACCTTGTAGAAGATAACATTCTTGTCATACAAGTATGGACTTCCCAAAACAATCCCATAAATGTCAAGTGGCATGACATCTAAATTTACCTCATCAATGAAATTAAATGTAATTGAAAATCTAAGTTTGCATTGTTTAGACACATGTAACTTAGCATTTTCACACACCCATCCTAAAAGATATGGTGTTGGATGATGCTTAGCTTCCAGTCCCAATGTCTTAAAAATTTCTTCAAAAATAAGATTAGCTTGACAAGCTAATGTGAATCACTATAAAAAAGTAGATCAATATTTGTATGTTTTGAGATTACTCTAATATGAAATAACTCACTTTGTTCCCTGTCATATGAAGATATTTTTCAATTTTTCTCTCCTACCATATTAGTGTTGAGCCTCCTAGTTGAAGAGTAGTTAGTTAAACCTTGGCTTCTTCATCAACATTTCTTTGAGCCCTACAATAGACTTCAATATGATTAATCCAATTATCTAGATTTTTCACATTAAGTTTTCCATTATACATTGGAAAATTAAATTTCAAAAAAAATTTCATAATGGAAATTTAGAATCATTATTTTTCTAGTTTCACATTTTGAGATGAAGATGGAGACAAAGATGGAGTTGAAAAGCAAGGAGTAGGAGGTGAAGGAGTAGGAATTCGTGGAGGGTGTTGTTCTCTTGAGACAGGTTTTAGCTACAAAACTATTCCAAGGTACCATTGTTGAATTTTAAAAGAGGTTTTGATTTAAATTAGTCTTTGCTAAATGAATGAAAGGACAACACATTTTAGATGTTTAAACAAAAGGAAAGCTTTAAACTAAGAAAGATGGAAAATTGATTTAATTTAAAGGTAGAAAGAATAAAACAAGGAGATATAACAAACATTAGAACATTCACATAATTTTTAAGATGTGCTGTTGGAGAAAACATAGAGGACTGATATTTCTAAGGTCATAAATAGAGAAAAAACTTCAATTGAATGAAATATCAACAATAATCTAATCAATAATTTAGAGATATGCTAAAGAACAAGTTCATCCTATCATAAATATTTGTGTATAACATAACATTTCCAGAAGTTAGGGAAATCGATTCTCGATTTATCTTCTTAGGATATTTCATGTAACTTAAAATAATGCGGAGATGAAAAACAAAATGTAGACTCACATATAAAGCTTGATACAAAGAAGATACACTACTAATAGCCGAAAGAATAATAATTTTATTAAAATTGAAGAAAATATTGTCCTCAAGTACAAAATATGTTTCAACTCTCAGAATCTGAACCCTTTCTTTGACTTCTTATGCTTTTATATTAAAACATTACAACTAATTCTTGTTGCAAAAAGAAACATCATAGGAAAAAAATCATAAACATAGAGAAACATTACAAAGGTCCAATAAGATCATTTGTGACTTGTCTTATCTCCAGCTAATTTTTTTTAAGGGGATCAAGAAGATTTAGGGCCAAATTTAGCCAACCAAACCCAATTTTAACTAACTAGATCATTGTATGAAATAATCTTTCTATATGCTATATCCAATTCTATTAAATTTGATACATGGGAGTAGTGGGAAATAGGAATTTTACTTGACAATGAATGTAAAAGTCATCCATTAGTTTATCCACTATAGTTAGTCCTTTCAACATTCCACTCATATTTGAAAATTTAGTTGAATCTTCCTTGGTTCTCAACAAATCCTCCTTGTATGCACCTAAAGGCATTAGGGCCTCCAAAATGTCATCCTCTTTCATATTCATTTCTATCATTTAACGATATTGCGTAGCTCTTTGCCATATTCTGCAGCTCCATAACCCTACATTAATACCATTTGCATGATCATATGGGTTTATCATTATTATTTTCCAAGTCATTTATTTTAAGTATTTTAAGATAATTTATGATTAAATATTAGGAAATTAGCATGTTTTCATATATATCTAAAAATGGGATGAGTTTTATGATGTTGTAAGCCTATTTGAAGATTTTAGAAGAGTCTTATTTGGCCACTCAACCACAAATTCGAATTTGAATTTCAACTCATGAAGATATGTGGAATATTTGTAGAAGATTTGGATCATTGACTAAGCACATTCAAAGGAGAAGAATCATGGATGTTTTGATATGTGTCTCCTAAAGACGTGTGAGAGGATTTGTATCTCATATTTTTAGGTAATTGGTCGTAACCACAAGAGATAATTGTGGATCTAGGAGAGATTTATGGATCTACATTTATTGATTAGTTATCTTAAGTTTTTGTATAAATAGGAGTGCATCCTTCATTCAAAGGTGTTCCATCCAAGATCTGAGATATTATAGAATAGAGAATAATGGAAAATAAATGATTAATGTAATTTGTAAAGTGACGATAGAGATGAAGAGAGTTTAATTATTGTAATATATTTGGAACTGTCTCTAACTTCATTTTATGGAATACATGTTGTTGTTTTGATCTCCAAGCTTTGAAATCATTTGGTGTGCTTGCTGAGGAGTGGAGGGCCCCCATCAACCGTAGCTTGCACACCTATTTCCTTTGTTGTAAATATTTATGTTATTTCATTTATGCAAGTTTAGTTTAGTTTCTTTTATGTTATTTTGATTATATGTTTTTATGTTTATGTCATTAATGTTTTTTGTTAAGATTGATTTAATTTCCTTATGTTTGAATTGGATTGGCACAGTAGTAATCTCATAGACTACTAGATTAAATTAATTTTTCATTTCATAGCTTAGATTAGAATTGTTGGTTTTCGTAGAGCTAGTCTTTGAGAAAGAAAGTGATTGAAAGAGAACATGCTTGAGAGAGAACGTGGGCACTTGCTTTTCATTTGATTTCATTATTTTCTTTGTAATTAGTTTCAATTTTCTTGCATTAGATTAATCTATTTTGAGAAATAATCACCTAGTACATATAGTACATGTATACCTCACTAATTCACGAACCCCGGGTTCCCAATTTAATGACAGGGATTTACCTCACAATTAAGTCACCCAACATTTTGGCATTGTTTCTGAGGAGGTATACATAGGTGCTTATTTTGAAATTTTAGACAAACTCATTATAGTTGCATTCATTCTTAGATGCACGGTTAAAAGGATATTAAAATCATATATGATGCATGAATTTCAATTCTTTTTGGATAATGTAAGAGTCTCAATACTAATCCATTTGTGAAGCAAGAGCTCTAGACTAACAAAGGAACTAAAATGATGCTCAAACATTTGTTGGGAAGAAAAGGATATGCCCCTATAAGAGTCTTCTCAAGCCCTTGTCCTAGTTCTAGAATAGCCACCAAGGATAAAGTTGCATCCCAAGAAGAAGTAAAAGAACAAGAGATCCAATGGACTACAACTGATGAGAAGCAACCATTTGAGCCAGAAATTGAAGAATTTTTAGCATGTTTGTCTCCAGATCCTTGGTACCCTTTAGAGAATGAAGGGAAGCTTCTAGAAGAAATTCAAGGCATGATAACTAATGAAGAGAACTAGGAAAGAAAGGACTACATTGAAGATTGGTTCCAAGCAATTACTAGGCCACAACATTCCTTCATTCTTCAACAAATCTTGTCACCAAAAGTACAACTGGTCTCTCATATCCTAGAGGACATAGAGATATATTTTTCAGAATTGGATATGAGCACACTAGAGATCTTGATTTGTAGATGGTTACATTGGAAATATGCATATACTTGAAGAAAAGTTTTCATTTTTTTTAGGTAGAGTAGGGTAGAATAAAGGAATAAAACCATGATTTTGTTTTTGTTTTGTGATTTCATTGTGGTGCAGTAAGAGCCACTTCATTCACTAACCATTGGCAGGAAGATTTATGAGGAAAATGGACATTCATGAAAGAGGAAGAGCTAAAAATTTGAGGTTTGATATTTTTCCTATGCTTTCTAAGTTTCATATTTTAAAACACAAAAATAATTGTTAAATTTCAAAGTATGCTCTCTTCTTGCACTTTGTTGTGACCCTGAAGATTAGAAAGTAGGAATTGAATAAATGGCTTTGAAAAGTTTTATGGAATGGTTTAAGTTGTTGACGATGTAAAAAATGGCTAAATTAATTTTCATCTTCACTCTTCAATTTGATTTGTCTCCATTTGCTAACAAAATTTCATTCAATTTAATTAGTATCACTTAAATAGAAATATGTATATATATATATATATATATATATATATATATGGGTTCTTGTAATTTTTGTATAGAAAGTGCATAATATTCTAATGAACAATCCCTGTAAATTTCATCCCAATTTACTTCATGGTTTTCTAGAAAATGAGTATCATCACCTTCAGCCATTTCACTTATATCTCGAGATCCATGCATGGAATAGATCTGATTTTTGTTGTGAAGAAGAATTAGGACCATATGAACGTTCCTACAAAATTTCAGCTCAATCTTATGTGTATTTTGTGAGAAAATCGTTTCTGAAGTTTGAAAAAAAATTGTCGAAACACATCATCACCTACAGCAATTTCGATTATATCTCAAGATATGTCCATTGGATGGTATTGATTTTTGGTATGCATAAAGATAAGAATAGTAGGAACCTATCTACAAAAATTGAGAAAAATCCAACAGACAGTTTGTGAGAAATGAGCCCACGAAGTTTGCTGTAAAACACTTGTAGCAACTGCAACAAAAAAAATGATAGAAACATGTTGAATGCTATTCATATCACAATAATGAGTTGTGGCACAATGGTTAAGATCTAATTTTTCTGCCAAAGGTTGTGGGGTCAAACCCCATCCACTCCACTCTTTGAGCCACCTTTACTCACATATACTTTTAAAAGAAAAGAAATATTTCCACTTTATTTCATAATAAACTTGGGTGGTTTAATGGTAAATCCTTTGATTTGCTTAGATGAGGTCTCATGTTAAAATTTTCCCCCATATATTTCAGAATTTAACAATATTTTGGTTAAATTCGGGTTGCCACATGGGAGTGCTAGTTTTTGGTAGCATTGGAAGTGATCTAGCCTTGAAAATTGGTGGAGAGGCTAAGGCACATGAGTTCTAAAGAACCCATAAACCGTTTGGTGAAATTCCACCCGAATTGTATTTTATTAAAATAATTAATACTTTTAATGGAATTCTTAAGTCTAAATTTAGGAAAATTAAAATATTAATGGGCATTAATCAAAATATGGGTGAGAATGATCTAGAAGGCAGATCAAGTCATGTTTTAATCTTAACCATTTATTAGAGACTTAATCTCAGTCGTTGAAGTCTCAACAGGAAAAGTATAAAATGGAGGCTTGGGGTTTATTTTCAAAGACACAGAGATATTGAGAAAATTGATTTTCTAAGGTGAGAAGTTCTCAAGAGGAAAATCAATTGGGGAGATTTTGCAGCTCAGGGGTAGAGAGAATTCGGCAGAAGGAATTTTTAGAAAATACAAAACAGAGAGGCAGAGAGAGATTGCAGAGAAGTAGCGCAATAGCCGAGAGAGCTGACGATGGGCCAGTTTGGGCCCACGTAGTCCTGACGTAGAGCTAGAAGGGCCAGTGTAGAGCAGAAAAGTTGCTTCTCATGTAGAATCCAGAACTGCCGGAATAGCTGGAACTGCCGGAACTACTTGGAACTGTCGAAACTGTCGGGAACTATAGGAATAACCGAGAGAGATGACATAGAGGGAAGAGAAGGTGATGCAGTGCTGATGTAGAGCCAACATAGAAATAACCGTGCTATCTAGTTTTGTATCAGATCAACCGGAATTCTTTTGGGTGAAGTGAGGTAAAAGTCACTCAGATTTTCCGCCAGTATTTTCTCTGTAAAGGATTTCTAGCTGACCATCCTAGATTGTATTCAAATATTTAATGCCAATAATAAGAATACTCAGATCTGTTGCACTAGTTTTCCCACATTGGGCTTTTCCGGGGATGATTGTCCAAAAACAAGTGTGTCAATGTGATTGTTCATATGCTGATGTTTCTCTTGCCGTTTAATTTTCAGTTCCAGTTTGTGAAGTCTGCAACTAAATTTAGTTTGGTATTTATTAAAGTATTGGTAAATTACTTATCATAAATAAGTAGGAGAAATAAATCAATTATTACAGCAAATTTTCACATGGTATCAGAGCAAGGTTCAGGCAAGATGGAAGCAAAGAAAAAGGGAATGGAGAATAGTAGTGATCAGAATATTTCTGAATTAGCTTCTAGGCTGGAAGAAGAGTTTGCTTGCCTATCAAGTTCTAGATCAGTCAAGGACTAGTACATTGATAGCGGGGCTTTAGCTCATATGACTGGAGAACGAGAATATTTCTCGAGCTATCAGGAGGAACATATGAACTTTCAAATCACAATGGGTAACAGGACGAAGTGCACCCCAGTAGGAAAAGGAACTATTATATTCTAGACAGCAGCAGGAGATAGTCTTCATGCCATGAATGTACTGTATGTGCCAGATATGGGAATGAATTTGATTTATGTCTCTTAATTACAAGATAAGGGATATGATGTATACTTCATTGGTAATAGAGTATATGTCAAGCATCCAAGGTGGAAAAATAGGGCCCAGATTGGAATTCGAAGAAAAATATTATAAAAGTTGCAACTCAAGTCTCCTATGGCACTAATAAGTAGTAATGTTGATGGAGAAAAAGAATTAAATGAGCTGTGGCATAGGAGGAAGGGACACTTACATCATGGGGCATTACAGATGCTCAATGAAATTGTCAAGGGGGTTCTAGTGCTTACTACCAAGCATGATGATACACACAAACGCTACGTGCTAGGTAAGTACGCCAAAGCAACATATTCCAGAAGCAACAATAGAGCTAAGAGTGCATTGGGGTTATTACACTCAAACATTTGCGGTTCAATGTCTACAAGGGCCATCAGTGGTGCTGAGTATTTTTTTACCTTCATAGATGACCATTCTAGGAAAACTTGGATCTATTTTTTGAGAACTAAGGATGAGGTCTTTGAATGGTTTAAAGAGTTTAAGGCTCTAGTGGAAAACCTAACAGGAAGGAAGATCAAGATATCGCGCTTAGACAATGGTGGAGAATACACAGATAATAAATTCACTGATTTATGTGCAAGAGAAGGGATCCGAAGAGAATGGACAACACCCTATAATTCAGAACAGAATAGAGTTGTAGAAAGGAATAACATAACTATTATTGGAGTAGCAAAGACGATGTTATATGGTCAGAATCTACCGCAGTTTTTATGGGAAGAAGCATGTAGCACGACTGTACACATTCAGAATAGGACTCCTCACAGGGCTTTAGGAAAGAAGACACTAGAGGTATTTTTCACGGGAAATAAGCTAGAAGTAAGTCACCCTAAGATATTCAAGAGTGTAGCTCATTGCCATATTCTAGAAGAGAAGTGGACCAAGTTAGAGCAGACTGCCGAAGTTGGGTATCTATTAGGTTACAACGAGACTTCAAAGGCATATCAGATCTACATTCGGAGTAGCAGAAAGATTGTAGTAAGGCGGGATGTGAAGTTCATGGAAGATAGAGCCTTCAAGAAATATCATGAGATGCCATTTTAAGAACACGGTAAGGATTCTCCTCTAGTCCAACAAAAAGGATCAGATTTGGTAGGAAGACAAGCATTTGGTTCAAGCATGGTTACTAGTACTAACATCTCCTCAAGAGAAGAGGAGTCAGGAGTGTCAAAGTAGGTACATGAAGAGGAACAGATGGAACCTCCCACCACCAGTGGAAGAATAGCTGAGAAGTATGAAAGAATATGAGGGATGCAGAGCAATTCATTGGAGCTCCTAGAGCTGAGAAAAGGAAACGTAGACAACCTGACAGGTACCAAGCATTGGTAGCTCAGGTTGAAGAACACTCTAGTTTTCAAGAAGCCTTACAAGAACAAGTTTGGGTGGATTACATGGTAGAAGAGTATAGTTCTATCATGACAAATGGTGTCTAGGAAATTGTACCATGGCCAGAGAACATATCAGTTGTAGGTTCGAGATGGATCTACAAGATCAAGTATGTTGCAGATGGAAGCATAGATAAGTACAAGGCTAGGTTTGTCACAAAAGGATATGTGTAAAAGGAAGGAATAGAATATGAGGAAACCTTTGCCCCAGTAGCTCGATATACCTCTATTAGAACCATTATATCCCTTGCAGCACAGATGGGATGGGAGATTCACCAAATGGATATTAAGACAATGCTATTGAATGGGGTGATAGAAAAGGAGGTATATATCGAACAACCAAAAGGTTTCAAAACACATGAAAATAAAACTCATGTGTGCAAGTTGAAGAAAGCCTTGTACGGGCTAAAAAAAGCACCCAAAGCTTGGTATGGTCGAATTGACAACTACTTATAGCAGATAGGATTCATCAAGAGTGATGCCAATCCCAATATTTATTATCTATTGGTAGAAGGTGAGCCGTTGATTCTATTATTGTATGTGGATGATCTATTTTTGACAGGATCATCCAAGCTCATAGAGGATTGTAAGCAAGAAACCAAGTTTGATATGAAGGATTTTGGGCTAATGCACTATTTTCCGGGATTGGAAGTTTGGCAGAAAGATGGTGAGATCTTCCTTGTCCAAGGAAGATATGCATAAGAAATTATGAAAAGATTCAGAATGTAGGATTGTCGACCTATGGCTACACCTATGATTACCAATTGGAAGATAATAGATGCTTCAAGAGACAAGGAAGTGGACCCCACCTTATACAGACAGTTCATTGAGTCACTTATGTATCTGGTCAACACTAGGATAGAATTTTGTTATGTTGTCAACACCCTTAGTTAGTTCATGGTGGAACCAAAACGGGTGCACTGGGCAGTAGTAAAGCACATTCTCAGGTATGTGTGTGGAACAGTAAATTTTGGATTAAGGTACACCAAGGGAAATGATATCGAATTGAGTGGCTTCGTTGATGCAGATTGGGCAGGAAGTTTAGTAGACAGGAAAAGTACCATTGGGTATTGTTTCAGTATTGGATCTTCATGGTGTAGTAAGAAGCAGAAATTTGTAGCTCTGAGCTCTACTGAAGCTCAGTATATGGTAGCTAGAAAAGCAACATGTGAAGCTATATGGCTCAGGAAACTCTATTCAGGAGAAGGATGGAAGTGACAAGGATATTCTGTGATAATTAGAGTTGTATCAAGCTCTTTGAAAATCCAATATTTCATGATCGCTCCAAACACATCGATATTTGGTGTCACCTTATCAAAGACTGTGTTCAACGTGGAGCGTACAATTGGAGTACACTCCCACAGGAAATCAGGTGGTTGACATACTGACCAAGGCTCTAGGAAGAGCCAAGTTTGTTCAATTTCAGGAACATATGGGTATGTTGGAAAATCCCATTTCAATAAAATGATGCAACGTTTGAGAGGGAGTTGTAGTACAGATGCAGTAGTGGTTGTGGCAATGTCATGGGCAGTAGTATAGTAGCAGCAACAACACAATGTTGGTGGCAGAAACAATGCAAAAAGGAGGTGCTTCAGAAACAGAGAAGCATGTAGGTGGACATTGTTGCTAGAGCACTTTCCTCGCTAAGAGGGAGTGTTAGTTTTTGGTAGCATTGGAAGTGCTCTAGCCTTGAAAATTGGTGGAGAGGCTAAGGCACATGAGTTCTAAAGAGCCTAGAAACTGTTTGGTGAAATTCCACCCGGATTGTATTTTATTAAAATAATTAATATTTTTAATGGAGTTCCTAAGTCTAAACTTAGGAAAATTAAAATATTAATGGGTATTAATCAAAATATAGGTGAGAATGATCTAGAAGGCTAATCAAGTCGTGTTTTAATCTTAACCATTGATTAGACACTTAATCTCGGCCGTTGAAGACTCAATAGGAAATGTAAAAAATGTAGGCTTGGGGTTCATTTCGAAAGACAAAGAGATTGAGGAAATTGATTTTCTGAGGTGAGAAGTTCTCAGGAGGAAAATCAATTGGGGAGATCTTGAAAATGAGGGGTAGAGAGAATCTAGGAGGACTTTCCAGAAAATACATGATAGAGAGGTGGAGAGAGATTGCAGAGAAGCAGCGTAGTAGCCGGGAGGGTTGACGTTGGGCTAGTTTGTGCCCACGTAGTCCTACAGTAGAGCCAGAAATGGCAACATAGAGAAGAAAAGTTGTCTGTCATGCAAAATCCAGAAATGTCGAGAACTACTGAAACTGCTGGAACTGCCGGGAATTGTCGAAAAAGCTGGGAGAGCTGACGTAGATCCAACACAAAAATAGTCAGGGTTAGCCATTTTTGTGCCGGATTAGTTGGAATTCTATCGGGTGAAGTGAGGTAAAACTCATATTTTCCGCCAGTATTTTCTCTGTAAGGGATTGCTAGATGAGCATCCTAGATTGTATTCATATATTTATTGCCAATAATAAGAAACCTTAGATCTACTACACCAATTTTCTGACAATGGGTTTTTCAGGGACAATTGTCCAAAAACAAGTGTGTCAATGTGATTGTTCATATGCCGATGTTTCTCTTGCCGTTTAATTTTCAGTTCTAGTTTGTGAAGTCTACAAGTGAATTTATTTTTGTATTTTCTGAAGTATTGGTAAATATCTGATCTGAAAATGGAATGTACTTGTTTAAGGGTGCAAGGTATCCATTTCCAATAATTTCAACTGTGAGCTAGACACTCCAAATGACCTCTAAAAATGTATAAACTTCTTATTTCTTATACAGAGATAGACTGTAGGGGCATTCACCGGACATGTCACCTCTAAAAAGAGGATGAGTTCCAGAGGCTACCTGGCCCTCTACAGGTTCTGCCTAAAGAAATAACAAAGTAAACACTTAGAAGTCTTTGACATACACATACTTGAAGGTTAAGGTCTTGCGGAATAAGACAAGTAACTTTCTGTAGCTGAATTAGTGATTATGTGCGTATGAAAGTTATATTATTTGCTGTTTAATACTTTATATCAGTTTTGTTTAGCATATCATCTTCAGCAAATAAAGACATCAAAATGATAAAGCAGTTCACCCCCCCTCTGGGCTACATCTGCTGGACCAAACCTCTCCAACTAGGCTTGTCCTCTTGTATTAAAATTGATACAAAGGCTAATACAAGAATATGGGTGTCTCAAAGGACAGATCTGACTGTAAAAACAGAATCAGAAGATAGAAATTAGCCAAACATGCTCTTTCCCAAACACTAAACAGTGAATTTTGTACCTTATACAATACTTTCCCCAATTGGCCCTAGTGGCCCTTTAAACTTGCATGGAGAATTTCAAGGTGAAGATGACCTCAATTGGTTCTGAAACCTCTGCCATTAGACTCAGAAGGTCGAAAATAGCAGACATAGGCTTTTGAATCACCAAAAACGGATGAACAGAGCCCCCAAACAGCTCAATCCCTGAAATGGCCCTAGTGGCCCTGAAAGCTTCCCTGAAGCTAAACAGTGAGAAGAATGTCTCAAAAGGAAAAACGAGCTGTAGAAATGGATTCAGAATGCTGAAAACCTTCAGAAATGACCTTCGTTCCACATTCACTGGCTGCACAATTCCCAATGCAGCTCCCAAACTGATTTGGCCCTAGTGGCTCTTGGAACTTCCACGAAGCTAAAACACCTGCAAATGACCTTAGATGGCTGTGAAACCTATGCCAATGGCTTCAGAAGGTTGAAAATACCCAAAATAAAAAAAAAAATCGTCCAAAACGGACTTTCCTAGCCAAAGTTATGGCCATTTACTCCCAACTGCCAGTTGCCCTTGAAAAACTCCAGTTAACTGTAGTGGAGGTCCAGATAGGTCCGCCAATTATGGCGGGACCGCCCAAATTTGGCGCTCCGCCAAATCCGCCACTAACTGACCGCCGGTTCCCTGGGTAGTGGTCGCATGGCGTGGTCATATTGCATGGGGGCTGGCCCGCTTTGGTTTCCGCCCAAACCAAATTTAAACTTTAAGAGATGTTTCTGCCGCTTGCCATTCAACATCTAGTGCTGTGGTATGATGGTAAAACGTTTGGTTATATACCTGGAGGTTGTGGGTTCAAACCACGTGCTCGACCAAAAATTTTGGAACTATATGCACCCACATATGTTGACGTCACCTTGGGCCACGTGGCGCCCTTTGGGCTTGCCACGTGGCAGCTTGTGATTGGCTGACCAAAAAGAATATTCCCCAGAATATTCCAAGGAATATTTCGTGGAATTTTTTTTTTTTTAATGATTTTTTTTTTTAAAGTTCAAAAATTAAGGGTTATTGGGCGATTTTGTTTTTGGCATAACTTTCTCATAGGGCGACCTTTCTTCGAACCGTTTGCAGCGCCGGAATCAGGAAGACGAGCTCTATCCAATTGTTTAAGTTCCAATCAGTTTTGAGCACTTTCATTTTTGACCATTTTACGACACTTGGTACTGAGCTCCTGATCAATAACTTATCACAAATAAGTAGGATAAATAAATCAATTATTGCAGCAATTTTTCACAAGTAGCCCATGATTCATCCACATGGCAGCCTGCGATTTGCCCACGAAACGCCCAATCACCATCTATTCAACCTTCCACATCATCATTGACTACCATGTAACCATTCACTGCCATGTCATCATTCTCATCAGCATCTGAACAATCCACTTGGCAGATGTTTATACTACCATGTGGCATTTTCAGATGCTGCCATGTGGCAACCTTTGGTGCCAGTGCATTTTTGGCCAAAACTTCAAACAACCATAACTTTCTCATACGGTGTCATTTTTTTACGATTCAAGCATCGTTGGAAAGGTATTGCCAAGATATACACGATGAAATAATTCCGATCTTCATTTGAGACAATAAAAAATGGTCATTTGTTTTGGATTTTGTAGCAAATGGACCTCGAAACTTCTTGAAAATAGAAATAAATTTGTCAGATCATGTTTTTCATGCATTTACTCTAATATATTTTTTTAAATCACTCAAAACAAGTATCTGGAAAGCAATATAGTCTAAAATGCACCACTGCCGATAGGTAAAAATGCATTTCGTTTTTCCTTGAATCTATTTCATTAAGCACTATTTGTGAATTTTTGCAGATCTTACATTTTATTGTGGATTAGTGTTAAGTTTTTTTTCAAGATCGAGGATGATAACAAGACTACTTTATGTATGGGTGGTTTTCAAAGACCACATTTTTCAAATAAAAGCATGTTCCAAAAGAAATCTTGAAGGCAATAACTTGATCACATCCATCATGTCAATTGTTGCCAAAGTAACCTTTCAAAATGCCATCAATGCCATTATGTACTTATTCATTTTCCTCTTTCTAAGCTTACAGTCCTTCCATGAATTTCCATCCTACTGCTAAATTTCATAACTAATTTTCTCTTTACAATCATCATACTTTCCTGCCTCATTTTAACTCACCCTTAACCCAAAAATAAAGTCATTCAACTCCCTTACAATGTTGAGTCACCCCATTTTCCTCTTCCTTTTTGTCAAATAAACCTTGCTTCATAATGCAATAATTTCATCTATGGTCCTTCAAATTATTATTTTATACTCACGTTGGATGATGGAGGATTCATTAAGGCCTCCCTTCTAACATGTCTTGACCCATCGACTCCGACACATAATCTATAAAAACTAGAGATCTTTCTAGTACCTTGAGGCTTGCATGCCTTAATGGCAAGTTCTCTCGCTAATAAATAATGAAAATACATCAATGTCCCCTATTTGTCGGATCTTCTAGGTGACTTGACTACGACACATCTATTCGTACCTAGTAATATGTACTTAGGCATCTTGACCCTCATTGACATCAATGTTGATTAGTCTCGTGTTGGTTAATGGCTGGTAATCCAACAATTTATTTCTATGTTCGACATCAACACATCTATTCACACACATAAGAATTATGCCACTGAGTAGAAATGAATGAATACTATATGATTTCAGCAGCTTGCAACAATGTTCTAATAAATTACAGTTCAACTCCAGAATTCAGTAGTAGCAGCAGCATTGTCATAGCAATAAATATTCCAATCTCAGATCAGATTCATCCTCTATTCATACAACCAATAGAAAGAAGAAGTAGACCATATTTTTTTTCCACTTCACATTCCATGATATAGTAGCAACAACCACACTCTTTCATATACATAGCTTGTCCACTTTTCAGGTAAGTGAAGGTATGATTTCTTATTTTAATCATGTAATTCCTTAAATGCTGAAATTGTGATTTTGGAAAATCCCTCACCATATTTATATTCCCTTTCTCATTTGCCAAAAACTGAAAATATATTTAGTTGGGGGGAGGGGAAATATCCATTAATTTTTTTTCCATATTACATATTCCTCATACATTGTTGACCAACATATCTTTCCCAACCAACTATTATTTCATTTTGATTCTAAAAGTTTATATGTTTTGCAATGGTTAATTGATAAGCACATTAATGGTTGGAAACCATTATGGGGCCTTAAAAAGGAATTCTCAATGTGTTGAATTATTTTGATGCAACAAAAATAAGAAAAATATTACTACACAAGAACCAATACTCATAATTTTTTGGTTGTCACACAAGAACCAACCATAAAAAATATGTTGTAATCAAATGTATTTCAAAGTACACTTTGCAAAGAGAATAAAGTTATCAAATGATCTGATTATGCAAAGTTAAAAGAGAAGCAATACAAAGCCAAAGTTCATATAGAAGCAAATCATTTCAAGAAGATCAAGTTATGATTAAAGGAATCAATGCAAAGCTGCATGAGGACATGTAACATTTTCAGTTGGGGAGAAATGTTGGGCCTTCAAAATGCCATCCTCTTTCACCCTCATTTCTATCATTTTACCATATTATGTAGCTCTTTACCATATTCTACAGTTCCATAACCCTACATTAATACCATTTGCATGATCATATGCGTTTATCATTATTATTTTCCAAGTCATTTATTTTAAGTATTTTAAGAGAATTTATGATTAAATATTAGGAAATTAGCATGTTTTCATATATATCAAAAAATGGGATGAGTTTTATGATGTTGTAGGCCTATTTGAAGATTTTATAAGAGCCTTATTTCGCCACTCAACCACAAATTCGAATTTCGATTTCAACTCATGAAGATTTGTGGAATATTTGTAGAAGATTTGTATCATTGACTAAGCACACTCAAAGGAGAATAATCATGGATGTTTTGATATGTTCCTCCTAAATATGTGTGAGAGGATTTGTATCTCATAGTTTTAGGTAATTGGTTGTAACCACAAGAGATAATTGTGGATCTAGGAGAGATTTGTGGATGTACATTTATTGATTAGTTATCTTAATTTTTTGTATAAATAGGAGTGCATCCTTCATTCAAAGGTGTTCCATCCAAGATCTCAGATATTATAGAATAGAGAATAATGGAGAAGAAATGATTAATGTAATTGTAAAGTGAGGATAGAGATGAAGAGGGTTTAATTATTGTAATATCTTTGGAACTTTCTCCAACTTCTTTTCATGGAATACATGTTTTTTGTTTGATCTCCAAGCTTTGATAATTCTTCAGTTCGCTTGCTGAGGAGTGGATGGCCCCCATCAACCGCATCTTGCGCACCTCTCTAATTTGCTATAAATATTTATGTTATTTCATTTATGCAAGTTTAGTTTAGTTTCTTTTATGTTATTTTGATTATATGTTTATTTAATTAATGTTGTTTTGTTAAGATTGATTTAATTTCCTTATGTTTGGATTGGATTGATACACTAGTAATCTCATAGACTACTAGATTAAATTAATTTTTCATTTCATAGCTTAGATTAGAATTGTTGGTTTTCATAGAGCTAGTCTTTTGAGAGAGAAAATGATTGAAAGAGAATGTGATTGAGAGAGAATGCGTGCACTTTCTTTTCATTTGTTTTTATTATTTGCTTTGAAATTAGTTTCAGTTTCTTGCATTAAATTAATCTATTCTGAGAAATAATCGCCTAGTACATATAGTACACGTATACCTCATCAGTTCACGAACCTCGGGTTGATAATTTAATGACAGGGATTTAACTCACAATTAAATCACCCAACAACTACCATTTTGATCCCAACATGAAAGAAAACCCATTTCCTTCACAACATGGAATATGGTGCTAAAGAATCAAATTCCTTTCTAACAATTCTTAATTTATCTTATGTTTATTGTACAAATATCCTCTTGGTTAACTCTTTATTAACTTCCATTATTGCATGTGTTATGTCCTCTAAACCTAGAGTGATTAACTGCTCTTGTATTTTTTGTTCAAAAACTTTACTATTTTATTAGCAATATGGGGTTTATCTCCTAACTCCCTTTAAATTATTTCAATTTCTCTTTCAATTTGATACACCACATCTGACTCTTCTCCAATGATCCAACATGATCCCCACATCTTTAATACATAGGTTACTATATCTTCCCACAAAATTTTCCTTGCTTTAAGCAAAGATTGTGCTCTCACTAGCTAGCCTTTCAACCATTCCACTTCCTTTTGTAACCTTGCCTTTAAATCTTGATTAGTATTAATAAGTAAATTTCTATCTGCCAATTCTTCCTTGAGGTTATTAATCTCAAAAAAATTTAAAGTGAGTATTTGTTTAAGATTCCCAATTCCAATATCTTCAATACTTAGTATCAACATGATTTCAACAAGTTTCTCTAAAGGGTTAAACTCAATTGTTGATGTTGTTGGAGATGTTGAAGGTGTTGCTCAAATATGTTCTTGCTTTTCTTAGTTAGAATTTCAATTTATTGTGCATAAGTCTCTAGCTGCTTATTCTGTTCAATTTTTAAAGATAATAAATGTTCATTTTTCTTTTGTGTAACTTCTAATTTAGAAGTCTGAACATGCTCAGTTGTTGGCATATAAATTTTTCATTTTAAGTACTTTGATGTCAATGTCCCTGGATTTTATCAATGCTTGTACATCAATAGATTCATCTCGATTTACTCCCGACCTAATTATAATCTTCTCTAAATATTTAATCTCCATCTTCATATTTCTTGTGCTATCCCCTTGCTTGGTGTTTCTGTATAATTAATTGTGCATATGTATGATCCTTTTTAATTATTTAAGTCTGAAAGACATTTGAATAATTTAATTATCAGTAATTTATTACTAATGATAATTGATTATAAATATGTAATTATGATGTTTATTTTTTTTATAAATAAAGAAATATGGAAAATTAGTTTTTGAGTACATGTGGCTGAAAGAGATGAAGCTGCAAAATTATTGGTGAGTAATAATTACCCATCAATAAGTCCTAGGCATCTAATCCCGATGATTAGATTTATTGATAAACTATGGAAATTGACCAATTAATTGTTTCCTAAAAGACATGATGTTGTCTTTGAGAGTGGGAAACAGAAGCTCATTAATGATCTAGTAACTACCTACCACCTATGGGTGAGGTGGAGGAGTTACTAACCACCAAATAGTAGTAGATGGGTAATTCATAAAAATCATTTTTTTCTACTTGCTTTTCGCTCAATCTGGAAAAAGAGAAGAGGAGACTTAAGAGAAGCAAGGGATAAAGAAACAAGGCAATTTTTGTAAACCTATTATGCTTAGGGAGATACTAGTTGGTTTGTAGTATCAAAGCTGAGATTAGCCAAGTACTTAATTATTAATTTTCCATATTGCTACTTTTCAAGTCAGTATTCTTACCTACAATGTTTATTTCTCTAAAAGAAGTAGTTATGTTTTTCATTTGTAAAATCTTGTGCAGTAGAGAAGAAAGTAACTGATTATGTTTTATTCATAAATTCAGTGTAAAGAAAATAAAGGAAATAGTTGTGCTTTTAATTATAAATTCTGAAGAATAGAAAAGAAGATGAAAATGATTATATTGTGCTTATAAATCTATGCAGATAACCTGCATAAGAATGAAAATTATATAGTGTTATAAATAGAGAGATTAATTATAGAATATAATGTCTTTTATTTTGATGAGTTTTGAGTAAAAAGGATGGATGAATTTATATGTATAACAAATAGTAATTATGCTACTATAGAAAATAGTATATGCAATGGCATGATAAAACACACACACACACATAATTGTAAAAATAAATAGTTACATGTATATATAAATGTTAGACCAAACACATACATATTAGTTTCCTGTGTGTGTAATAGAAGAAATTAGAATAACAAATTATATATATATATAAATTGTGCGAGAAGATTCTAATATAAATAGCAAAAGCATTGACAAGTTCTTTTTCTGAGAGAAGAAAGAAAATAGTAAATATTTTATGTCACGAGTACAACCAAAACTCCTTAGTATTCATAGAAAAAAAGATAATATAGTCTAACACAAATAGATATTATGGATAATGTGGAATAATTATACAAATCTTTATAGAAATTAGAGATAAAGAAAAACAAAGTATATTTACTTTTATAAGGGAAACATTAGTTACAGAGAGAAAATGTTTAGTCAAACACATCACCCATAAAATAAAAATAGACAATTAATGAATATATAGTACCGAGTAATAATTGTTTAAATTAACAGAAAAATTGTTGTACTATAGATAAGGCATGATTATGTATATGTTATTAAACAAACAAAAAATGAATTCCATTCATATAAATACTCAAAAAATAAGGTTGAAACATTGACCTTAAAAGGAATAAAATTTAAAGTTAAGTTTATAAAATGAGTACACTCTTCCAAAGCGTTGCAAGTAAAATGATAGAACACTCAGAGAATCTTATAAATATGTAAGAGATCTCGTTCAATGAAGTCACCAACATAGGAACTGGGTATAGGAGCATCTGACCTGGTAGAAGAGTTGAATGTTTTGTGAGTTGAGGCTAAATCACATATGAACTTGGAAACATCGAACGAAAAAAGTCACTATGTATGGATATAGAATCATTACCTGGAAAACATAAACACAATAACAATAATTAGTAACTAGGAATAAGATAGAAATTGTAAATGGAGAATTAGCAATAAGAGGGTAAATGAATAAAGGCTTCTTACACATAACTTTGGAATAGTAACTTGTTCCATGCTACTCTCTGCCTGCAAAAGAGTTAAGCGAATTAGTTGTTCATGTAAAGATAGGGAAATATTTCTTTAAAATAATGAGTATAGTTATATGTATTATTAAAATTGTACCCTGAGAATTTTAATGTCATAGACATTCTAAATTCTATTTCTATAGAGATACGATCAATAACTGGTAAAGAAATGAAAACATATATGCCTAGTAATTATAAACAAAAAAGGAATGGGTTAATCTTTGTTCATAGTGGAGAAGAAACTTCAAACCATTGAATAACTATTATACGGAAAATAAAATTAAGAAAAGCATGCTTCTCAATATCTAAATTGACACCTATAAACATGGTCCAGAGAGTAAAAACCCTAACTAAAAATACTCAATTCAAAGTACATTTTATATTAAAAATAATACAAAAATATATCTTTGTACAATTAAACTAACTATAAAGAAAAAAGGAAAAATATTTTACTCTTATATATATTGTAGAGGGTTGTTAGTCTAAATAGAAACATAAACATAATGATTATAGTGGTATCATTACCTAGAATTCAAGCTCCGAGAGCAAGGGTAGAAGTTCCAGAATCCTCGTGACTTTTATATTCCAAAAAAAGAAAACTTGTAATAGATTTCAAACCCTTAATAATTAAAAATTCAAATGAAATTTAAAACAGAGATATCATATGAGGAAAATGGTATGCATGATGAATTTAAGCCAGGGTCTTATCTGAATGTTGACAATGACGAGAGGGAAAAGCACTTACATAATGTTACAGTGTTTAAAGGAAGATAAAACCCATATGGTCATCGACCATATGTTTTGAAACAATTCCTCACCAAAGAAACGTCGCAAACTCTAAAATAAGTTTCATGTGGAGAACATATCATACCAAATCAGTCCAAAGTAGTATAAATGTTTGCAAATTCCACCAAAGAACAAATTAGCACATGAAAAGAATTTTAAGTAATGGTAATGTAAGTTACCTCTGGTAAAAATGTGAATAATTCCAAACAGACTGAGTAATTGATAGTCAAAAGGATTTGATAACGCAAAGGATGGAAAAAAAATCGTAAAAACTCAACCAAATCAAAAGGATTTGATAACGCAAAGGATGGAAAAAAAATCGTAAAAACTCAACCAAATCAAAGAATTAACGATGGAAACAGAGTTGCAAGGTAACCGAAAAGCTATCAGAATAGTCTTTGTATCCTTTGAGAAAACCCTAGAGTTGACACAGTTGATTTGGAATGATCGTAATACAACCGTCGATGCGGTAGGTCAAAAGGGCCCTTCATGGAAATCCCATAAATCAACACATGTACACGTGGAAGAATTTAGAGGGTGTTATATATATATATAAAATGTCGAACAAAATACAATGAAATCGATGTGAAGAACTATATGAATAATTATACCACATTTAAATGATGAGCATAAACAATGTGCATCAATAAGGTTCGACAATTTTATATTATTATGAGATACGAGTAAATTGTGTATTCATAAAGGATCGATAATGTATTATATTACTATGATATGTGTATAATGAATATATGTAGGTTATGTGTCATGTAATGTACACATGATAATCTCTTTAGTGAGGATAATCTCTTTAGTCTTATAATTATTGTAGACTTGGAATAAGACCAATTATTATATACTTATAACCATGGTATGGATATAAGAACATAGTTATATATTTATATAACCATCTTATAAGATCATAGTGTTAAATATAAATATGTAAACATAGATTAAGAATTTTGATGGAAAGGGAATGCGATACTTTCATTAGTAGAACTAATCCACTCTTTAAAAGGAATACCTACATTATCAAGGGTATAGTAAGAAATGATATCTGAGATGAAAGATAATAGTATGAAGGAAGAAAAAAATTTAGTAAAGAAAGTTAAGGTTTGAAAATGAAACTCTCATAGGAAGTTATTTCATGGATTATGAATAAAAAATCACAAAGAATATGCCCTGGTAAATGATAGCCTCACAAAGTATGATAGGATTTTATCATTTAGTTGAAGAAAAGTACATAGATTGCATAAACTTAATGGAGAAAATATTTACAAGAGAAAGAAGGTTACATATTTAATTAATTAATTGTTTTATTAAAAAAATGGTTGAAGTAGGTACATTCATTTCTGGTTGCAATCTTCTCTTGCTCTAGCTAATTTGTAATCTTTTTTTAGTGTTGATTCCAACCTAGATACATTTAAAGTAGTATATATATTATATTTTTGAAAACTATTTCTTCAGTCTATCTGTGCAAATCTATTTGATCCACCAGATGAATTTTCTGTAGGTCAATGGAAAACTTATCTACCTTGTAATCTTCTATAGTCTTGACAGTTTGGGTCTTTGGTTCTAGAACTACCATGTTAAGTTGTCCTTTTTTCATAATCGAAAGTTGAAAGTGACTTGGTTTGCAATGAGTCTAAACCTTGCTTCCATAATTTTTTATATGAATCTTGTTTCATTTTGAGGTTCTTATGTTTTATCTCCAGAAACTTAGAGTAAATATTTTCGTGTTTTCCTATTGAAGGGGGTGCACCAGAAGATGATTATTCTTGAATCGAAGTGGTTGTTGGTAAGAGCTCCCACTAGAAAGCAAACTCGCTTGAAGTAGCTTCCTTTATGTTTATAATTGTAAATGGATTCTCCTCATCTTCTACTCTTTTCCTTTTCCTTGATCTTTTCTCTTCATGTTCAATTCTTGAAGTTGCAAAAGATTGTTAAACCTCCTCAATCGCTCTTTTGAGATCCTTTTATTTTGGTTGTGGTGTTTCCAAAGTTGATGGTTGTGAATATTTTCCTATTTATTGGCTTATTAGTTCATTTTGAACTAGATGTTTCTCCCATACTTTTGCGTTTGCAAACTATTATGTTTCTATTTAAAAAAATGTTTGTATGGGGTTGATCCCTGCTTTACTCTTGTCTTTGATATGATCTCATGATGATCATATTTCCAGAGTTCTCTCTGAAGAAACTTCATATGTTTTAGCATTTCCTCAACATCTTGAAATATTTCTCTTGTGTTAACTGAGTCCCAACCTCCTTTTTCAATTGATAAAATTTTGGTTAATTTTTAGACACAAAATGGATATGATATGATTTGAGCTCTGCTTGACAAATTCAAATGAAAAATCCCTCATAAGAAAGAAAACGGGAAACCTATAAGGTGTTAAACCGCAACCATAAATCCCTATCTCTATAAAATATTTGTATAAATATGAGTCACCTACTCTGGTATTTGGACTTAGCTTTAGAATTTTCTTAGCTTCTGTAAACATTCTTAGATGATATTCATTAAATAATAAAAAATATACAACTGACAAGAACTTATTTACAAGGTATGAAAAGTTGGAGTCCTAAGAATTCTTTGTCACCATTGGTGTCCAGTGAATTACATAGATTACATTTCCATCTTGATCTTGAGTATTCAGATGAAGAGGAAAAAATTGTCCACGTAAAATTACATAAAAGGATATACTAGAACTAATTTATATCTAAAAGACTTAGTGAGATTATACTAGGCCAATTGGACATTGACAACTTTGGCTAAATATTGACTGAAATGGAACCTAAGGAATTTTTGGCTAGTGATAAATAAGTGAGGATCACTATGATATTTTCATCTACAGTATGGTCAACATCATACCCTAGCTAACAACAAACCATTGATACAATTTTCCTTGACATTTCAGGAAACATACTAGAGGGGTAAGGGGAAACACATTATGGAAATTGAGAATTTAGAGGTAAAAAGGACTCTAAGACAAGGGATTTTTCTTTAGAAGCTAATTCATTATAGGAATAACTCATAGCATCTTCATTTAGAGGATGGATTTCAATTGGTAAAAATATTTTAATAATTTCATGGATAGACACATAATTAATACAAAATTGAACACAACCATGTTTTGACATAATGGCTTGTTTACTGGGTAGATAGTTCTCAACACACTAGGAGACAAATTCTAGAGAAGGATGTTTTTGAGGAATGATATATTGTGCTAAGTAAGACTCCTAGGTCAAAACACTATCCTTTTGATCCTTGAAGCACTGAAAATCCCACTATCTAAGGTCATAGAGATTGAATCCATAGTAGGTTTAATGTGAAATGGCATCTCTGTCATTTAGTGGAAAGTCCTCAAAGTACGTTGCGTATAATAATCTGATTGAGGTTTGGTAAATTTAATCTTTGTTATGAATATATAAACAAATATTTGTAGCTAAGAATTACCTGAGAAAATTTTTGAGTGAATTGTGTGCCAACCTAGGTGATTATGCATTAACACCAATTTCATCAACATACAAAACTATGTTGTTCCTATCTGAAGAAATACAAAAACCCCATTCTTTTATTTGTAATGTGGTCGGTACATGTGGAAATATTCTATTGAACTTAATATTTATTATTTGAAACAAACAATGGTTTCTTACTTATTCACAATTTGACGTCATCTTGAAGATTTTTCACACGTGGATGAATGCTTTTGTGCCATGTGGATGCCACCTAGAGAGGGCTTGTACACCAACTACCCGTCGTTTATTTTAGTGGCCACTAACCAACTGTGGGGTCAAAATGTCATGTCATGTAGCTGATATCAAGGGGGCACCAATCTATTTTGAAAATCCTTGGGGGGGTTGGGGGACATAACTTGTAGCATGATAAATATCTGACAATTTAATACTCAAGTAAGATTTTAGACCCCCCCCCCCCCCCCCCCCCCCCCCCCCCCCCAAATTAAACTTCAAAGACTCAGGAATTCCAAACATGGCTCCCATTGTAACCTCATGATTGAACGCTTCAAGTGATCCTCCTCCACACTTGAGCTTAGTAAGCATTCAACAATTTTTAAATCCTAGATCAAGCCTACTATGATACTAGACTTCATATGAAATTAAAGCTTGAAATACTTTTGTATGTTAAATGTAACTTATTTTAACTTTATAAATAAAGTTTAATTGAGAAATTAAAAATATGTACATGCAGAACAAACAACAATAAGAAATACCATAAGAATAATTTGATAACAAATTTCACCCTTCTTGGGCTACATCTTTGGGTCTACTTCAAATGAGCAATTGATCCATCAAAATAATGAAAAAAACTTCAAATGATTTCTTACATCAACATTGATCTCCAAACTACAATAAAAATACATTCAAGAACCCTCTAGGAAAAATATAAGACTATTGGAATATTCACTATGTCCACTTCTTGCAAGAAAAATGGCTTTATGGCCTTTACTTCCCAAAACTTTGTTAGAAAATACACCTTAAAAAATTTCTACACAATATATTTCACAACTCCAAGTTGTGGTGCAATTATAAAGAAGAAAGTTAATATAGGTGAGGTTGTGAGTTCAATTCTCAATTTTCCATGAAGTTTGGGATACATTATGTACATGAAGTTTGGGATGTACATTATAATCTTTTTGCATAATACCTCAAAAGTAATATTTATATAAATAAATTGGTGGATAACTTAACTCATTTGTAGATCATGGCATGGTGGTAAGACTTGTGGTTAGGTTATGGGAGGTTAATGGTTTGAACCTTTTAGTTTCATATTTTGTGGGATTTTATTTGCAGCTAAAAGCATAAATAATATAACCTTTTCCTAATATAACATAACACACATCTTGGCCTAGTGGTAAGACAAAGCATTTGTGCCAACTAGGTTGGGGTTTCAAATATTTCCATTGATATAATTTTGCAATACAACTTTGATCTTCCACACATCCAGTCCACATATACCTTCTGTTAGCCTCCTATACCAATAGGTTTTCATCGCTCATGATTGACAGTGGAAGTGCCAAAAATGCTCACCTTCCATGCTACTAAGGTTCCATTTTTGTGAAGAAAGAAGACAGTTAAAAAATGTAAAGAGGGTATGCCTTAAAAGAAAAATCAAAGGGCAAGAAAATGAATTGGTCAAAGAAAAAATAAAAGAAATGAACCCCAAACAAAGACCATGAAAGTGGCTAGTCCAAATTGCCACTACTACTTTGATGGGTGGTCCAACAGCTCAAGCTGGGCCTCACCATGTTTTAAATTACATGTTGTAGACTAGAGAGGAAGTACCTGTTCAAACAGTTCAAGCTTGACAGATGACTAGGTGGATAGAGAAAGAAAGGAGCCCAACTGCTTAATCTGGGCCCCTGGAAGTCATAAGGGTAGACTTAGATAGGAGGGCAGCAAAAAGAAAAGTTGTCAGGGTTTGCAAGGCTAAGTGCACCCTTACAAAGGAAGAAAAAATGTTAGGCATATTAGGCAGGGTAGGCAGTTGAAGGTTGCAGAAAGCAAGATCTAAGCATATCACTTGGAAAAAATCACAATGTTGTCAACAGCGGGAGAAAGGCAAGAGCAGTGGCCTATTTGGCAAACTACTAAACCATCACTAACTTCCCTCATCCCCTTCAAAAGTTTCTTACTAACCTCCCCATGAGCACTACAGGATCTGCCTGATCAGTCCTCCTTATACTCCTCATTTGTAAAAATTTCATGTCAGAAATGACTTCTCTCTTTGAAGAGCAGCCACATTTCTTGTGTAAAAATTCTTTTCATTTTGATCTACTCCCTAACGAAGTTTGTCTCCTAAAAAGCTTAGTATCTATCACTTCCCATCCACATTCCCCTCCAATACTAACTACTAACTTTACCTACACTAAATCCCCTATGTCCCCCATTTCCCTATTACTATAACACCATGGTGTATAAAACCCCAAGCAATGTATAAATATCCCCCCTTTAGCATTATAGCTAAATAACACTTCTAAGGGAGACATTAGCCCACCAGGGACTATAGTCAACCCTGCTTTGGGATTACCCTAACCTCTGGTCAGAGTAATAACCTATACTAAACCCTCATTTACCCTTTTTCCGAAAAAATTCATAAAAACCCCCTCTCCCCCTCTCAAACCCAATATTCATATGTTTTTCTAAACCCGACAGTCTAACCCGCATACCCCAAACCCACAAAAAACCCCCTAACCTAAAGTTTCAAAACCCAAAATATTAAATAAATATTTTATTGGCCGGCGAGTCCCCCCCAAACTTGCACGATGGGTCGGGGTGCCCGCCAGCCCTTGATCTCCCGCCTCCCTCAATCCAACAGTGGGCGGGCGATTTGAGATTTGAACATGCCGCGGTTTAGCGTCCGGGGAGCGGGTGGTTTTGCCCCCGTACGCTGGACGCGTGGCAGCCGGCGGGGGTGTTCGGAGCCCCCCTCCCCGATACCGCCTTCTCCCAAAAGCGGTGCGGGGAGACCGCTTACCGCCTCCCCTCATACCGCCTCCTCTGTCACATCACCCTCACGTCATCCTGACGTCATGTCACCAGCCCCCGCCACCGCGCCTCGTGGCCCTCCACATCACCTTGCCACCCCACACCATCCGCCACCGTGTCCTGCCATGCTGGCCTCCAGCTCAGCACCCACGTCACCTTCCGTACCCGGGCCCGCCATGACGTCATGCTGACGTCATCGGTGGAAAAGCGCCAATAACCCCCATTTTCCAAAATTATCGTTAAAAACGCGCAAACAGGCCGTTTTGTGTCATTTTTGTTTGAAAAGAGCCAGAGCCGTTGTGAGCTGTTCGCACCGAAAATTGCCTCCAAGCTGCCAAATTCAAAGCTCCGGACGCGTCATTCACCAATTCAACTAAGTTCTACACCCACTGTTCAACCCGGAGGCCCTCGGCATCGTTTATCCAGGTATTTGCCAGAATTCACCTGTTTCACCCGTGTTTACGCCATTTCTCTGCAAGTTGTCCATTAAACACTTGCTAAATCCAACATTAAGGACTGTTATTTAATCAATTCTCGACCAAAGAAACCTACATTGCCCCCTGCTCCAAAAATTTGATGTTAAAACAATAATTCGCGGTCTTAATTTGCAAATTCATCCTCAAGCTGCCCGACATTGTTCCCTTTTGCCGAGTGCAGGCTTGAAAAGCTGCATTTCACCAATTTTAGTCCTGCCCGCCTTCTGCATTTCATCCTAGTTGTTCACAATCCCTGTGAATTTACCCAAGCAGAGCAGAGGCAAGCTTGCTTAGCCTGCCTGTTCCTCTTTGAAGAACATATCTAGCACCTACATTCAATTTGCCAATTGACCTCTAGTAAAGCCTTGCAAGCTATTACACTTACCTTGTAACATTCACAAATTACATAATGGCTGCTCCTGCACCTACATCTCTCAGTGTTGCCCCCATAAATCCACCAAATAAAGACCTGGAGTCCTTGCCTCTTGCTGACAGAGATTTCCTCATCCAAGACTTTGTGGGTGATAGGAACCATTTGCAGACCTTCAGGGAATTGAGAGATGACTATTTAAACAACAATGATACATATGGGATATGGGAATCCAATCTGCCTTATTACTTCCTCCCATCTGTCAACATTTTTCCAGAGATTATCTGCCTATGTGCTGAGAATTATGATGCAAATCATAGAGCTGTCAAGTCTCCATCTGGGAGCATCCTCTTTCACATTAATGCTGAGTCCATCAACCAGATGCTCAACTTCAAACAAACTCAGCTGCTGTTTCCTTTATCCATGAACTATCTGCTGGATACAGGTGCCAAGATGTCCACTGCTGACATTCAGAAGATCACCCAGACATTTATGAGGCCTGACCGCCAGCCCACAGGGCCACCTCCCTACTTGTATGTCCACTTTACTGATGTAGGCAAACTTCTGCTGGACATGATTGCTTATGTGTTGGGCTCTAAAACCAGTGAGTTTGTTGATGAGACAGTGCTGGTATTACTAGCTGCTTATAGCCCAGGCCAACCTCCTGCCTATAAATATAATTTTGCCAAATTCATAGCCAACAAGATACATGAGTAGCTTTTCAAAGTAGACAGGGAGGGCATATTCAAGTATTCATCTTATATCTACCATATGTTCATGTACTACCAGTCCGAGGCTTTTCCATGCCATATTAAAAAGCTGGATTCTAGAGGAGAAAGAAGATATGTTATCTTCTGGACATCTGTCTTCCACCAAGTCCAAAATTCACCATATTCATATTGTGAATTTATTGATCAATTTGTATACCCAGTCTCTTGCTTGTTGATGAGGTCCCCTCCTCCCAGAGTGTCATTTGAAATACAGAAAACCCTGCAGCTCTCTAAAAATTATAAAATAGGTGATTGGTAACTATACCAGGATCATACAGTCATCAGAATCTATGGCTGCGAGCTCTGTCCATACAGGCTCCCAAAATATGTGCCCATGAGAATGTTTGCCTTGGAGTACTATAGGCAGCTCATTCACTCTGACCTCACTCACTTTCACAGTGCCAAAAAGAAAGCCCATCTCAAGTTCAAGCACCACCTGGGCCCCTTCATCATGAATAAAAAACAGGGATGGCAAGATGCTGAGCAAATCCTCAAAGACAAGTACAAGCTCTCAAAAAGCTTCCGGTGGGTCCCTTATGACCCTAAAGGCTTCATCTGTGCCAGGAGGGTTAAGTACAAACTGTAACAAGATACATTAATTGAGAAATTAACTGAAGAAGAGATAATGCAAAAGAATGTCAAGGATTTGGAAAAGACTCTTGACTTAGATTCTGTGCAGCAGGTAATCTTCAAGCAACCACATCCAGTGGGAGAAGGGACCTCAGCTACAACAACTGCACCAGCCACCCAGGCGCCTTCTACAGCAGCATCAGGTACAGATAAAGTAAAGGAATAATGGATGCTGAAGAGGAAACAGTAAAAGAACAGCCTGCCTCCTCAATTGGGCAGCAACAAGAGTAGACCCCTCCACCACAAACAGAACCACCAGCAGCACCTATTTTGCAGACTCCAGCACATGAGGAGAGGGGTAAGAAAAGAGACAGAGAAGAGTCCACTCCTACTAGTGGATCCTCCCAGCAACCTGAGGCTAAGAGGCAAAAGGTTGACTCCCCAGAGATAGAAGAAATAAGTGAAGAAGTCCTTGACAGTCCAAGGAAAGAAGGGGGAGACAGCCAGCAAACGGGTACAAGCTCCTTTCAGCAGGAGCAGGGATTACAGCTTGGCTTGGAGGTGTCCTCCTCCACTCAGCAGAGCAAGAAGCCTTCAAGCACTAAGGCTTCTTTCAAACAAATAAAGGCACAGAATGACTTGCTGAGAATAGAAGTGTACAAATAGTTTCTCAAAGCAACACCAGCCAAGCAAGAAAGGTTGATGTCTGTGTATGACATACAAGAGGAGAAAATGATCCTCAGCCACTTCAAACCTAAGGTGCTGCAGCCTAAATCAGCTGCAGATTTTGTAAGAACAAGGGTGGAAGTCATGGCAAAAGACATTCACCCCATGGACCAAATTGAACTGCACAAACAAACGGGAGAAATGGTCTATGCCACCTTGGTAGACAGGGCCACAATGGCCCATGAATTGAAAGAATCATTAAAGAATACCAACATTCAGTTGGATTTTGAGAGAATGTCCTCCATGGCCAAGGACAACAGGATTAAATCATTGGAGGACATCATCATAGACCTAGGACATGATCCTAAGGATCCAAAGGGCGTAAGGGCCCTCATGAAGAAAAAAGAAGATGATCTTAATGCATTGAAGAAAAGGTTGAAACTGCTGCCCACCGAGCACCCCCAAACAACAGAATTGCAGAAGGAAAAGGAGGCCGATGAGCAACTTGATCTAATAATGCAGCTCAATCAGAAGGTCCTTGATTTGGAAAAGGAGCTAGAAGAGGCACTACAAGACAAGCAGGGAGAATCCACATCCCAAGCTCCTCCAACTACTTCAACCACCGCAACAACAGAAGCAACAGCAACAACAACAGCTCCAGAGTCTAGTTTAAACATGGAAGATTTGACAAAGGCTATCAAAGAGATGGAGGTCCAGGCTAATGAGATCAAACAGGCCAAGGAAAAATTGGCAGAGCTAGAGGCCAAATATGACAAATCAAAGATGACTGTGGCAGAGCAGTCTAGAGAAATTAAGGCCCTCAAAGAGAAAATAAAGGCCTTGGAGAAAGAGCTCAAGCTAGAAAGTGCTATGGCAGAAATAAAGAGAATTTTGTAGACCCGAATTGACCAATCCATTACTAGACAATGGAAGTCAATTAAGACTGTGCACGAACAAATGGAGTTAATTGGCAAAGCACAGATTGAGATCCAGAAATCCAGAACAGTACTGGGGAACAGGCCTGAGTAGGCCAATAGAATGATACATTTTTTGAACAATCAGACCCAGGAGGAGCTAGCAGCCATCAATATTGTTAACAGAACAGATGCTGTCCTCACAGCTAAAAAGGTGCTAACTCTTAGGAATTTTGTGCAAACTGAAGAGAGGAAATGCCAGGAAATACAGGCTGAGGTGGATGAATATAAGCTCAAGATGGGAGCACTGCAAGCAAAGGGATTGCCCAGCCTACTAACTGGCACAGGAAAACTTCTCCCTCGTGAGCAATATGCCACCAGGATGTCAACCTTTATTGAAAATCAAATCAATGCATCTGCTAGTACTTCTGAGGAAACAGGGCCTCCAACAGGGCAGGGCCTTTATGACAAACTAGAAAATCTATTTTTTATTGAAAATGAAATCCACCACCTATTTGAGGTTCCTCCTAATTTTTACAGGTATACGGAGGCAAATGAAACATTGGTGAAAATTCGAAGACACCAGCTGCCCAAAGAGGATTGGTGGCAGGCAATGCTACAAATTTTTCCACAGTAGTCTCAGTTTCTCGGTCCTAGTCAGCTTCAACTCAGAAAAAGGCAAAAAGCAGAATAAAGACAGCACTTTAGGCAGCCGAAAGGGTGACTCAACATATAGACAATGACAACAAGCCAAGAGATAAGAAATACGCAAATTTTGGGCAGCACATCTTCAGCCGACTCCAACGGTCACAAAGTCAACATTCTCTGACCATTTTGGACAGCTAAGGCACTGAGGAGTTACTACAGCATTTACTTTCTCAGCTACAATGCTCCAGGAGTTGGCACGATATTAATGAAACATTTACTCATCAGCTAGATATTTTCTTATGTAAATTATGTATATATATACCTCCCCTGGCAACGTATGAGGGGTTTGTGATTTTCATTCTGAGGCAAATATATTGTATATTTTCAGATAAGCTAATGCAAGAGGCTGGAAAACTCAGTGATTTCCTGAATGTTTGATGTCTTGGTGATGTTATGCGTGCTGTTGCAGAATTCCTGTGCTGTCTAATGGAACAATAAGTTTTCTCAATCTACGTTTTGTCTTTCTTATGTTTATTTAAATCATACATATGTTTCACTAATCTAGCAGTAGAGAAAAGGAATAGTACAGGAAATGTTTGGTTACACCTTGTGCTCAATCTCTATTGCTGAAAATGTTTTCTTCAGAATTGATCATGAACATGAATTCTTAATTGCTCATGTTTTCATTAATTCTATAAATAAGAATGTTATATAGGAATTCTTAACTGCTCCTAAATAATATTCTCACTGTTATCCATACCAGTTTGTTGAAAGATCCTTAATTGCCTTTCATACCCTGGGTACATCACACTCAATCACAGATTTAAAGAATTGTTTCTTAAACACCTATCTGGCTCTGCAGCATCACTATTGTATCAACACAGACATATCAAGCAATTTAAGCATCACTGACTCCATGCCCAATGGCCTAGAACACCCTGGTAAGCATATATATTACTTGACTGAAGTCATCATCCAACAAATTTCAAAACAAAATTTTGAGCATCATAACTAGCCTAAAATATTACACAACAAAGTTAAATCATAAAGAGAGAGCCCTCTCTGGTCATAGGTAGGCTAGAACCTGTGACCCAAAGATTGGTTAGTGGTTACCTCGGCCGTATTCCCTTGGGAGTCAAAGGGAACAACCTGAGTGATAACATTATTGGCGACTCCACTGGGGAACTCAGAGCGTATTTTTCAGCTGCTGTCTGTTTTTAGACAGTGGTTCCAAAAGCTTGAGCAGTCCCTTATAATAGTTCTAAAAAATATCCTCAAAAATACCAAAAATAAGTTCAGAAGATGGCTCCTAAGAAGAGAACTAGGCACACCAGGTCAAATCCTGACCCAAATCCCCCACCTGTTTTCGAAAATCCAAATTTGATTCATAAAACTCTTAGGAACCAGAAGGAACCAGAACAATATCTTGAAACTAGCCCTGAGGCAGTTCAGCAAAGTTTTATTCCAACCCCTGCTAAGCCATCCGTTCACCCTCATATAACTCATTCTTCCCCCTCTTCATCATCCACTTCAGAAAACATATTGTCTACACCCAACACACAAACTGCTGTTGTTATCCCTGTTGTCCCAGTTGTTCCCTTTTTACCAGTTGTCCCACTTATTTCCCCAAATATGGCTAATCGTTATGCACCACTTCAGTTACCCGGCAATCCTGGGGCTATGCCTCAGGATTACCAAAGCAAGATTACTTATTTTGATGGAACCAATACATACACTGCCTTACAGCATACTAAGAAAATGCAAGATTACTTTGAAAACTATGAGATAGATGATGATGATGTAAGGATGAAAATTTTTGTCCAAAGTTTGACAGGTGAAGTAAGAACCTGGTTCAGGGCACTGGCCGCAAATTCTATAGCTGATTCGGGTGCCCTTTATCAGTCCTTCCTAAACCGATGGGAAAAGAAAAAGGACCCTCTACACATTTTATCTGAATATGACACCATAAGAAGAGGCCCACAAGAAACTGTCCTGGACTATTGCACTAGATTCAACACTATTTATAATGCCATTCCTCAAAACCTCAGACCTCCACCTGATTTAGCATTGATTAAATTCCCTGATGGATTTGATGCTGATATGGCATATCAACTAAGAGAAAGAGCCCCTGCAACTCTAGCAGACATGCAAAACATAGCTGTTAGTGTAGAGGCAAATCTAATTGCCAAAAGAAACCGGGCGAGAACTGAAAGGAGAACTACTTTCAAAGAAGAACCCTCATCATTTGAGCAAAAGCTAGATGCAATCATCAAAGGGATGGATAGACTTGGAGACAGGGTGGAAACCATAGAAAGAAAATCATCATGGGAAGGTCAAACAAGCAATATTAGAAACCCAAACTTCAGGAAGAATCAAAATGCTAATGTGGGAAGGACCGATCCTGACCAGCATGTTAGACCCCCCTTCCAAGAGAATTATGCTGAGGCTTCAACATCTAGTGAACCTAGTGAGGACCCTCACATCAATCTAATGGGTTTGGACAGTGAAAATCAAGTCTTATTGACACAAGAAGACCAAGAGGTTTACAATGACAGTCAATTCCACACTAAGTCAGGAGAATCGTTCGATTTTAAAGAAGGATATGATGCAGCTGTATATGAGGTGCACAAACAGTACAAACTAAGGAGTAGAACAATAGATGTACCTACACCCCTCAAACCAAAGGACAATAAACAACCAAAAAAGATCAATGAAAATACTACCCTTCCCCAATCAGCTGACAGCTCAAACCTACCTGCCACAGAAGTGACTGTGGAGGACATTTCGGAGCAACAGTCCTCTCAAAATCAGCCAGGTCTACCCCATCCATTAAAGGAAAAGGAAAATACTCCCCTAGGAAACAAACATGGCACCAGTTTTACTCAAAATGGACCCAACTATGAGCAAAAGACACCTGATAACTCAGCTGAAAAGGAAAAATATGTTGCACTAAATGCCAAAATTCAAGTGGAAAAACCTTTTAACCTGGAAACAGAAATAAGTAAGCTAAAGATATCAGTTCCTCTTTCGGAATTAGCCAAACATGACATATACAGACAGCAGATCAATAAATCACTCCAAGTATCAGACAACAAGGATGTTGTGAATGTCCTAGATGACCAACCAGAGTTGCTGTTCGGACCTGAGGTTAATGGAAAAACAGAGAATGGAGGGGTGCCACCCTTTGATGTCAGCCTAAACATTCATGATAAGGTCCTACATAATGCAATGTTTGATTCTGGGGCCTCACACAACTTAATGCCCAAATCTGTAATGGAAAAACTTGACTTGGACATCACAAGACCTGACAAGGATCTATTCTCATTTGATTCAAGCCAAGTCAAGTGTTTAGGCTTGATTAAAGACTTATGTGTCTCCCTAGTTCAATACCCAACCAAAACTATCTTGATGGATGTAGTGGTAGCTGACATACCCCCTAAGTATGGCATGCTCTTGTCCAGATCTTGGGGGGCCAAACTTCAAGGATCTCTGCAATTAGATATGTCCTATGCAACTATCTCAGTCTTCGGGCAGCCAAAGAGATTGTACCGGGAGACTTTGATGAAATATGTGGTAAGCAATCAAGACAAGCCCCAAAATTTCCCAATCTATTCAATACACTCTGACATGGATTCATTTATTCTCTACAATGTTGACATCTGTCACAAATCTTATTCTGAACTATTAATGACAGTAGAGACTGAGGAGTTAGATGAGCAATGTGTTTGCAAAGACCAAGGGACCATGGGCATAGCTGATAAGAAGAGAGAAGAACATGATGTGCCAAGTAACTTGCAAGAAACCAACCTACCCATCACCCAACTTTCTAGTGATCCCAATCCAAATCTTGATCATGAAACTTTATGGTATCTAGAATTTGATGGCTCTGTAAACAAGCTACGAGCTGGGGCAGGAGTCTGGATCCATAATATGCACAATGACCAAGCCGAGGGCCATGCATACAGACTAAACTTTCGATGCACAAACAACATGGCTGAATATGAGGCCCTTCTGTTAGGTCTGAAACTTATAAAAAATCTAGGTGCAACTAAAGTCTCAATCTTAGGAGATTCAGACTTGGTCATACAACAGATGAAGGGGAATTTCACCACAAATGATCTGAGGTTGAAAGCATACAAGGGGGCAGCTATTCAAGTACTTGAGAGCTTCTCACAATCACAGTTGACTAAAATTTCCAGAGAACTCAATCTACATGCTCACAGCTTGGCAACTTTTGCCAGCACTTGTAAGTTGCCTTTCAAAACCAATCATACATTTACTGCTGAAATCAAACACAGACCTTCAATTCCAGATAACATCAAGAATTGGCAAGTCTTCGAGAATAATACATAGATAAATAACTTTCTCACTTTAAATGAAGAATTTTCTGGTATGAACATTGATACTAGCACTAGAGATGATCAACCACAGATATGCACAATTACACAGAAAATATCAGTTGAAACTGCTGATCTAGTTTTGCATCCTACCACCTTTGACAAAGAAACTATACAGGAGTTGAAACAATCAGATGAAGAGGAAATGGTTGAAGCAGAAGATGAGGTAATTGACCTAAAGGATAATTTTCTGCCCATAGGTCTAACCCCTTTGGAGGATCTGTTTGATTCAAATGATATCTCAAGAAAACCGAAAATGCAACCATTAAATGCTGAAATAGAAGATTGTAATATTGGGACCTCTGAAAATCCCAAAATGGTCAAATTATCCAAAGCATTACCACCTGAGCAGAAACTAAAATACATTGAGTTATTTAAAGAGTTTCAAGATGTCTTTGCCTGGAGTTATGAGGACCTTAAATCTTATGATACATCGGTTATCCAACACACTATCTGTTGGAAATAATACTGAGAGGGGGGGGTGAATCAGTATTATCAGATCAATCAAACTTTTTCAATGCTCAGAAACATATACGCTACTTCAGTTAGGTGAACCAGCGTGTACACGCTACTGTGACTAAATAAAACAGCGTATAAGAAGAAAACTCATAATTTAGTTAGCTTATTCTTCAGTTAAGTTCATCAGGACATTATTCACCACATTAACAGTAAACAGGTGCAGTTTAACCGAACAGATCAAAAGCCACACACATGAACACCAAGATATAAGGTGGAAACCCAATGTGGGTGAAAACCACCTGCTGCAAGTTGTCTCTATCTTTCTTTAATATGAAACTTCAGTTTACAATCTTTTGTACTGGTGCAGCCTTATACCAGTACGCAGGCTACAACCTGCAGAAGGCTACAACCTTCTCTCGTTCTCCAAACTTCCTTGGAAGGGAGCTCCAACCCCCTTTGCTCTTGTACTAGCCAAGATACTAGTACGTAGGTGCTGACCTACAATCTTCTTTCCTTCAGGTACCACCTTTCATACATTTTCAGACTGGATATTCCTGAAGCACAACATTACAATCTGTAGACCCCAATTCATTCAACAGATCAATGAAGCATAAAACAACCAATACTAGTATTATCAAACTTTGAATCACTGAACCACTAAACCCTGTCAATCACCAGATACCAGAACACAGAGCAGTCTACAGAACTCTGCAATAACAGTCAGATCCAACTGCAAACCCAAAAATCAAGCTTCAAGAGATATACGCTACTTCAATAAGCGAAACCCGCGTGTACACGCGCTTTTACCTAAGCCAACCTGCGTACAGATCTAAAAATAGATTCTCTCAACTTGCAGCTGTACCAGACATCAGTTAGATCCAGAACATAATATTGCGACAGTATGCAGATCTAGAAATACGCATAATCAACCATATCATAATAGAGCATTTCAAACCATTAGATCCCGATTTATCCTTAGATCTAGTCTTCCATCCACCGATGTGATTTCTCCTTAGCTCATATCAAGCAACCCAGACCCTGCATATCAGATCTCTTTCTCTCTTAGATATTCAAGCCTTGTCGAAAGATGATTTTGCCTAATGATCTTCTTCTCCTTATATAGCCTTAGGCCTTGCTCAATACCAAGAGCCAAAACCATAGTAACACAATACCATCAACTTCAAAACTAGGGATCGACACGCCCGTCGAGACACAATGGTCCGAAACCATAGGCACAACTTCCAAGGACTAACCACCATGGACCAAAGGTACTTTTCCACATACACGCGCTTTTTTTGAATCCAACTAGCGTGTACACGCGACTTGGGCTTAACGAACCTGCGTATATGAACTTCCTTGGCATGCTGTACTAAGATCTGTCTTCTGATTAAGTTGCCATCACCTGTACCAACCTCTGAGCACCTGTACTAACCTCTGAGTGAGTTGCCATCAAGGACAACACTTGAATCATAATGCCAACACTATCCCTCTAAAAGAAAATCAAAAGCCTTTCAAACAGAAGCTTAGGAGAGTCAATCCAGTCCTCCTCCCCCTTATTGAAAAAGAGATTAAACGTATGTATGAAGCTGGGATCATCGCCCCAATTAGATTCTCAGAGTGGATTTCAAACCTAGTGCCTACTAGGAAAAAGACAGGGGAAATCTGACTGTGTGTTGACCTAAGAAATTTGAACAAAGTATCTCTCAAAGACCATTACCCCTTACCAAAAATGGATCATATTCTGCAAAGGGTAGTGGGAGCTGCTAGGATCTCTTTACTAGATGGTTTCTCAGGATTCAATCAGATTCTAGTACACCCGGATGATCAAGACAAAACTGCCTTCACAACACCTTGGGGAACATTCAAATATGTCAAAATGCCTTTTGGACTTAAAAATGCAGGGGCCACATTCCAAAGAGCAATGGATATTGCCTTTTCTAAGGAAATTCATGACTTCCTAGTTGTCTATCTTGACGATCTAACTACCTTTTCAAAATCAGATCAAGAACACTTAGAACACTTGAGGCAGGTTTTCACAATTTGTAGAAAGTATGGCATATCATTGAACCCAAAGAAGTCACTATTTGGGCTGGAAGAAGGTAAACTCCTGGGGCATATAATCTCAAAAGATGGTATTAGGATTGACCCGGACAGAATTCAGGCTATCCTACAAGTACCTCATCCAAGAAACATCAAAGAACTACAAAGCTTTTTAGGAAAGATCAACTTCTTAAGGAGATTCATTCCCAATCTGGCTGAACTCATTAGACTGCTAAATAATATGCTGAAAAAGGATTCCAAGGTCAAATGGACCATGGAAGCTAGACAAGCCTTTGAGGATATCAAAAGAGCATTGACAAACACACCAGTCCTGACAAGCCCTAGATTTGATCAAGATTTCCTTATTTTTTCTTTTGCTTCTGAGCATACTATTGCTGCTGTTCTGCTACAAAAAGATGACCAAGGCTGTGAAAAACCCATTGCATTTTTTAGTAGAGCCCTTAGGGATGCTCCTTTGAAATATCAGATCATGGAAAAACAAGCCTATGCATTGGTAAAAGCCATCAAGGAATTCAGAATCTATATCCTTTACTCTCATATAATTGCCTATGTTCCTAATGCAGTGGTCAAAGATATTCTAACCCAAGAAGGAATTGAAGGCAAGAGGGGCAAATGGATTGCCAATATCTTAGAATATCACATCGAGATTAACCTACCAAACTGATAAAAGGACAAGGCCTAGCCAAACTAATGACTGAAATCATTTTTCAAGCCCTTGACATTAATGAACTGGACGACGAACAGGAGATGGCGACTCCACAGATCAACCAAGCCTTTATGCAATCTCCCTGGTATATTGATATATGTTTTGTATTATTAAACCTGCAAGCTCCTCCAGGGTTGTCCAGAACCAAGAAAAGATTCTTAAAGATGAAAGCATCAAAGTTTTGTATTATTGACAATGTTTTGTTTTGGAGAAATCATGAAGGAATCTTACTCAATTGCTTAACAATAGAAGAAACTGACAATGTCCTCAAAGAATTTCATGCAGGTGACTGTGGAGGACACTTATACTGGAAGTCCACATCTGATAAAATCTTAAAGGCTGGATTTTATTGGCCCTCCTTGTTTGCTGATGTAAAGAAATTTGTAATGTCCTGTCACAAATGCCAAATTTTTGAGGGCAAGAGGAAGCTGCTGCCTTTACCACTCAAACCAGTTTCAACTGAGAGACCATTCCAGCAATGGGGCTTAGACTTCATTGGTGAAATTCACCCTCCATCCTCTGGCCAACATAGGTGGATTCTCACTGCCACAGACTATTTCACCAAATGGATAGAAGCCATCCCGTGTAGGCAAGCCAATGACTCCATTATTATACAATTCCTAGAGACCAACATCTTGTCCAGGTTTGGCTGTCCAGAGAAAATCATTACAAACAATGCTGCGGCTTTCAAGTCCAAGAAAATGATCAACTTTTGTCACAAGTATCACATGACCCTAGGTCATTCCACTGCCTATTATCCTCAAGGTAATGGCCTAGCTGAATCTTCCAATAAAAGTCTCATCAACATCATTAAAAAAGTTTTGGAAGAAAACAAAAAGAATTGGCATAAAAAGTTGGTAAATGCACTATGGGCTGATAGACTGACCACCAAGAGATCAATTGGCATGAGTCCATATGAACTGGTCTATGGGCTAGAAGCAAAGTTTCCTACATCTCTAGGAATCCCTGTGATCAAGCTACTACAAGAAATACAAGCTGAGCCCAATGACATCCAAAGAAGAATTAATCAAACAATTCATTTACAGCAAACAAGAGAAGAAGTCTATCAAAGAACCCAAGTTATACAAGAAAAGCTCAAAAGAATATTTGACAAAAAAACCAAAGCTGAAGATTTCTTCATAGGAAACAAAGTGTTAAGATGGGATTCCAGAAGGGAGGACAAAGGCAAACATGGTAAGTTTGATTTTTTATGGAAGGGACCCTATGTCATCTATGCTATACAAGGAAACAACACCTATTTTCTAAGAAGTTTGGATGGCTCAAACACTGAGGAAGGCCCAGTTAATGGGAGAATGCTCAAGCATTATTTTGACTCCCTTTGATCAAACACTGGACAGACATATATTGTACATAAATATTTGTATTTTCTAGTATTTTCAATTACAGCAGATAAATAAAGCACCAAGTGCAGCATATTTTGAAAAGACCAGGATGCTACACTTTGTTCTTTTTGGAAAATGTTGATCCTGGCATTTGAAAAGAAAAGAAAACACAGGGTAACTGTCAAGTCATGAGGAGAAAGTCTGAGAAACAGGTAAGACAGATCTGCAAATTCACAGCAAGTCAGCTCGCTGAGTGCTGCCTGCAAACTATCTAGGATCCTAGCCAACGGTCTCCAACAAATAGAGAAATTCAGCCTGCAGCAAGAAAGCAGAAACTCAGGCAATCTGACCTGTTGTTCTTGGCTTTTCACCTGGAAAATCCATCCCCAAGTGGAGCCACTGTTAGCCTCCTATACCAATAGGTTTTCATCGCTCATGATTGACAGTGGAAGTGCCAAAAATGCTCACCTTCCATGCTACTAAGGTTCCATTTTTGTGAGGAAAGCAGACAGTTAAAAAATGTAAAGAGGGTATGCCTTAAAATAAAAATCAAAGGGCAAGAAAATGAATTGGTCAAAGAAAAAATAAAAGAAATGAACCCCAAACAAAGACCATGAAAGTGGCTAGTCCAAATTGCCACTACTACTTTGATGGGTGGTCCAACAGCTCAAGCTGGGCCTCACCATGTTTTAAATTACATGTTGTAGACTAGAGAGGAAGTACCTGTTCAAACAGTTCAAGCTTGACAGATGACTAGGTGGATAGAGAAAGAAAGGAGCCCAACTGCTTAATCTCGGCCCCTGGAAGTCATAAGGGTAGACTTAGATAGGAGGGCAACAAAAAGAAAAGTTGTCAGGGTTTGCAAGGCTAAGTGCACCCTTAAAAAGGAAGAAAAAATGTTAGGCATATTAGGCAGGGTAGGCAGTTGAAGGTTGCAGAAAGCAAGATCTAAGCATATCACTTGGAAAAAATCACAATGTTGTCACCAGCAGGAGAAAGGCAAGAGCAATGGCCTATTTGGCAAACTACTAAACCATCACTAACTTCCCTCATCCCCTTCAAAAGTTTCTTACTAACCTCCCCATGAGCACTGCAGGATCTGCCTGATCAGTCCTCCTTATACTCCTCATTTGTAAAAATTTCATGTCAGAAATGACTTCTCTCTTTGAAGAGCAGCCACATTTCTTGTGTAAAAATTCTTTTCATTTTGATCTACTCCCTAACTAAGTTTGTCTCCTAAAAAGCTTAGTATCTATCACTTCCCATTCACATTCCCCTCCAATACTAACTACGAACTTTACCTACACTAAATCCCCTATGTCCCCCATTTCCCTATTACTATAACACCATGGTGTATAAAACCCCAAGCAATGTATAAATATCCCCCCTTTAGCATTATAGCTAAATAACACTTCTAAGGGAGACATTAGCCCACCAGGGACTATAGTCAACCCTGCTTTGGGATTACCCTAACCTCTGGTTAGACTAATAACCTATACTAAACCCTCATTTACCCTTTTTCCGAAAAAATTCATAAAAACCCCCTCTCCCCCTCTCAAACCCAATATTCATATGTTTTTCTAAACCTAACAGTCTAACCCGCGTACCCCAAACCCACAAAAAACCCCCTAACCTAAAGTCTCAAAACCCGAAATATTAAATAAATATTTTATTGGCCGGCGGGTCCCCCCCAAACTTGCACGATGGGTCGGGGCGCCCACCAGCCCTTGATCTCCCGCCTCCCTCAATCCAACGGTGGGTGGGCGATTTGAGATTTGAACATGCCGCGGTTTAGCGTCCGGGGAGCGGGTGGTTTTGCCCCATACGCTGGCCGCGTGGCAGCTGGTGGGGGTGTTCGGAGCCCCCCTCCCCGATACCGCCTTCTCCCAAAAGCGGTGCGGGGAGACCGCTTACCGCCTCCCTCATACCGCCTCCTCTGTCACATCACCCTCACGTCATCCTGATGTCATGTCACCAGCCCCCGCCACTGCGCCTCGTGGCCCTCCACATCACCTTTCCACCCCACACCATCCGCCACCGTGTCCTGCCATGCTGGCCTCCAGCTCAGCACCCACGTCACATTCTGTACCCGGGCCCGCCATGACGTCATGCTGACGTCATCGGTAGAAAAGCGCCAATAACCCCCATTTTCCAAAATTATCGTTAAAAACGCACAAACAGGCCGTTTTGTGTCATTTTCGTTTGAAAAGAGCCAGAGCCGTTGTGAGCTGTTCGCACCGAAAATTGCCTCCAAGCCGCCAAATTCAAAGCTCCGGACGCGTCATTCACCAATTCAACTAAGTTCTGCACCCACTGTTCAACCCGGAGGCCCTCGGCATCGTTTATCCAGGTATTTTCTAGAATTCACCTGTTTCACCCGTGTGTACGCCATTTCTCTGCAAGTTGTCCATTAAACACCTGCTAAATCCAACATTAAGGACTGTTATTTAATCAATTCTCGACCAAAGCAACCTACATTGCCCCCTGCTCCAAAAATTTGATGTTAAAACAATAATTCGCGGTCTTAATTTGCAAATTCGTCCTCAAGCTGCCCGACATTGTTCCCTTTTGCCGAGTGCAGGCTTGAAAAGCTGCATTTCACCAATTTTAGTCCTGCCCACCTTCTGCATTTCATCCTAGTTGTTCACAATCCCTGTGAATTTACCCAAGCAGAGCAGAGGCAAGCCTACTTAGCCTGCCTGTTCCTCTTTGAAGAACATATCTAGCACCTACATTCAATTTTCCAATTGACCTCTAGTAAAGCCTTGCAAGCTATTACACTTACCTTGTAACATTCACAAATTACATAATGGCTGCTCCTGCACCTACAGCTCTCAGTGTTGCCCCCATAAATCCACCAAATAAAGACCTGGAGTCCTTGCCTCTTGCTGACAGAGATTTCCTCATCCAAGACTTTGTGGGTGATAGGAACCATTTGAAGACCTTCAGGGAATTGAGAGATGACTATTTAAACAACAATGATACATATGGGATATGGGAATCCAATCTGCCTTATTACTTCCTCCCATCTGTCAACATTTTTTCAGAGATTATCCGCCTATGTGCTGAGAATTATGATGCAAATCACAGAGCTGTCAAGTCTCCATCTGGGAGCATCCTCTTTCACATTAATGCTGGGTCCATCAACCAGATGCTCAACTTCAAACAAACTCAGCTGCTGTTTCCTTTCTCCATGAACTATCTGCTGGATACAGGTGCCAAGATGTCCACTGCTGACATTCAGAAGATCACCCAGACATTTATGAGGCCTGACCGCCAGCCCACAGGGCCACCTCCCTACTTGTATGTCCACTTTATTGATGTAGGCAAACTTCTGCTGGACATGATTGCTTATGTGTTGGGCTCTAAAACCAGTGAGTTTGTTGATGAGACAGTGCTGGTATTACTAGCTGCTTATAGCCCAGGCCAACCTCCTGCCTATAAATATAATTTTGCCAAATTCATAGCCAACAAGATACATGAGCAGCTTTTCAAAGTAGACAGGGAGGGCATATTCAAGTATTCATCTTATATCTACCATATGTTCATGTACTACCAGTCCGAGGCTTTTCCATGCCATATTAAAAAGCTAGATTCTAGAGGAGAAAGAAGATCTATTATCTTCTGGACATCTGTCTTCCGCCAAGTCCAAAATTCACCATATTCATATTGTGAATTTATTGATCAATTTGTATACCCAGTCTCTTGCTTGTTGATGAGGTCCCCTCCTCCCAGAGTGTCATTTGAAATACAGAAAACCCTGCAGCTCTCTAAAAATTATAAAATAGGTGATTGGTACCTATACCAGGATCATACAGTCATCAGAATCTATGGCTGCGAGCTCTGTCCATACAGGCTCCCAAAATATGTGCCCATGAGACTGTTTGCCTTGGAGTACTATAGGCAGCTCATTCACTCTGACCTCACTCACTTTCACAGTGCCAAAAAGAAAGCCCATCTCAAGTTCAAGCACCACCTGGGCCCCTTCATCATGAATAAAAAAGAGGGATGGCAAGATGCTGAGCAAATCCTCAAAGACAAGTACAAGCTCTCAAAAAGCTTCCGGTGGGTCCCTTATGACCCTGAAGGCTTCATCTGTGCCAGGAGGGTTAAGTACAGACTGCTAGGCTATGAGCATTGCAAATATCCACATATTGAACAATATGCGAATCAGCAAGAATGGAAACAAGATACATTAATTGAGAAATTAACTCAAGAAGAGATAATGCAAAAGAATGTCAAGGATTTGGAAAAGACTCTTGACTTAGATTCTATGCAGCAGGTAATCTTCAAGCAACCACATCCAATGGGAGAAGGGACCTCAGCTACAGCAACTGCACCAGCCACCCAGACGCGTTCTATAGCAGCATCAGGTACAGATAAAGGTAAAGGAATAATGGGTGCTGAAGAGGAAACAGTAAAAGAACAGCGTGCCTCCTCAATTGAGCAGTAACAAGAGTAGATCCCTCCACCACAAATAGAACCACCAGCAGCACCTATTTTGTAGACTCCAGCACATGAAGAGAGGGGTAAGAAAAGAGACAGAGAAGAGTCCACTCCTGCTAGTTGATCCTCCCAGCAACCTGACGTTAAGAGGCAAAAGGTTGACTCCCCAGAGATAGAAGAAATAAGTGAAGAAGTCCTTGACAGTCCAAGGAAAGAAGGGGGAGACAGCTAGCAAACGGGTACAAGCTCCTTTCAGCAGGAGCAGGGATTACAGCTTGGCTTGGAGGTGTCCTCCTCCACTCAGCAGAGCAAGAAGCCTTCAAGCACTAAGGCTTCTTTCAAACAAATAAAGGCACAGAATGACTTGCTGAGAATAGAAGTGTACAAACAGTTTCTCAAAGCAACACCAGCCAAGCAAGAAAGGTTGATGTCTGTGTATGACATACAAGAGGAGAAAATGATCCTCAGCCACTTCAAACCTAAGGTGCCGCAGCCTAAATCAGCTGCAGATTTTGTAAGAACAAGGGTGGAAGTCATGGCAAAAGACATTCACCCCATGGACCAAATTGAACTGCACAAACAAACGGGAGAAATGGTCTATGCCACCTTGGTAGACAGGGCCACAATGGCCCATGAATTGAAAGAATCATTAAAGAATACCAACATTCAGTTGGATTTTGAGAGAATGTCCTCCATGGCCAAGGACAACAGGATTAAATCGTTGGAGGACATCATCATAGACCTAGGACATGATCCTAAGGATCCAAAGGGCGTAAGGGCCCTCATGAAGAAAAAAGAAGATGATCTTAATGCATTGAAGAAAAGGTTGAAACTGCTGCCCACCGAGCACCCCCAAACAGCAGAATTGCAGAAGGAAAAGGAGGCCGATGAGAAACTTGATCTAATAATGCAGCTCAATCAGAAGGTCCTTGATTTGGAAAAGGAGCTAGAAGGGGCACTACAAGACAAGCAGGGAGAATCCACATCCCAAGCTCCTCCAACTACTTCAACCACCGCAACAACAGAAGCAACAGCTCCAGAGTCCAGTTTAAACATGGAAGATTTGACAAAGGCTATCAAAGAGATGGAGCTCCAGGCTAATGAGATCAAACAGGCCAAGGAAAAATTGGCAGAGCTAGAGGCCAAATATGACAAATCAAATATGAATGTGGCAGAGAAGTCTAGAGAAATTAAGGCCCTCAAAGAGAAAATAAAGGCCTTGGAGAAAGAGCTTAAGCTAGAAAGTGCTATGGCAGAAATAAAGAGAATTTTGTGGGCCCGAATTGACCAATCCATTACTAGACAATGGAAGTCAATTAAGACTGTGCATGAACAAATGGAGTTAATTGGCAAAGCACAGAATGAGATCCAGAATGCCAGAACAGTACTGGGGAACAGGCCTGATCAGGACAATAGAATGATACATTTTCTGAACAATCAGACCCAGGAGGAGCTAGCAGCCATCAATATTGTTAACAGAACAGATGCTGTCCTCACAGCTAAAAAGGTGCTAACTCTTAGGAATTTTGTGCAAACTGAAGAGAGGAAATGCCAGGAAATACAGGCTGAGTTGGATGAATATAAGCTCAAGATGGGAGCACTGCAAGCAAAGGGATTGCCCAGCCTACTAACTGGCACAAGAAAACTGCTCCCTCGTGAGCAATATGCCACCAGGATGTCAACCTTTATTGAAAATCAAATCAATGCATCTGCTAGTACTTCTGAGGAAACAGGGCCTCCAATAGGGCAGGGCCTTTATGACAAACTAGAAAATCTACTTTTTATTGAAAATGAAATCCACCACCTATTTGAGGTTCCTCCTAATTTTTACAGGTATACGGAGGCAGATGAAACATTGGTGAAAATTCGAAGACACCAGCTGCCCAAAGAGGATTGGTGGTAGGCAATGCTACAAATTTTGCCACAGTAGTCTCAGTTGCTCAGTCCTAGTCAGCTTCAACTCAGCAAAAGGCAAAAAGTAGAATAAAGAAAGCACTTTAGGCAGCCGAAAGGGTGACTCAGCATATAGACAGCGACAACAAGCCAAGAGATAAGAAATACGCAAATTTTGGGCAGCACATCTTCAGCCGACTCCAACGGTCACAAAGTCAACATTCTCTGACCATTTTGGACAGCTAAGGCACTGAGGAGTTACTACAGCATTTACTTTCTCAGCTACAATGCTCCAGGAGTTGGCACGATATTAATGAAACATTTACTCATCAGCTAGATATTTTCTGATGTAAATTATGTATATATATACCTCCCCTGGCAACGTATGAGGGGTTGGTGATTTTCATTCTGAGGCAAATGTATTGTATATTTTCAGATAATCTAATGCAAGAGGCTGGAAAACTCATTGATTTCCTGAATGTTTGATGTCTTGGTGATGCTATGCGTGCTGTTGCAGAATTCCTGTGCTGTCTAATGGAACAATAAGTTTTCTCAATCTACGTTTTGTCTTTCTTATGTTTATTTAAATCATACACATGTTTCACTAATCTAGCAGTAGAGAAAAGGAATAGTACAGGAAATGTTTGGTTACACCTTGTGCTCAATCTCTATTGCTGAAAATGTTTTCTTCAGAATTGATCATGAACATGAATTCTTAATTGCTCATGTTTTCATTAATTCTATAAATAAGAATGTTATATAGGAATTCTTAACTGCTCCTAAATAATATTCTCACTGTTCTCCATACCAGTTTGTTGAAAGATCCTTAATTGCCTTTCATACCCTGGGTACATCACACTCAATCACAGATTTAAAGAATTGTTTCTTAAACACCTATCTGGCTCTGCAGCATCACTATTGTATCAACACAGACATATCAAACAATTTAAGCATCACTGACTCCATGCCCAATGGCCTAGAACACCCTGGTAAGCATATATATTACTTGACTGAAGTCATCATCCAGCAAATTTCAAAACAAAATTTTGAGCATCATAAATAGCCTAAAATATTACACAACAAAGTTAAATCATAAAGAGAGAGCCCTCTCTGGTCATAGGTAGGCTAGAACCTGTGACCCAAAGATTGGTTAGTGGTTACCTCGGCCGTATTCCCTTGGGAGTCAAAGGGAACAACCTGAGTGATAACACCTTCTGGAGGATTCATGTGACAACCTCTAGTTGGTCCACTTGGTAACCTCTAGTGTGATCCTATAGGTGTTCCATGTGTCATCCTCAGGTGTGTTATGTGCCATCCTTGTGTGTCTCACCCCTGTTTTTCCTTCAACTTTCAAAGCCCATAACTTTCACATACGGTGTTCGTTTGTTCCCATTCAAATTACCTTAGAAAGATCTTGTTGAACTCTTTGACATGTATACCTTTTCATCATCATTTGAAACCATAATTTTGGATCAATTTTGGGAATCCTCCTAGATCACAACTTCTCTTCATTGATAACAAAGTAGATGCTCATGCAAATAAGTATGTCAAGTTTTAAAAAATTATCTCCCATATTCTATATAATCTTGAGAGACCCATATAACATTGGCTTATTTGTTCACCTTTAGCTTTCAATCTTTCCTTGTCAAGGTACAACCACACCATGTCATCAAATTTGATTTGGTGAGTTCTATTGAGTTATTCATGACACTCTTTATAATCTTATCGAGCTCTATATAGTTTCTCTTATACTTTCCTATCAATTTATATAATTTTTGCTATGAACTTGATATGAGTAACAAACCTATCAAAAATATAAAAAATCTAATAATAGAAAATCAGACAAAATGAGAGGAGGAACAAAGTTTCCCTTCAGATTTTCACGGGTGTTAGGATGACATTGCAGGAAGAGATTTTGTAGGCATGATAATGGAGGTAGCAAGATGTAGAACAGAAAATTGATTTGGTAGATCATGGTATTTATATAAGGAATATGTATGAGGATCTTGTAGATTATTTCCAGATCCCTAGGAAGGCATCAATGTATGGATACCCTCACTCTGATCTGCTGCAAAGCCCCCATCAATTGATGTTGACCTAAAGCAAGGGTCTCTACCAACGGTACAGGATGGGTTAGGTCCAAACCTAATATAGTATCCCCCTACAAGAACTCCTTACAAACTCATGCGCTCCCTTCAATATGATGGCATTTCGTACTTATAAGGTCACTACAATATGCCCTCCTTCAGGATTAATTACTTCTCCTTCCTTCTTTCCACCTACCTCCCTTGAATTTCCTTTCACAACATTCTCTGACAGATTAGAGTTGCTCAGAATCCTTACTAGGGTGGATTGGTTTCCCTCCCGTCAATTTATCTTTAAACTATGATTCCTCCCTACCTTCTAATTTCTTTAACTACATTTTCACACTAGAAATGTTTAGTGGTGGAGGATCTTCTCAATGTTTGTCAAACCCTATGATCCCCCTATCATTTGGTCCCAGAAACAAAACCATGGATGTATCAAAAGGAAGCCTGAAGAGTCACACCTAGTACTTTGGAAGGATGTGCAATTGAATGATGTACAAAATATGGAAAAATGAGTGGTAGCATGGCTTTTTGCTAGTAAATGCATGTCTATGGTGGTTCTTTGGAATGACATAGAGAAAAATTTTCATTAACTAGTTCGTTATTTACCTATATGTATGATACTTGAGAAGGATTAGATAGGTTTAATCACTTCTTGAAAGGATAATGCCTTAAAACTCTTAAATGGGAAATGGTCCTAGGGCTCCTAAGCTTTATTCTTAAAGAACCGGTCAATAACCTTTGATGCATGCTTGAAGAAGATAAACATTTTTCCCATTTAGGTTCTCTACCTAGTTTATCACTCATTTTTAGGTTAGAAGTATTTTTCAAGGAGGTAGGAAACACTCTAGGGTTTTATTATGATGCAAATTCCTCTTACCAACAAACAAGGTATATGGTTATGGCTCATTTACTGGTTGGTCCAAAACTTTCTTTGGGTCACCCCGATTGCATCTCTAATTTTCTTGGAGACATCACACATCACCATAATATTGATTTTGAAGGAATTCCCTTCAAGTGTGCTCATTTTGATGCCCATGGGCACCTAAGAAACAATTGAGAAATTAGGAAAAGCGAGGGGAAAAATGGGTGTGAAAGGATTCTTTATTTTCTTTTTTGTTACCTCGATCACCTACCTTTGAGTAACATCCTAGTTACCCTCTAGAAGATTTCGAATTCTAGTTTTCCTTCGAATTCAAAATCTTAGGAGTAAGGTATAGTCTTATCTCATTAAGTTGTGACCCCCTCAGGTAGTCTACCAACATGTATATCCATGGGGCCTCTGCCTGAATAACCCTCTCTAACATATAGTATAAAAATACTCTCTATGAGAGCCCTCCCTCCCTAGGTACGAAAAAAATCATTCCTACAGAGCTTCTTGTTCCTGTTTCTCATTATGAAATGAGGGGTTACCCTCCCTCTTGTTATTTTTCTTCTTCCCTTCAAATTGGAATGTCTGCTAAAGCTCTCAAGCCTCTCTTTAGTATCTCCTCCCCCATCTCCCTCCCCTTGCTTTCCTTTGCTCCTTCCTCCTCATTTACTCCCTTTTCTTCTCATATTTCCTCTCTTACCCTCTGCTCTCCCCTTTACCAAAATCTGGTGACTCCTCCCTACCCTCCTCCACCTTATAACCTTTGTTCATTAGGGCATTCCTCCTCTTCCTCCTCACCTTCTCTCTATGATCTCCCTATCTCAATTCATTAGGGAGGGGGGCTTCAACTCTCCCATAGATATCACATGTCCTTCTATCTCTAGAGGATGTAAATATTTTTGTCTAAGGTTTAGAGAAAGGCCTCATCTAAAATACATGATGGGAATAAATCATCTATTATTAGGGAAATTAGAGTGGTAGACCCTCTAAAAGTGATCAAATGAAGCTCCTCTTTGTAAGTTATAGGGGACTTGTCAATCCTGCAAAAAAAAGGCAATTAAAGATTCATAGAATCTCATTCCCCCCATGTTATCTTTATGTAAGAAATGATGTTGGAAGGGGATGAGACTATCAACATCCTAAAACCCTAATTATAGACTAGAATATTTTGGCCACAAATGTCGCTGAAAGATTAGGTGGCCTCATATTGGGATGGAACACTCGGTCTATCCATATTTATTCAACCTTGTCCATCAGATTGAGCCTAGTTTTAGATATCCATTATTCAAACCTGGACATGCCTTTTTTATGCATCAATTTGTATGGACCATATGTAGATAAAAAGGAATTTAGGGAAAAAAAAATTCTTATCTTCCTTTTTTTCCTTTCGCGTAGGTTATAATCATAGGGGATCTAAACTTCACTCTAGGAAATTTGGAATTCTAGGGCCCCTCTTCTAGAGTAGATCCCCTCTTAAAATTTTTAATATTCCTTATGGAATATTTAAAAATTAATGATGTCCTACCTCCCAGGATACTTCCAACGTGGAAAATCAAAAAATTGAGATTGGCCAAAATTTCTAAAAGACAGGATTACTTCCTCATCTCAGACACCTTACTTGATACCAACATCAAAATTCAACTATGGACCTTGATGGGGGCTGACTAATACCATCCATATTATTTTTGAATCAACTCCCTTTCTTGCAAAATCCCCCAGTCTTTTCAAGCTCAACCCATTCTTATTAGAATACCCGTCACTTATGGATATCCTCAAACTCAACTAGATACATATATCCTCGAAGCATCTTGAATCCCCAATCATTCATTTCCAAAGGAATCTCAAATTCTTGAAGGAAATTTTTATTGAATGAAATAAATGACAAAGAGAAGTAGACTCCAAATCCCTCTCAAATATTGATTCCCAACTACATGCCCTATTGGAATTTGAAACCTCTTCAGAAGTACTTGAAAACTTGAAAGACATAATTTCGAATCTTGAAAAGTATAGAAGGAGAAAAGTCCTTGATAAAGAGAAGGAATGGAGGATGAAAAGTTGCACACTCTTGCTACAATTTCGAGACAAAAACACAAAATACTTCCATGGAATGCAAAACTATAGGAAATTTGTAGATACTATTTGGAGAGTCGAATAGGCTAATGGATACCTTGCCACCTCTTTCTTAGAAATATTAGAAGAGGGATTTTCATATTTCAAAAATATTTCTTCCAAGAAAATTGTGCCACCATACTACACATTCTAGAAGTGACAAGGCCTTTTCCCAACTTCATGGATCAAGAAGGAATCGGTGCTCTAATGGAAAAAGTATCAAAACAAGAACTTGAGAGAGTTCTCCATATTTTTCAAAAGAGTAAGAGTCTTGGGTCGAATGCAATCCCTATTTAATTTTATACTGGCTTTCTAAACTTCATTGGTGAAGACATTCTATCAATTGTTGAATACTCTAGAACCTCTAGTCTGATCTAGGCCCCTTTTAACTCCACGTTCATCACCATTATTCCAAAATTCAATAATGCAGATACCTTTAACTATTTCAGAACTATAACCCTTTGTAATTCTATTTATAAAATCATTTCCAAACTCATTTCCCTCATAGTAAAGGATCTCCTTTATGCTAACATCTCTTTTGAACAATTTGGTATTTTGTCTGATGGGAAAATTATGTTGAAATGTGGCAACAAGAATATTCCAATTTAATTTGTCCTTGAATTAAAATTGTGAATTAAAATCGAATTTAGTCTTAACAGCTACTTGGAAATAATTAATTAAGTTATTTTGACTTAAGTAGTTGAAGAAATTCAAGTTAGAAGTCTTTTTGCAGTCATGCAAGAGTTATCCCTTAAATTAAGGAGATAATATTGAGTTATATTTGAGTTGTAATTAGTTAACTCAGTTTACTCAGTTAAGTCCAGTTAACTTAGTTCCAAACCATTTGAGGAACTAATAAAGAGTTAACAGTCAGTTGATGCATGCATGCACTCAACTAGTGTACTCTAGTTAACTGAAGATTCCCTCATCAGAAACTGATGCATGTCTCTTATGAGAAAGACCCAGTTGAGATTAAAGACAAGGACAATGTACTATCAGTTTCATGTGTTTTCTTATAAAGAAAACTCATGCATGTAGAAGGAATCATTCCTTAAGTATTGCGTAGTTCTGAGAGTGTGTGAGATCAGGCGATCATCCACTGGGTAGAAGAAGTTTTCCACTTGCTAGGAGAAGAATCATTCCAGAGGAATAGTGCAAGGAAATAGGAGCTTGGAGGGCAGAGGAGAAGGCTTGTGAGAAGCCAGGGTTTCCTGTGAGCATCTATGATGATTGTACAGAGAGATGGCTAGCTGGGAGAGCTAAGGCTTTGTATAATTCCTTTATTTCCACCTTGTATGATAATACAGATAGTGGGGTTTTTAGCTAAGGCTTCCCCCAAAGTATTTTCACGTGCATTGATTCTTCTTCTTCTGGTTATATTGTTTAGCTCGATCTTTAAGCTTCCGCAAATTGATAGTAGAAGTAGGTTATAGTATTCTACTTTGATTTATATTGCATTATCGAGTTAACCTACATAGCATATTTTCTACATGGTATTAGAGTGAGATTTGTAGAGAATTTGTAGAATTTCTACATGATATCAGAGCTGGACTTGTAGAGAATTTATACATGGTATTGGAGCCATGTTTAATGAAGCTATGAACAGTATACGGAGAAGAAAATTCAAAGTTTGAAGTTTGGGGTTACAGGTGAAAATTGAATTCTTATCATACTTCAAGGTTGGCCAATGGCGTTCTGTGGCTTGAGACTCAAGTATGCCTTGGAAGGTAGCTCGAATTACATAGCATGGAAAGATATAATGGATGTTGTATTAGAAGATAATGGCTTGAAGGAACTCATTGATCAAGAAATCCAAAAGCCAGCTTCAACTAATGCACAAGGGTTGGCTGAGTGGAAGAAGTGTGTGGTGAAGGCGAGACAGATCATCCTTGAGGGAGTTCGAGACCATATTGTCTCGAGTCTCCGTGGGAATGATACTCCATTTTTAATGTGGGAAGAAATTTAAGGACCTCTACCAGAACAGTAGCGACCAAAGGAAATTTGCGCTCAAGGATAAGCTTCGAAGAATCAAGATGGAGAAGGGCGATACTATTTCCACATATCTAAACAAGCTCACCACCTGCAGAGATGAGCTTGGTAGTTTGGGAATAACTACTGCCGATGATGATATGGTGAGCTTCACACTCCTTGGCCTTCCAAAGAGTTGTAATAGCTACCAAGACTCTAGGAATGGAAAGGAGAAATTGTCGAATTAGGAACGACTATGGTCAGATCTCATGCAAGAGGAGATCAGGAGGAGCACACGAGATGGTTCTTCATCCAAGGATGATGATGAAGAAAATCTAGCCTCAGCAAGTAAGGCAAGGAAAGGGAAGGGGAAGGCTTCCAATTCCAAATCGAATTTTTCTCATGGAGGGAAGAAGGGTGACAAGTCCAAAGTGAGATGCTTTAATTGTCATGAGATGGGACATTATGCGACTAATTGCCCATCGAAGAAGTCCAAGAAGGGATCTTCAGAAGGATCGAAAGGTGAGGCATTATCCTCTCAGTTTGAAATGGACTTCACCCTCATCACATGCATGGTGTCATCTATGATGGGTTGTGTATAGTGCTAATATAAATATGTAAACCTATATTAAGAATTTTGATGGAAAGGGAATGCGATACTTTCATTAGCAGAACTAATCAACTCTTTAAAAGGAATACCTTAAAAGGAAATGATATCTGAGATTAAAGATAATAGTATGAAGGAAGAAAAAAATTTAGTAAAGAAATTTAAGGTTTGAATATGAAACTCTCATAGGAAGTTACTTGATGGATTATGAATAAAAAGCCACAAAGAATATGCCCTGGTAAATGATAGCCTCACAAAGTATGATAGGATTTTATCATTTAGTTGAAGAAAAGTACATAGATTGCATAAACTTTAATGGAGAAAATATTTACAAGAGAAAGAAGGTTACATATTTAATAAATTAATTGTTTTATTAAAAAAATGGTTGAAATAGGTACATTACATTTCTGGTTGCAATCTTCTCTTGCTCTAGCTAATTTGTAATCTTTTTTAGTGTTGATTCCAACCTAGATACATTTAAAGTAGTATATATATTATATTTTTGAAAACTATTTCTTCAGTCTATCTATGCAAATCTATTTGATCCACTAGATGAATTTTCTTTAGGTCAATGGAAAACTTATCTACCTTGTAATCTTCTATAGTTTTGACAGTTTGGGTCTTTGGTTCTAGAACTACCATGTTAAGTTGTCCTTTTTTCATAATCGAAAGTTGAAAGTGACTTGGTTTGCAATGAGTCTAAACCTTGCTTCCATAATTTTTTATATGAATCTTGTTTCATTTTGAGGTTCTTGTGTTTTATCTCCAGAAACTTAGAGTAAATATTTTCGCATTTTCCTATTGAAGGGGGTGCACCAGAAGATGATTGTTCTTGAATCAAAGTGGTTGTTGGTAAGAGCTCCCACTAGAAAGTAGACTCGCTTGAAGTAGCTTCCTCTATGTTTATAATTGTAACTAGATTCTCCTCATCTTCTACTCTTTTCCTTTTCCTTGATCTTTTCTCTTCATGTTCAATTCCTGAAGTTGCAAAAGATTGTTAAACCTCCTCAATCGCTCTTTTAAGATCCTTTTATTTTGGTTGTGGTGTTTCCAAAGTTGATGGTTGTGAATATTTTCCTATTTATTGGCTTATTAGTTCATTTTGAACTAGACGTTTCTCCCATACTTTTGTGTTTGCAAACTATTATGTTTCTATTTAGAAAAATGTTTGTATGGCGTTGATTCCTGCTTTACTCTTGTCTTTAATATGATCTCATGATGATCATATTTCCAGAGTTCTCTCTGAAGAAACTTCATATGTTTTAGCATTTCCTCAACATCTTGAAATGTTTCTCTTGTGTTAACTAAGTCCCAACCTCCTTTTTCAATTGATAGAATTTTGGTTAATTTTTAGACACAAAATGGATCTAATATGATTTGAGCTCTGCTTGATAAATTCAAATGAAAAATCCCTCATAAGAAAGAAAACGGGAAACCTATAAGGTGTTAAACCGCAACCATAAATCCCTATCTCTATAAAATATTTGTATAAATACGAGTCACCTACTCTGGTATCTGGACTTAGCTTTAGAATTTTCTTAGCTTATGTAAACATTATTAGAGGATATTCATTAAACAATAGAAAATATACAACTGACAAGAACTTATTTACAAGGTATGAAAAGTTGGAGCCCTAAGAATTCTTTGTCACCATTGGTGTCCAGTGAATTACATAGATTACATTTCCATCTTGATCTTGAGTATTCAGATGAAGAGAAAAAAAAATTGTCCACGTAAAATTACATAAAAGGATATACTAGAACTAATTTATATCTAAAAGACTTAGTGAGATTATACTAGGCCAATTGGACATTGACAACTTTGGCTAAATATTGACTGAAATGGAACCTAATAAAGGAATTTTTGGCTAGTGATAAATAAGTGAGGATCACTATGATAGTTTCATCTACAGTATGGTCAACATCGTACCCTAGCTAACAACAAACCATTGATACAATTTTCCTTGACATTTCAGGAAACATACTAGAGGGGTAAGGGGAAACACATTATGGAAATTGAGAATTTAGAGGTAAAAAGGACTCTAAGACAAGGGATTTTTCTTTAGAAGCTAATTCATTGTAGGACTAACTCATAGCATCTTCATTTAGAGGATGGATTTCAATTGGTAAAAATATTTTAATAATTTCATGGATAGACACATAATTAATACAAAATTGAACACAACCATGTTTTGACATAATGGCTTGTTTACTGGATAGATAGTTCTCAACACACTAGGAGACAAATTCTGGAGAAGGATGTTTTTGAGGAATGATATATTGTGCTAAGTAAGACTCCTAGGTCAAAACACTATCTTTTTGATCCTTGAAGCACTGAAAATCCCACTCTCTAAGGTCATAGAGATTGAATCCATAGTAGGTTTAATGTGAAATGGCATCTCTGTCATTTAGTGGAAAGTCCTCAAAGTACGTTGCGCAGAATAATCTGATTGAGGTTTGGTAAATTTAATCTTTGTTATGAATATATAAACAAATATTTGTAGCTAAGAATTACCTGAGAAATTTTTTGAGTGAATTGTGTGCCAACCTAGGTGATTATGCATTACTACCAATTTCTTCAACATAAAAAACTATGTTGTTCCTATCTGAAGAAATACAAAAACCCCATTCTTTTATTTGTAACGTGGTTGGTACATGTGGAAATATTCTATTAAACTTCATATTTATTATTTGAAAAAAACAATGGTTTCTTACTTATTCACAATTTGACGTCATCTTGAAGATTTTTCACACGTGGATGAATGGTTTTGTGCCATGTGGATGCCACCTAGAGAGGGCTTGTACAACAACTGCCCGTCGTTTATTTTAGTGGCCACTAACCAAATGTGGGGTCAAAATGTCATGTCATGTAGCTGATATCAAGGGGGCACCAGTCTATTTTGAAAATCCTTGGGGGGGGGGGGGGGGGGGGACATAACTTGTAGCATGATAAATATCTAACAATTTAATACTCAAGTAAGATTTTAGACCCCCCCCCCCCCCAAGTAAACTTCAAAGACTCAGGAATTCCAAACATGGCTCCCACTCTAACCTCATGATTGAACGCTTCAAGTGATCCTTCTCCACACTTGAGCTTAGTAAGCATTCAACAATTTTTAAATCCTATATCAACCCTACTATGATACTAGACTTCATATGAAATTAAAGCTTGAAATACTTTTGTATGTTAAATGTAACTTATTTTAACTTTATAAATAAAGTTTAATTGAGAAATTAAAAATATGTACATGCAGAACAAACAACAATAAGAAATACCATAAGAATAATTTGATAACAAATTTCACCCTTCTTGGGCTACATCTCTGGGTCTACTTCAAATGAGCAATTGATCCATCAAAATAATGAAAAAAACTTCAAATGATTTCTTACATCAACATTGATCTCCAAACTACAATAAAAATACATTCAAGAACCCTCTAGAAAAATATAAGACTATTGGAATATTCCTTATGTCCACTTCTTGCAAGAAAAATGGCTTTATGGCCTTTACTTCCCAAAACATTGTTAGAAAATACACCTTAAAAAATTTCTACACAATATATTTCACAACTCCAAGTTGTGGTGCAATTATAAAGAAGAAAGTTAATATAGGTGAGGTTGTGAGTTCAATTCTCAATTTTCCATGAAGTTTGGGATACATTATGTACATGAAGTTTAGGATACATTATGATCTTTTTGCATAATACCTCAAAAATAATATTTATCTAAATAAATTGGTGGATAACTTAACACATTTGTAGATCATGGCATGGTGGTAAGACTTGTGGTTAGGATATGGGAGGTTAATGGTTTGAACCTTGTAGTTTCATATTTTGTGGGATTTTATTTGCAGCTAAAAGCCTAAATAATAGAACCTTTTCCTAATTTAACATAACACACATCTTGGCCTAGTGGTAAGACAAAGCATTTGTGCCAACTAGGTTGGGGTTTCAAATATTTCCATTGATATAATTTTGCAATACAACTTTGATCTTCTTCCACACATCCAGTCCACATATACCTTCTAGAGGATTCATGTGACAACCTCTTTTTGGTCCACTTGGCAACCTCTAGTAGGTCCACATGGTGCCAAGCAATCATCCTTCCATTAAGCCATGGTAGCCATGCCACATGTCACCCTGTCATCATGCCATGTCATTGTCTTTTGTTCCACATGTCTAGGTGTGCCATGTGTGATCCTATAGGTGTTCCATGTGTCATCCTCAGGTGTGTTATGTGCCATCCTTGTGTGTCTCACCCCTGTTTTTCCTTCAACTTTCAAAGGCCATAACTTTCACATACGGTGTTCATTTGTTCCCATTTAAATTACCCTAGAAAGATCTTGTTGAACTCTTTGACATGTATAACTTTTAATCATCATTTGAAACCATAAATTTGGATCAATTTTGGGAATCCTCCTAGATCACAACTTCTCTTCATTGATAACAAAGTAGATGCTCATGCAAATAAGTCTATCAAGTTTTAAAAAATTATCTCCCATATTCTATATAATCTTGAGAGACCCATATAACATTGGCTTATTTGTTCACCTTCAGCTTTCAATCTTTCCTTGTCAAGGTACAACCACACCATGTCATCAAATTTGATTTGGTGAGTTCTATTGAGTTATTCATGACACTCTCTATAATCTTATCGAGCTCTATATAATTTCTCTTATACTTTCCTATCAATTTATATAATTTTTTCTATGAACTTGATATGAGTAACAAACCTATCACAAATATAACAAATCTAATAATAGAAAATCAGACAAAATGAGAGGAGGAACAAAGTTTCCCTTCAGATTTTCGCGGGTGTTAGGATGACATTGCAGGAAGAGATTTTGTAGGCATGAGAATGGAGGTAGCAAGATTTAGAACAGAAACTTGATTTGGTAGATCATGGTATTTCTATAAGGAAGATGTATGAGGATCTTGTAGATTATTTTCCAGATCCCTAGGAAGGCATCAATGTATGGATAGCCTCGATCTGATCTGCTGCAAACCCCCCATCAAATGATGTTGACCTAAAGCAAGGGTCTCTACCAACGGTAAAGGATGGGTTAGGTCCAAACCTAATATAGTATCCCCCCTACAAGAACTCCTTACAAACTCATGCGCTCCCTTCAATATGATGGCATTTCGTACTTATAAGGTCACTACAATATGCCCTCCTTTAGGATTAATTACTTCTCCTTCCTTCTTGCCACCTACCTCCCTTGAATTTCCTTTCACAACATTCTCTGACAGATTAGAGTTGCTCAGAATCCTTACTAGGGTGGATTGGTTTCCCTCCCCTCAATTTATCTTTAAACTATGATTCCTCCCTACCTTCTAATTTCTTTAACTACATTTTCACACTAGAAATGTTTAGTGGTGGAGGATCTTCTCAATGTTTATCAAACCCTATGATCCCCCCTATCATTTGGTCCCAGAAACAAAACAATGGATGTATCAAAAGGAAGCCTGAAGAGTCACACCTAGTACTTTGGAAGGATGTGCAATTGAATGATGTACAAAAGATGGAAAAATGAGTGGTAGCATGGCTTTTTTCTAGTAAATGAATGTCTATGGTGGTCCTTTGGTTTGATATAGAGAAAAAATTTCATTAACTAGTTCGTTATTTACCTATATGTATGATACTTGAGAAGGATTAGATAGGTTTAATCACTTCTTGAAAGGATAATGCCTTAAAACTCTTAAATGGGAAATGGTCCTAGGGCTCCTAAGCTTTATTCTTAAAGAACCAGTCAATAACCTTTGATGCATGCTCGAAGAAGATAAACATTTTTCCCATTTAGGTTCTCTACCTAGTTTATCACTTATTTTTAGGTTAGAAGTATTTTTCAAGGAGGTAGGAAACACTCTAGGGTTTTATTATGATGCAAATTCCTCTTACCAACAAACAAGGTATATGGTTATGGCTCATTTACTGGTTGGTCTAAATCTTTCTTTGGGTCTCCCCGATTGCATCTCTAATTTTCTTGGAGACATCACACATCACCATAATATTGATTTTGAAGGAATTCCCTTCAAGTGTGCTCATTTTCATGCCCATGGGCACCTGACAAACAATTGAGAAATCAGGAAAAGCAAGGGGAAAAATGAGTGTGAAAGGATTCTTTATTTTCTTTTTTGTTACCTCGATCACCTACCTTTGAGTAACATCCTAGTTACCCTCTAGAAGATTTCGAATTCTAGTTTTCCTTCGAATTCGAAATCTTAGGAGTAAGGTATAGGCTTATCTCATTAAGTTGTGACCCCCTCAGCTAGTCTACCAACATGTATATCCATGGGGCCTCTGCCTGAATAACCCTCTCTAACATATAGTATAAAAATACTCTCTATGAGAGCCCTCCCTCCCTAGGTATGAAAAAAATCATTCCTACAGAGCTTCTTGTTCCTGTTTCTCATTATGAAATGAGGGGTTACCCTCCCTCTTGTTATGTTTCTTCTTCCCTTCAAATTGGAATGTCTGCTAAAGCTCTCAAGCCTCTCTTTAGTATCTCCTCCCCCATCTCCCTCCCCTTGCCTTCCATTGCTCCTTCCTCCTCACTTACTCCCTTTTCTTCTCATATTTCCTCTCTTACCCTCTGCTCTCCCCCTTACCAAAATCTGGTGACTCCTCCCTACCCTCCTCCACCTTATAACCTTTGTTCACAGGACATTACTCCTCTTCCTCCTCACCTTCTTTCTATGATCTCCCTATCTCAATTCATTAGGGAGGGGGGCTTCAACTCTCTCATAGATATCACATGTCCTTCTATCTCCAGAGGATGTAAATATTTTTTGTCTAAGGTTTAGAGAAAGGCCTCATCTAAAATACAAGATGGGAATAAATAATCTATGATTAGGGAAATTAGAGTGGCGGACCCTCTAAAAGTGATCAAATGAAGCTCCTCTTTGTAAATTATAGGGGACTTCTCAATCCTGCAAAAAAAAGGCAATTAAAGATTCATAGAATCTCATCCCCCCCATGTTATCTTTATGTAAGAAATGATGTTGGAAGGGGACAAGACTATCGAAATCCTAAAACCCTACTTATAGACTAGAATATTTTGGCCACAAATGTTGCTGAAAGATTAGGTGGCCTCATATTGGGATGGAACACTCGGTCTATCCATATTTATTCAACCTTGTCCATCAGATTGAGCCTAGTTTTAGATATCCATTATTCAAACCTGGACATGCCTTTTTTATGCATCAATTTGTATGGACCATATGTAGATAAAATGAAATTTAAGGAAAAAAATTCTTATCTTCCTTTTTTTCCTTCTGCATAGGTTATAATCATAGGGGATCTAAACTTCACTCTAGGCAATTTGGAATTCTAGGGCCCCTCTTCTAGAGTAGATCCCCTCTTAAAAATTTTAATATTCCTTATGGAAGGTTTAAAAATTAATGATGTCCTACCTCCCAGGATACTTCCAACGTGGAAAATCAAAAAATCGAGATTGGCCAAAATTTCTAAAAGACAGGATTACTTCCTCATCTCACACACCTTACTTGATACCAACATCAAAATTCGACTGTGGACCTTGGTGGGGGCTGACTAATACCATCCATATTATTTTTGACTCGACTCCCTTTCTTGCAAAATCCCCTAATATTTTCAAGCTCAACCCAGTCCTTGAATTAAAATTGTGAATTAAAATCGAATTTAGTCTTAACAGCTACTTGGAAATAATTAATTAAGTTATTTTGACTTAATTAGTTGGAGAAATTCAAGTTAGAAGTCTTTTTGCAGTCATGAAAGAGTTATCCCTTAAATTAAGGAGATAATATTGAGTTATATTTGAGTTGTAATTAGTTAACTCAGTTTACTGAGTTAAGTCCAGTTAAATTAGTTCCAAACCATTTGAGGAACTAATAGAGAGTTAACAGTCAGTTGATGCATGCATGCACTCAACTAGTGTACTCTAGTTAACTGAAGATTCCCTCATCAGAAACTCATGCATGTCTATTATGAGAAAGACCCAGTTGAGATTAAAGACAAGGACAGTGTACTATTAGTTGCATGTGTTTTCTTATAAAGAAAACTCATGCATGTAGAAGGAATCATTCCTTAAGGATTGCGTAGTTCTGACTGTGTGTGAGATTAGGCGATCATCCACTGGGTAGAAGAGGTTTTCCACTTGCTAGGAGAAGAATCATCCCAGAAGAATAGTGCAAGGAAATAGGAGCTTGGAGGGCAGAGGAGAAGGCTTGTGAGAAGCCAGGGTTCATTGTGAGCATCTATGACGATTGTACAGAGAGCTGGCTAGCTGGGAGAGCTAAGGCTTTGTATAATTCCTTTATTTCCACCTTGTATGATAATACAGATAGTGGGGTTTTTAGCTGAGGATTTCCCCAAAGTATTTTCACATGCATTGATTCTTCTTCTTCTGGTTATATTGTTTAGCTTGATCTTTAAGCTTCCGCAAATTGATAGTAAAAGTAGGTTATAGTATTCTGCTTTAATTTATATTGCATTATCGGGTTAACATACATAGCAGATTTTCTACATGGTATTAGAGTGAGATTTGTAGAATTTCTACATGATATCAGAGCTGGATTTGTAGAGAATTTGTACATGGTATTGGAGCCAAGTTTAACGGAGCTATGAACAGTATACGGAGAAGAGAATTCAAAGTTTGAAGTTTGGGGTTACAGGTGAAAATTGAATTCTTATCATACTTCAAGGTTGGCCAATGGCGTTCTATGGCTTGAGACTCGAGTATGCCTTGGAAGGTAGCTCGAATTACATAGCATGGAAAGATATAATGGAGGTTGTATTAGAATATAATGGCTTGAAGGAATTCATTGATCAAGAAATCCAAAAGCCAGCTTCAACTATTGCACAAGAGTTGGCTGAGTGGAAGAAGTGTGTGGTGAAGGCGAGACGGATCATCCTTGAGGGAGTTCGAGAGCATATTGTCTCGAGTCTCCATGGGAATGATACTCCATTTTCAATGTGGGAAGACATTGAAGGACCTCTACTAGAACAGTAGTGACCAGAGGAAATTTGCGCTCAAGGATAAGCTTCAAAGAATCAAGATGGAGAAGGGCGATACTATTTCCACATATCTAAACAAGCTCACCACCTGCAGAGATGACCTTGGCAGTGTGGGAATAACTACTGCCGATGATGATATGGTGAGCCTCACACTCCTTGGCCTTCCAAAGAGTTGGAATAGCTACCAAGACTCTAGGAATGGAAAGGAGAAATGTTGAATTAGGAACAACTATGGTCGGAGCTCATGCAGGAGGAGATCAGGAGGAGCACACGAGATGGTTCTTCATCCACAGATGATGATGAAGAAAATCTGGCCTTAGCAGGTAAGGCAAGGAAAGGGAAGGGGAAGGCTTCCAATTCCAAATCGATTTTTTCTCATGGAGGGAAGAAGGGTGACAAGTCCAAAGTGAGATGCTTTAATTGTCATGAGATGGGACATTATGCGACTAATTTCCCATCGAAGAAGTCTAAGAAGGGATCTTCAGAAGGATCGGAACATGAGGCATTAGCCTCTTAGTTCGAAATGGAATTTACCCTCATCACATGCATGGTGTCATCGATGATGGGTTGTGTCTGGTATCTTGACAGTGGAGCCTCATTCCACATGACCGGTGATAAAATTTTATTCAGTGCCTTGGAGGAGAAAGACTTCGATATGTGCATAGAGGTGGGTGACAACGAAAGGTATAGTGTTTCAGGAGTGGGCACAATTGCTTTTCAGAGGGAGCATGGAGCTCCTATCACCTTGACAGATGTGAAGTATGTGCCTGGACTAAGGAAGAACTTGGTATCGGTCGAGATATTGGAGGACAAAGGCTACGATGTTGTCTTCAGTAAAGGAAAGGCATTCCTAAGACACATAGCCACGGGTCAGACCAAGAGGATAGGGATTCAGGTGAAGAATCTCTATAAAATAGAGGTAGATGATTGTCCAACATTGAGTATGAAAGCAAAATTGGTGCAAAGCCAAGACATTGGAAGTTGTGGCACAGGCGGTTGGTCCATTTGCATCATGGGGCTTTGAAGATAATGCAGCAGATATCTACAGGACTTCCTAAAGGTAAACTTGAGAAGGTTGACACATGTAAAGGTTGTAGCTTGGGAAAGTACACCAAGTCTTCCTTTCATGATCGAGATAGTCGAGCAAAGGATATCTTAGAGCGAGTTCATATTGATGTGTGGACCATTCTCGATGGCATCCACAGCGAAGCAAAGGTAGTTTATGATTTTCATTGATGACTATTCTCGTAAATGCTGGATTTATTTCATGCAGAAGAAGGACCAAACCTTCATAAATTTTTTTGAGTCAAAGCTTTGGTTGAGAAAGAGTCAGGGAAGAATATCAAGGCCTTGAGAAGCGACAACGGTGGAGGATATGTCTCTTAATAGTTTAAGGACTTCTGTGCAGCGGAAGGAATTAAACAGGAGTTGACGACACCTCATAACCCATATAAGAATGGGGTGGCCGAGAGGAAGAACAAAACTATTGTAGGGGCAGCACGGGCGATGCTGCATGACCAAGGCCTACCACTTCACTTGTGGGCTGAGGCATGCAACACAATGATCTATTTGCATAATAGAAGCCCACATCGCATACTTGGCATGAAGACACCAGATGAAGCTTTCTCTGGTAAGAGACTAGATGTGGGTCACTTCAGGATCTTTGGCTCATAGGTATATTGCCATGTGACAAAATATGCATGGAAGAAGCTTGAGCCGACAACAGAGTTGGGATACTTGTGGGGTATGCTGATACACCTCACAACTATCTAGTGTTCTTGCCTACCATTCAGAGGACAGTGGTTCGCAGATATCTCAAGTTTGATGAGTAGAAGACCATGTGAGTTTCCCTTGAGAGGGAGCTCCAACTACAGGCTATGGAGGAACTGTTGGTTCCTAAGGAGTAGGAGCCTTAGATTGATGCGGAGCAGTCACATGCAGAAGTTCCAAGAGCGGAGACATCCACTCAAGCAGAGTCTTCCAGAGATGGATAGAAGCGCACAAGAGAAGCTGACATATTGTTGAAGGATGCGAGAGAGAATGTGGGAGCACCATCTTCTCAGTGCAGACAGAGGAGGTCAACTGAGAGGTACAATGGATACATGGCCCTTGCTGGGGAATGTGTTGAGACTGAGGCATCTTCCTTTGAGGAAGTAGTGCAGCAACTGATTTGGGTTGATGATATAGTGGAGGAGTATGACTCCATAGTTCGTAACAGTGTTTGGGACGTGGTTCCGAGATCGGAGAACAAGTCAGTTGTGAGTTTCTGTTGGCTTTACAAGGTAAAGCAAGCTGCTGATGATGGGAGAATCATGTTGCTGCAGTATATTTCGGCAGAGGAGAAAGATGCTGACATTTTGACAAAGGCATTGTCAAAGTGTAAATTCGATTTCCATAGAGACAGGATCGGGGCGGCAGATAATCCCTTTCTTGTTGAGAGGGAGTGTTGAAATGTGGCAATAAGAATATTCCAATTTAATTTGTCCTTGAATTAAAATTGTGAATTAAAATCGAATTTAGTCTTAACAGCTACTTGGAAATAATTAATTAAGTTATTTTGACTTAATTAGTTGGATAAATTCAAGTTAGAAGTCTTTCTGCATTCATGCAAGAGTTATCCCTTAAATTAAGGAGATAAGATTGAGTTATATTTGAGTTGTAATTAGTTAACTCAGTTTACTGAGTTAAGTCTAGTTAAATTAGTTCCAAACTGTTTGAGGAACTAATAGAGAGTTAATAGTCAGTTGATGCATGCATGCACTCAACTAGTGTACTCTAGTTAACTGAAGATTCCCTCACCAAAAACTCATGCATGTATATTCAGAGAAAGACCTAGTTGAGATTAAAGACAAGGACAGTGTACTATCAGTTGCATGTGTTTTCCTATAAAGAAAACTCATGCATGCAGAATGAATCATTCCTTGAGGATTGCGCAGTTCTGACAGTGTGTGAGATTAGGTGATCATCCACTGGGTAGAAGAGGTTTTCCACTTGGTAGGAGGAGAATCATCTCAGAGGAACAACGCAAGGAAATAGGAGCTTGGAGGGCAGAGGAGAAGGCTTGTGAGAAGCTAGGATTGCCTGTGAGCATATGTGAGGATTATATTGAGAACTGGCTAGTTGTGAGAGCTAAAGCTTTGTATAATTCCTATGTATTTCCACCTTCTATGATAATAAAGATAGTGGGGTTTTAGCTGAGGCTTTCCCCAAAGTATTTTCATGTGCATTGATTCTTTTTCTTTTGGTTATATTGTTCAGCTCGATCTTTAATCTTCCACAAATTGATAGTAGAAGTAAGTTATAGTATTCTACTTTGATTTATATTGCATTATCGGGTTAACCAACATAACAGATTTTCTACATGGTATCAGAGTGAGATTTGGTTCTACAAATTCATGAAGCCATTGCGCTCGCTCAGGAATGGATTCACTCTATTAATATAAAGCATAAGAATCCCTAGTATATAAGGTTGACCTCTCAAAAGTATTTTACTGAATGACCTAATTATACCTCTGACTTCTTTTGATGCCATTGGATTTCTATCATTCCTTTGTGACATGGGTCATGAACTATATCATCACATCCTCCTTTGCTATTATGATCAATGGGGTAGCTTCCCCTTATTTTCATGGTGAGAGAGGACTATGAAAAGGCTTCCCCCTCTCTCCCATTATTTTTCTCATAATGGTTGATGGATTAAACAAATTCATTTCTAATGTAGTCCTTAGAGGCAAATTTAAGGGGGGGGGAATCTCCCTCAATTGTTCCCTTACACATATCCTATTCGTTAATTATGTCCTCATCTTCTCTAATTGTCCTTCCAACGTCTTATAGTCTTAAAGGATATATTCCAAACCTTCAGTTAGGCTATAGGAATACAAGTAAACCTTGCAAAGTATTTTATTATAGGTTGGTGAATCTTTGGAGATGAAAAAAGATCAATAGAGGATTTTTCTCCTCCCTGGTAAGATGAATTGATTAAAGATTGAAATATTTGGGCTTCATTCTCAAGCCTTATAGCTACAAAATCTCAAATTGGTCTTGGCTATTAGAGAAAATTGAATAAAGAATCAGAATATGGGACAGTTGATGGAAATCTAGAGCAAGGCGATTAGTTCTATGCAAGTCGATGATCAAGGTCATTCTTTGTTTACTAAGTCTCACTAGCATGGATTCCTCTGGGTGTACTTTATAGTATAAAATATATGTCCCTTCACTTACTTTGGCTTAAGAAAAGTTGAAAAAATAATTTTCACGCTTATAGCCTAGCACTCTATTGCTATTCCAAAATCTAATGGTGGATGGGGATTAAAATGTTTGCCTAGGTTTAAAATGGCTCTAGCGGCTAAAGGAATGTGGAAAATTATTCAAGGAGAAGGCCTTTGTTCTTATGTGATGCAATCTTGTCGACAATTAAATGGATCATATCTCCCCAAAAATACTTTTTAAAATGCATCTATTTTTTGGAAAAGAATATTGAAGGCTTTCTCCATCATTAGGAATCATCTATGATGGAAATTTGGGAAGGAAAAAAATATTCTTCTAGGGAAAGACCCTTGGATAGGTAGTAGATGCTAGTTCCCTTTGCTCGACTCACTCATCCAACAATAATCTGATGCAGGTTTTTCCACTCTTAATCAGGTCTCCCATCCACATCATAGGGGAATTTTGAGGTAAAGAATGGGCCTCAGAATAAAAATTGTACTAACAAAATTAACTTTAAAAGAACCAAGAAGGTTCAAGTCAATGATGTCAGCCATAGCGGAAAATATTTTAGAGGGAAAAGAAGAAAACTACTTTAATATTTAATTGTATTTTCGACTTATCTCCTTATAGTTTTACTCAAATGTCAAATGTAGACACCTGTTGGATGCAGAATTAAATTCCACATCCAACAGGTACACACTCTACATACTTACAAGTAGACCCACAATGAAAAAAATGAAAATGCATGGAAAAAATGTGTGAATACATTTTTTTCATGCATTTTCATTTTTTATGTGGGTCTAATCGGTAGTATGCAGAGTGGGTTCCTTATGGATGTGAAATTTAATTATGAATCCAATGGGTGTCCTCATTTGACATTTGAGTAAACCTACAATGGGATCGGTGAAAAATACAATTTAAAAAGTAGTTTCTTTTCTTTTTCTTTAAATATTCATAACTCCTATTTTATTATTTTAACCCTTATTTATTATTTTTCTTAGGATACACATTTTAGACCTAAAAATTCCCCGAATTTTTTATCCTTTTAAATTCCACATCCAATGGGTGTCTACACTTGATATTTGAGTAAACTTACATTGAGATGAGTAAAAAATACAATTAAAAAAAGTAGTTTCATTTTTTTCTTTAAAAACTCATAATCCTTTTTTATTATTTTAACTATTATTTTATTATTTTCCTTGGGAGGCCCATTTTAGACCTCAAAATTCCCCTAATGTTTTTTCATTTCTCTCAATCCTAGAAATCTTTCAATGACCTTCATTTAGAAGGAGAAGGGTTGTTAGCCCAAGATCAATATATTAGGGCACTTATATTCACTAATATTTCTATTTCACTCTCTGAAGATCAACTAATTTGGGCCCTCAATCTGACAATTTGTATGCTCCAAGGTTTGGTTACCTTTCTCCACATTAAAGGCTGGAAAATCCCCTTAGGCGGGGTAAAAAATTATGGAAACTTAGCTGCCCTCAAAAGAAAAGCTACTCATGTGGCTAATGCTTTGGAACAAACTTACCCATGTAAGATAACTTGCAAAGAAATTATTTTCAGGTCCCCAGTATTTGCCCCTTATATTGGATGGACTCATAAACGATCTCTCATCTCTTCATCACTTGTCCTTTTTCTTGAGTGATATTGGCAAACATTAGGGAAATTTATCTATCCCCAAGGAAGTAGAAAATATAAACAACTATCACAAATTTTGGCTTTCCCAAAATCTCTTGAACAACGTAAAAGCACTTCTTTTGTGCATTTGCTAGTGGATATGGTTGCAACAAAATGCTACTATGTTTGAAACTACCCTCCAGATTTGACCAAGGTGTCCATGACTAGTCTAGCTATTGCATCTTTTTTTCCTCGGTCTTCCTCAAATGGATCCACAAATAAACCTCCATCAATTGAAATACAAACTGATTATGCTTGAGATTTTTTGGATTGAGCTACTCAAGGCACCCCTCCTTTGAGAGGGATGGGGGGAATACTATATGATTTTGCCTCACATTTTCTCTCCTTCTATGCAAACATTTGTCCAGCTACAAACAATTGTGTTGAACTCTCACCTTATATTTCATTCTTAGCCTTGCTAAAAAATATGGAGTTCATTTTATTCAGAACTATGGTGATTCCAAAAATGTTATAAAATGGATGAAAGGAACAACAATGATCGAGAACTGCACATTGCTTCCTCTTTTTCAAAAACTCAAACAAAATCTAACAATTTTCTCTTTTATCTTCTTTGGTCATATTTACAGGCACAAAACAAGGAAGTCAATCACTTGTCAAAAATTGGGTTGGATATAGACTAAGGCACATGCTCTATCCTTGAAGTTAAAGAGGGCAACCAACAAGAATTTATTTTTGACCTTTGGGTTTAATTAATTTCATCTCCCATTTGAGTATCTACTTTGCTAATGTACACAGTATATGTTACCAATGGACTATGTCTCATTACACTGATTTCCCATTATGGGCAAAATTTGATCGTTTCTTTTATTTTTTCTGTTGACACCTAATCATAGGGATTAGGTGAACAACTGTAAATAGTGTAAATAAATAATAGAGAAAATGGAGAGTCATCGGGAGATGAAACTTAGCAGTCACTCCCTCATGTATATAATAATGAATTGTTGAAAATGCAACAAGATGATGGAGCTTAGTGGAAAGGAGTCACCTTCACTAAGTGGTCCCGCAGGCTATTTTTGGCGCAAAGTCTATTTTTAGACATATGGATCATGGTCTATGAGTTGCAGGATGCTGTTTATGGATGATTGGTCATGTTGGGAAAAGTAGATGGACTTCTATTTTTGGTTCACAGCAGAGTGATCAGAGTCTATTTTTAGACTGCCAGGCTAAAAATAGAAACAGTCAAATATTATTAGCCCTTAGTAATATTTGGACTCTAAACATTATCTTATTCTCTTGGAGCACTTCAGTTCAAGCTACGGATGTGGCACATGTAGCTGACAAAAGGAATCACGTGGTTTCTTATGTGTTAGTTGAGCTATTGCATGGAGGAATTCAGTTAGAACTCATGCATGTGAGTTCTGTGGAGTTGATGGAGTTGTGTTCAGTTTGACTTAGTTGAACTAGTTGTATTTAGTCTAACTAAAGAATACACTAGTGATGAGTTGTGTGAATTGATTATTAATTAATTCACTAATTATTAACTCATAAAGAAACTAAAGAATACATCAGTTAACTCAGTGCATGGACAGTTCAACAGAGACAGGTGTTAGAGGTAAGTGAAAGGGTGAGTTGTGACTATCAGTTGTGCATGAGATTTTTCACATGCATGGATTGAGTTATGCCAATGAGGACTGCGCAATGTGGGCCAATACCAAGGCAATTATAGCTTGTGCTCACGTGATTTTGGATCAGCCAAGGTAAATAGGAGTTTGGATCAGCCATTCTCATTCATTCTCTTGCAGGATTGTGCAGTGGAGGCAGGCAAAGCAGCGGAGGAGATTTGAACCTGTGACTTGTTTGGATTGAGCTAGTTTTGTGTGTAACAGGTGGAGATAGTACTGAGTAATTGTGAGGAGTATTGTACTATGTATTGTTACATGTTCTCAATCATTATAATATACAAATAGTTGGGGGTTTTCAGCTGTATGCTTTCCCCGGGTTACATACTGTGTTAATGTGTGCATGCGATTGATGTTTCATTGTTTTTGATGCTGCTAAATTGATGATCAACATAGAGGAGATTATGTATTGTGCATGTATTCTGCAATAGTGTAGAATCGGGATAATCTTTGTGAATAAGTATTTATTATTCAAAATTTCTACATGGTATCAGAGCTAGTTGATTTGTAGAAAAAGTTCTACAGGATATCAAAGCGAGGATTGATCATTAGATCTATTATTCAGAAAGTGTTTACATTTTATTTCTTCAGGCAGAGTCTGTAATTGGGCCAGGTAGCCTCTGGATTCATCCTTCTTTTGGAAGGTGAGATATCCGGTAAAAGCCCATATAGTAAATCTCTGTACGAGAAATACTTTGTTCTCATGAATTTTAGATCAGAAGCGGTTGAGTTTTGAGCTAGTGGAATGGCGCTCAAGGATAAACTCATAAACATCTAAGTGTGAAAATGGAGACAGTATGCCCCAGCATCCCACGAAGTTCACCCAATGCAGGGATGAGCTAGGAAGTGTGGGGGTGACTGTCAATGATGAGGGGTGAGCTTGGCTCTCCTTGGTCTTCCGAAGAGTTGGCATTCCTATCAGGACTCTATCAATGGTCGGGAGAAATTGCCAGGATGGGAGACACTTTGGTCGGATCTTGTGCAAGAGGAGATCAGACGGAGCACCAAAGATAGTTCTTCATGCATGCATGATGAGGAGAACTGTGCCTTAGCGAGTAAGGCGAAGAAGGGGAAGAAGAAGGTTTCTCTTTCTAAATCCAGTTCTTCAAATGAGGGGAAGAAGGTTGACAAGTCGAAGTTGAGATTCTTTCATTGTCATGAGTTGGGCCATTATGCTACTAATTGCCCAAAGAAGAAATCCAAGAAGGGATCCAGGGAAGGATCTGAAGGTGAGGCACTTGCTTCACAGTTTGAGTTGGATTTCACACTCTTCGCATGCATGGTTTCATCCATGGTGGGAAGTGGTTGGTTTCTTGACAGTGGAGCTTCTTTCCACATGACTGGTGACAAGGGTTTGTTCAGTACTTTGGAGGAGAAATATCTCCAGATACTCATTGCGATGGGTAATGATGAGAAGTATAGTGTCTCAGGTGTAGGCATGGTTATTTTTTAGAGGGACATGGAGCTCGCCTTACCTTGACCGATGTCAAGTATGTACCATGACTGAAGAGAAACTTGGTGTCGATCGCGATGCTGGAAGATAGAGGCTATGATGTAGTCTTCAGTAAGGGAAAGGTTTTCCTTAGACACATCATCACTAGACAGGTGAAGCAGATTGGTTCACGGGTCAAGAACCTATATGCTCTTGAGGTTCAAGATGCATGAAAAGCCTTGAGTAGTGAGGCAACTGATGGAGACTTGGTGGTTGAGAGGGAGCATATATTACCTCTTAACATGCAAAGCCAAAAGAAGTCTCAGATGATTGTGGAGGAGCCATGATTGGTGCAACAGCTTCAGGAGGTTGTGGAGCAGCCAAAACAAGTGAAGCTGAGAGGAGATTGAGTAGAGACATCTACTCATGCAAAGACCTCCAGTAGGGGTAAACTTCGAGCTGGAGGTGGGCTGAGGGATCGCATGTAGCCATACCTCCAGGTAGGAGGTGGGGTGATGTGGATTGATCGTCCCAAGCAAGAGGGGCAAGATCCTTGAGGTACCCAACCTTTTGGATGAGACCTTGCTATGGGAGCCCCGATGTGGAGTAGCAGGAACTAATTGATTGGGTAGAGACAAATGTGGATGGAGCGGCAGAGAGAGCGACAGTGTAGGGAATCCCAAGACAACGCATAGCTAGCAGGCTGCAGCAATGCGAGAGGCACAAGTGTTTTGCACAGTGCTAGGTGGCACAGAGAAGTGTGCAATGGTGCAAGATGCATGGAGATGTTGCAGTAGTGCAGATGTCAGAGAGGGAGCACTTGTCAGCATCAGGTAGAGCTTCAGCATCAGAGTATGTTCCTAGCTCAACAAAGTGGTCAGTTGGGAGTGTTTTTGTTCCAAGTGTTGTTGGAGCAAGTGGACCGGGCAAATGTGTTGCATGCAGAATATTCCAGAGGTAGGATAGGGGTTGAAAATAATCCATATCTTGTTTAGAGGGAGTGTTGAAAATGAAACAGGATGATGGAGCTTAGTGGAAAGGAGTCGCCTTCACTAAGTGGTCCCGCAGGCTATTTTTGGCGCAAAGTCTATTTTTAGACTATGTCTATTTTTAGACATATGGATCATGGTCTATGAGTTGCAGGATGCTGTTTATGGATGATTGGTCATGTTGGGAAAAGTAGATGGACTTCTATTTTTGGTTCACAACAGAGTGACCAGAGTCTATTTTTAGACTATTAGGCTAAAAATAGAAACAGTTAAATATTATTAGCCCTTAGTAGTATTTGGACTCTAAACATTATCTTATTCTCTTGGAGCACTTCAGTTCAAGCTACAGATGTGGCACATGCAGCTGGCAAAAGGAATCACGTGGTTTCTTATGTGTTAGTTGAGCTATTTCATGGAGGACTTCAGTTAGAACTCATGCATGTGAGTTCTATGGAGTTGGATGTGGAGTTGATGGAGTTGTGTTCAGTTTGACTTAGTTGAACTAGTTGTATTTAGTCTAACTAAAGAATACACTAGTGATGAGTTGTGCGAATTGATTATTAATTAATTCACTAATTATTAACTCATAAAGAAACTAAAGAATACATCAGTTAACACAGTGCATGGACAATTCAACAGAGACATGTGTTAGAGGTAAGTGAAAGGGTGAGTTGTGACTATCAGTTGTGCATGAGATTTTGCACATGCATGGATTGATTTATGCCAATGAGGACTGCGTAGTGTGGGCCAATACCAAGGCAATTATAGCTTGTGCTCACATGATTTTGGATCAGCCAAGGTAAATAGGAGTTTGGATCAGCCATTCTCATTCATTCTCTTGCAGGATTGTGCAGTGGAGGCAGGCAAAGCAGCGGGGGAGATTTGAACCTGTGACTTGTTCGAATCTGAGCTAGTTTTGTGTGTAACAAGTGGAGATAGTAATGAGTACTTGTGAGGAGTATTGTACTATGTATTGTTACATGTTCTCAATCATTATAATATATAGATAGTTGGGGGTTTTTAGCTGTATGCTTTCCCTGGGTTACATACTGTGTTAATGTGTGCATGCGATTGATGTTTCATTGTTTTTGATGCTGCTAAATTGATGATCAACGTAGAGGAGATTATGTATTGTGCATGTATTCCACAATAGTGTATAATCGGGATAATATCTATGAATAAATGTTTATTATTCAAAATTTCTACATGAACAACCTAAATGAATATAGAATCTCATTTGAGGAGTTACCCCCTGGCCTGACATGGTATCAGAGCTAGCTCCATTTTTGGCATTCCATTCAGCCCTTGTAACTCCCTTCTGCCATTTTTTTGTAGTTTTTCCTCTGCCCCTATCCTTTGACAAAAATTTTTCTTGCCATGCATAATCTCTTTGTTGAATACTGTCTTGCATAATATTTGCATCTGCATTGAACACTGTCTTGCTTTTGCTATGTGTCTAGCCCTCTGGAGCTCTGAGTCAAAAGCACAAATTCAAGAGTGCTCTCCCACTCGGCCTCCTGTGAGCATGCATCAAACGTTGGCTTGAAAGAACAGTTGCATGAGACATGTGTATTCTAGACTAGTGTGTAGTATGTTGGGTCATATACGGCATATTCGGCTTTCCCTCTAGGTTAGCTATCTTTATCATCAACTAAATCAATTTAGGTGAGTTTTTTTTACTCGATTCCATTTCACAATAGATATTCCAGCTCCATACTATACCCACTACATTTTACATACATTTTCCACATAATGTTGGCCTCTGGAATAATGTATGGCCTATGTTGCATATGTTGAATGTTGATGTTGAATAACATAACTGCCACACTGTGTGCATACCACATTGCCCATACCTCTGCTCTTATATGCTGCCATAGGCACTGTTTGAACGTTGCCATACAACGCTCCCTCTCACCAGCGATTCTACAGTTGACTCCCCTCCATACTCCACGTAATACCCTAACCGGCATCATGCCTATCCCCGCGGCATCACGCCTATCTGCTCCCAGTTTTATGCCATAAATGATTGTTATCCAAAACCTCCAGATTCATAGCTAAAGAAACAAACTACCGTGATCTGAAATTAAATTGTCTTTGAAAACAACAGATTCTGGACCTGCTCTGCAATCTTCCACAGTGATATAACCTCTCGCATATAACCAACATCCCGACCGGTTTCTACCTTTCTTTGCATTCAGATTGGTTGCTTTTCGTTGATTTGGTACGTTGGAGGATTTCTTTTGCTCTAGGTTCTGTGGTTCTTTGAAGCTCTGTGTAATATCTCTATCCTATATATCAGAGTGCATTTGTTTTTTAAAATTTTTACACAAGAACTGCATTTTTTTCTCCACCAGAAGTACAATTTTATACATTGGCAGAAAAAGTATATTTTTTTATAGTTCACAGCTTTTTTAAAATTCACTCATTAATATCTATTGTGGAAGTGGTCCTCAATGTGAAGGAAAATTATCCTGAGTGGTCTCGGAAAATCAAACACATTCTCATTTTTAATGAGCTGTGGAAAGGAGTGTGTGTTGGCGACAGAGACAAAGAGCCAGAACAACCTACCTCAGACAAGGAATTTGCCATTTGGGAAATAAGAACAGCAAGGCTTATGCATTGATTGCAGCATCAGTAAATGAAGAGGTGAGTCGCCATATTTCACCATTTTCAAATTCTTTCAAAGCCTTGCAAAAACTGAAGGGACTCTATGACTCACACTCTGCACCTGAAGTTGTTCAACTCATGATTAAATTGTTTAGCCATGAATTACAAAATGATGATTCTCTTGCTCTTGCATCAAAAGTAAAATCTATTATGCATGATATCAAAGTCACTAATGTTGAACTGGACATTCCTCTGATAGCTTTGCTCAATGCACTTTATCCCACTTACTCAAATTATCTTGAAGTATTGCAAGCAAATGGAAACCTCAAATATATTACCTTTGACTCCCTTGTGAAAAAAATTGCTGAAAGAGAGAAAGCTTTTGGGAAGAAGAAAACTCCTTAGTCTTCTGAAGAATTTGTGTCTTGCACATAGAGAGAAGAATCTTGCTCATGATTCTTCCAGAGGAAGAGGTGGTCGAAGAGGAAGAGGAAGAAATTTCAAAGGCAGGAGGGGCGGACACTCTGGAGAAAGCCATATTTGCATCGCGTACGTTTCAAAAGAGATGGATCACATGATGCATCCACATGCAAGTTTCCTTGGGACAGAATTGAGTAGGAAAGAAACCAACCCAAAGGTAAAACTAATGACAAAGAGAAAGGTAAAGCACCTAAATCCTCTCACTATGTTGTGGCACATTGCAATATTGGAGTCAATGAAGACTTATTTAATGCTTCACTTGCTTCTTGGAAAAATGATTGGTTGCTTGATTCAAGAGAAACTTGCCACATGACTTTTAGAAGAGATTTTTTTGAAGAATTTACTGACAATGTAGATGGAGCAGTATACCTTGCAGACAAATCAAAACTCAGGCTATCAGGGCTTGGCACAATCAGGCTTAAATTGCCTGGTCTTCCAGACTTTCTTCAACATCATGTTTTATATCTCCCACAATTGAGGAGAAACTTGCTATCCTTGGTCCACATCCACCAGCAAGGACACTCCATTCATATGTTTGATGGAAAGGTTGAGGTGAGAAAAGCATGAGACCACTCACTTATCATGATGGGGATAAAAGAAGAAAGGATTCTCAAGTTGCAAGGTACCTTGGCTCGTGCACAAAATTTTCCATACAATTCACATTATGAAGAAGGTACATTTCCATCAAGTATGATAGTAGAAGTAGGTTATATTATTCTGCTTTGATTTATATTGCATTATCGGGTTAACCTACATAGCAGATTTTCTACATGGTTTCAGAGCGAGAGTTGTAGAGAGTTTGCAAAATTTCTACATGGTATTAGGGCTGGATTTGTAGAGAATTTATACATGGTATCAGAGCCAAGTTTAACGGAGTTGTGAACAGTATACGGAGAAGAGAATTCAAAGTTTGAAGTTCGGGGTTGCAGGTGAAAATCAAATTCTTATCATACTTCAAGGTTGGCCAATGGCGTTCTATGGCTTGAGACTCGAGTATGCCTTGGAAGGTAGATCGAATTACATAGCATGGAAAGATATAATGGAGGTTGTATTAGAAGATAATGGCTTGAAGGAATTCATTGATCAAGAAATCCAAAAGCCATCTTCAACTAATGCACAAGAGTTGGCTGAGTGGAAGAAGTGTGTGGCGAAGGCGAGACAGATCATACTTGAGGGATTTTGAGACCATATTGTCTCAAGTCTCCATGGGAAGGATACTCCATTTTCAATGTGGAAGGCATTGAAGGACCTCTACTAGAACAGTAGTGACCAGAGGAAATTGGCGCTCAAGGATAAGCTTCGAAGAATCAAGATGGAGAAGGGCGATACTATTTCCACATATCTAAACAAGCTCACCACCTGTAGAGATGAGCTTGGCAGTGTGGGAATAACTACACCGATGATGGTATGGTGAGCCTCACACTCCTTGGCCTTCCAAAGAGTTGGAATAGCTACCAAGACTCTAGGAATGGAAAGGAGAAATTGTCGAATTAGGAACGACTATGGTTAGATCTCATGTAGGAGGAGATCAGGAGGAGCACACGAGATGGTTCTTCATCCAAGGATGATGATGAAGAAAATTTGGCGTTAGCAAGTAAGGAAAGGAAAGGGAAGGGGAAGGCTTCCAATTCCAAATCGAATTCTTCTCATGGAGGGAAGAAGGGTGACAAGTCCAAAGTGAGATGCTTTAATTGTCATGAGATGGGACATTATGTGACTAATTGCCCATCAAAGAAGTCCAAGAAGGGATCTTCAGAAGGATCAGAAGGTGAGGCATTAGCCTCTCAGTTCGAAATGGACTTTACCCTCATCGCATGCATGGTGTCATCTATGATGGGTTGTGTCTGGTATCTTGATAGTGGAGCCTCATTCCACATGAACAATGATAAAAGTTTATTCAGTGCATTGGAGGAGAGAGACCTCAAGATGCGCATAGAGGTGGGTGATGACGGAAGGTATAGTGTTTTAGGAGTGGGCACGGTTGCTTTTCATAGGGAGCATGGAGCTCCTATCACCTTAACAGATGTGAAGTATGTTCCTGGACTGAGGAATAACTTGGTATCGGTCGCGATGTTGGAGGACAAAGGCTACGATGTTGTCTTCAGTAAAGGAAAGGTGTTCCTAAGAAACATAGCCACGAGTCAGACCAAGAGGATAGGGATTCGGGTGAAGAATCTTTGTAAACTAGAGGTAGATGATTGTGCAACATTGAGTACGAAAGAAGAATTGGTGCAAAGCCAAGACATTGGTGAGTTGTGGCACAAGTGGTTGGGCTATTTGCATCATGGGGCTTTGAAGATAATGCAGCAGATATCTACAGGACTTCCTAAAGGTAAACTTGAGTAAGTTGACACATGCAAAGGTTGTACCTCGGGAAAGTACACCAAGTCTTCCTTTCATGATCGAGATAGTCGAGCAAAGGATATCTTAGAGTGAGTTCATACTGATGTGTGTGGACCATTCTCGACGGCATCCACAGCGAAGCAAAGGTATTTTGTGATTTTCATTGATGACTATTCTCGTAAATGCTGGATTTATTTCATGCAGAAGAAGGACCAAACCTTCACAAATTTTTTTGAGTTCAAAGCTTTGGTCAAGAAAGAGTCAGGGAAGAAGATCAAGGCCTTGAGAAGCGACAACGGTGGAGAATATGTCTCTCAAGAGTTTAAGGACTTTTGTGCAGCAAAAGGAATTAAATGGGAGTTGATGGCACCACATAACCCACAACAGAATGGGGTGGCCGAGAGGAAGAACATAACTATTGTAGGGTCAGCATAGGCGATGCTGCATGACCAAGGCCTACCACTTCACTTGTGGGCTGAGGCATGCAACACAACGGTCTATTTGTAGAATAGAAGCCTGCATCGCATACTTGGCATGAAGACACCAGATGAAGCTTTCTCTGATAAGAGACCAGATGTGGGTCACTTTAGGATCTTTGGCTCATCGGTATATTTCCATGTGAAAAAGGATGCACAGAAGAGGCTTGAGCCAACAACAGAGTTGGTGATACTTGTGGGGTACACTGATACACCTCAAAACTATCGAGTGTTCTTGCCTACCAGTCGAAGGACAGTGGTTTGCAGAGATCTCAAGTTTGATGAGAAGAAGGCCATGCGATTTTTTCTTGAGAGGGAGCTCCAACTACAGGCTATGGAGGAACTGTTGGTTCCTAAGGAGAAGGAGCCTCAGACTGATGCGGAGCAGTCACATGCAAAAGTTCCAAGAGTGGAGACATCCACTCAAGCAGAGTCTTCCAGAGATGGATGGAAGCACACAAGAGAAGCTGACAAATTGTTGAAGGATGCGAGAGAGAATGTGGGAGCACCATCTTCTCAGTGCAAACAGAGGAGGTCACCTAAGAGGTACACTAGATACACGGCCCTTACTGGGGAATGTGTTGAGACCGAGCCATCTTCCTTTGAGGAAGCAGTGCAATAGCCAATTTGGGTTGATGATATGGTGGAGGGGTATGACTCCATAGTGTTTAACAATGTTTGTGATGTGGTTCTAAGACCGGAGAACAAGTTAGTTGTGAGTTCCTGTTGGCTTTACAAGGTAAAGCAAGCTGCTGATGATGGGAGAATCATGTTGCTACAGTATATTTCGACAGAGGAGCAAGATGTTGACATTTTGAAAAACGCATTGTCAAAGTGTAAATTCAAGTTCCATAGAGATAGGATTGGGGTGGCAGATAATCCCTTTCTTGTTGAGAGGGAGTGTTGAAATGTGGCAACAAGAATATTCCAATTTATTGAATTAAAATCGAATTTAATCTTAACAGCTACTTGGAAATAATTAATTAAGTTATTTTGACTTAATTAGTTGGAGAAATTCAAGTTAGAAGTCTTTCTGCAGTCATGCAAGAGTTATCCCTTAAATTAAGGAGATAAGCCTTAAAATAAGGAGATAAGATTGAGTTATATTTGAGTTGTAATTAGTTAACTTATTTTACTAAGTTAAGTCCAGTTAAATTAGTTCCAAACTGTTTGAGGAACTAATAGAGAGTTAACAGTCAGTTGATGCATGCATGCACTCAACTAGTGTACTCAAGTTAACTGAAGATTCCCTCATCAGAAACTCATACATGTCTATTTCAAGAAAGACCCAGTTGAGATTAAAGACAAGGACACATGTGTTTTCTTATAAAGAAAACTCATGCATGCAGAAGGAATCATTCCTTGAGGATTGCGCAGTTCTGACAGTGTGTGAGATCAGGTGATCATCCACTGGGTAGAAGAGGTTTTCCTCTTGGTAGGAGGAGAATCATCCCAGAGTAACAATAGAAGGAAATAGGAGCTTGGAGGGCAGAGGAGAAGGCTTGTGAGAAGCCAGGATTTCCTGTGAGCATCTGTGAGGATTGTACTGAGAGCTGGCTAGTTGTGAGAGCTAAGGCTTTGTATAATTCCTATGTATTTCCACCTTGTATGATAATACAGATAGTGGGGTTTTTAGCTGAGGCTTTCCCCAAAGTATTTTCATGTGCATTGATTATTCTTCTTCTGGTTATATAGTTCAGCTCGATCTTTAAGCTTCCACAAATTGATAGTAGAAGTAAGTTATAGTATTCTACTTTGATTCATATTGCATTATCGAGTTAACCTACATAGCATATTTTCTACATGGTATCAAAGCGAGATTTGTATAGAATTTGTAGAATTTCTACAAATTCATGAATCCATTGCGCTCGCTCAAGAATGGATTCACTCTATTCATATAAAGCATCAAAAATCCCTAGTATATAGGGTTGACCTCTCAAAAGTCTTTGACTGAATGACCTAATTATACCTCTGACTTCTTTTGATGCCATTGGATTTCTATCATTCCTTTGTGACATGGGTCATGAACTGTATCATCACGTCCTCCTTTGTTATTATGATCAATGGGGTAGCTTCCCCTTATTTTCATGGTGAGAGAGGACTATGAAAAGGCTTCCCCCTCTCTCCCATTATTTTTCTCATAGTGGTTGATGGATTAAACAGATTCATTTCTAATGTAGTCCTTAGAGGCAAATTTAAGGGGGGGAAATCTCCTTTAGTAGTTGAATACTGCTTTTGTTGGACACATATTGTCATTGATGTCATATGGAAATATTCAAGAGGAGGAGATAGAGCCACATAGGAGCAGACCAAGCCATGTTGGGAATTTGTCTGACCGTACCCAGCTTTGACTTCGATCCGATGGCGAACAGTCTTCATACCTATCCAACGATCATCGCTCGCCCAAACAGAACGAATGTTACGTCCTGATAAAAAGTGGTTTTGTGAAAAGTACAGTTGACGCATGGCAAAATTTTATTGCATCGGGTGAGATTTACAGAATACCACTTTCACAGCAAAAGCGGTCGGATGAGCTTGGTGGTTTTCTTCAGCTGTTTTGTAAAAATAAATGCGCAGGTGAAATTAATATTTCAACAAGCTAGAGGAGCCACACTGGAGCAAGAGGAGCTACAAGAGGAGCATCGGAGGAGCCAAAGAAGAGGAGCTATTGGAGCATATTGGAGCAAGAGGAGCCATCGGAGGAGCAAATGCAGCAAACAGAGCCATACATGCCTATCAGGAGCCTATCGGAGCATACACAGCCATCGGGAGCAGAACTCACATAGATATATCCAGTTATGTTATCGGGCCTGTAAAACCCATCTATGTATGATTTATCATTATCGACAGTTAAAAACCATATAAATATGCATATAATGCAAATAGTGGCGGAAGTCTTGGTTATATATGCAAATACACCATCGGCAACAAAAACTATGCATATATATATGTTTAACACTATCGAAGGCGCAAATGGAGGCTAAGGCGTGTACATAAGCTTTAACACTATCGGCGGATTTGAAACCTTATTCATGGAAGTGTTGAAGCCATATCAGGTCCGGCACACAATGTCGCATCGGAACTTCGAGAGCGGCGATACAGTGTCAAGTGGGCCATTGCGATTGCCGATAGCGATATCGCGTCGGACCTCCGCCAAGGGCAGTCCCCGATTGCGATAGAGGCATGGACCCGATGGACTCATTAAAAACAATTTATAATATATCGCATCCGACATTTCAGAGCGGGTATCAGGAGTGGTAAATGCCCTGCCTCCGATTGCGACAATATACGCGGACCCGATGGCATATCAAAGTTTGATTGAATAATATATCGCATCCGGTTCATCGCATCGGCCATCGGCCATTGGTGACTGCAGTTATGTTGCGATTGTCGATAGCGATGAAAGGAACGGACCCGACGGGCATATAAAACAGGGTTCAATGCAATATCGCATCCACAAGTGTATTGGCCGATCAACCATCAGCCCTTTGCGATCGCCGATTGCAGTGAATGCTACGGACCCGATACATTATAGATACGGGTGCTATGATCCTTGAAGTCCACCCTTTAGCACTGTCGCCTTTTTTTTTCATATATTTCCTGTGTAATTTGATATTTGGCCTGCGTGCGCCTCTGAGGCAAAAATGCATACGATAATGCTCCCGATAGTTCAGGAGACTGACTTTGGTGATAATGATTGCGATTGGGACGTGGCTGTCCATTAAGCTATGACAACTGGGTGTATGCGGCCTCTCTTCCTCTTGTACGTGTCCTGTGAATATTGGAACATTCGATAGATAGATGAAACCGAAAGTGGGAAGCTGAAGAAGCAAACGATTAGACAGAGGAAACTGACATGATAAGCGAGTGTTGAGGAAGCCCAAGAGCCTGCGGAGAAAGGAAGCCAAACAACCAGTGAGAAAGAGGAAACGAATGAACAAAGGGATGGAATGTATAAAAACATAAAAAACAGAGGACTGCTTGTTACTGTTGTGGTGGTGAAGAACCAGCAGAGGGTGCAGAGGCAACAGAAGCAGCAGAGACTGTAGAGGCAGCAGAAGCAGCAGAGGCAGAAGCAGTAGAACCAATTTATATCAAGGTTGGGTTGGAGCCCAAGAGGTTGGAGCCTCAGAACTGAACAGGATTGAAGTCCTTGGGAGTTGGTGCTCCTAAAGTCCAAGATTGGTGTCTTGGCAAAATAGAGTTGGTGCTCTGGGAGGTTGGAGCCTCACTGAATTCCAAGTTGGAGCTTGGCAACTATTCACAGTCAGATATACTTATATTGTATTTATTTCATTGCACTGTCTTGAGTCTTAATAAAAGCATTTATTCTAGTTGTCGATTTCTATGTTCTGTGTATACATATACATATCTATATATGCTTTTGACAATCACTAGAACTAAAATTAATAAATACTGATTCACCCCCCCTCTCAGTATTTCCAACAATTGGTATCAGAGGAAGCTTCTTCATACTAGCCTAACAGCTTGAAGAAGGATCCACAGCCATGATGAGAATCACAAAGCATCAGGAATATGTCCTTTGTTTGATGGCACTAACTTTGGTTTCTGGAAGAAAAGGATGACTTACTACTTAATGTCCCTTGGACCTGAAGTCTGGCATTTTTGTCAAACTGAATACCAAGCGACTTCTACTCTTCCAACAGACCAAGATGAGAGGAAAGCCTACATTGCAAATGCAAAGGCCATGAACTCTATCACTAGTGGAATCAC